>CM060934.1:502930249-503530249 GCA_030765085.1 Allium cepa | reverse complement strand
TAGGAATTAATAAGGATTTAACATTATGAATATAAAAGAATGTTTGAGAAGTTAGATTTTTGAAGTAAAAGATTGATTAAGAAAAAAAATGGTTTGTGAATTATCTAAAAGGAACTTGTGTAAAATCAAAGTTAAGTTTATTGATTAAAATTTTTAAAACCAAGTTATGTCGTGATGATTTATGATTTTAAAAAAAACCTTGAAACTTTATAAAATTTCATTTCAAGTGCTTTATAAAATTTTGGGTTTATAAATATTTTGGGTACTCCACATAATGTATATGTGAAAGAAATGATTTGAAAAGTTTTAGGAAGTAAGAAGAATTTCAAAGAAGGTAGATTTACAAATTATTTTCTTATCATTATCTTTGAGAATAATAAATAGTAAAATGTTTTAATATTTTGATGTTTACTAAGGAATTTTATGAAATTATAAAAGTTTATTTGTAAGGAAATGGAATGAATTTATATTGATATGTAAATAAAGCGTATTTGAGGGTTGTGAATTTTTGAAAGACATTCGTACCTTAGAGTTTACTCGGAAGATTTTCGAAAATTTCAACATATTTGGTTGTATTAATGGGTGCTATCCTAAGTGATTTATTCAACTCATAGCCCATGACCACTAACGTTGGGCACGAGATAATAAATCATTATTGTTGAAGAGCCACAAAGGAATTTAATAACTGATATTGTTTTAAATAATTTTCATATTATTTTGATAATTGTATAATTTAATTAAAGTTGGTGTAGTAAAGCTAATTATTTTAGCTTGTTATGGATTTCCTTGTAGGAAATTACAAGGACATAGTTTTATTAAGGGGAAAGCCTATAATAACCCAGTGTTAAGTAGTGATTAATTAGAAATAATAAGGGAAATTTAATTAATTAAGATGGATTTTTAAATATTAAATGAAAATAATTTGGAATTATTTTGTAACAACCCTGAATTTTTTGATTTATTTTAACTGATTATTTTGATTATTTTATATGAAAACTTTATTATATTTATTAAAATGAATAAATTTTTTCTTTTAAATATAAATTTTAGTTTTGTGTGAATGATAATTTCAAACCTAAATAAATTGTATATTTTCCAAAAATGTGGATTTTGGTCAATCTGGTCAAACTTTGACTTTTAAATTTAAATATTTGAATTCTTAAATTTTATCTTTTATTATGAAAATAGATTGAATATCATGAATATTGCTTTTCGTTTCGTTGAAATTGGATTTAAATTGTGAAAGTTATACCCTTTACAATATTGTGTGTATATTGAGTTATTTAACAATATTCTTCATTTTAAATTATATAAATAATATTTTTATTTGTCATATCTTATCCTAATTTGTATTATATGTTATTTTACATATATTTTTGTCTTTTAAATATTTTTAAAATGATGATAAGATTTTTCAAAAGCTTACTGAATTTATTTTCTATTTTTAAAGGCTAGTTTCTATTTTTCTGCTATTTTCTTCAATTAAATTATATTTAATTAAAATTTATTTATTCATTTTTGTGAATGAATTTTTAATTTATGTTCTTATATTTATTTATAAATATTTTTCATGTACATATAAAATTTTCAAAGTTTGTTCCATTTAATTTCAAATTTTCTAGACTAGTTTTCATTTTCTGTGCTATTTTCTTATTTTAATCATATCTAATTAATATTTAACTATTAATATTTTGTTTATCTGTTATATTTTCAAATTTAACTGAAATTATAATATTTTTAGCTATTTAAATGTATATAAATATATGTGAGAAATTTGAAAAGATTTGTGGCTTTTTATTTTCCTAAGGCCCTTTATATTCCACCTTTTCACATTCTAACTTAACTTTTAATTCAATAGGCTGCCTTAACCTCTTCTATTCAGCCGACCATCACTTTTCATTTCACGTAAAACATTTTTCTTCTCTACTGAGGAAAATTTTTGGCCTCTCCTTGTTCAAAAACTTTGGTAAATGTTTTTTTGCAATTTCACATTTTTCATTGTTTTATATTGATTTGCACTTGTTTCTTCCTCTTTAATGCTCGGCCCCTTGCTCCTCCTTCACCATGGCCACCTCCACCACCACCACATCAGGTTTCCACCACCTCCAACCCACTGCCCAACCATGGCCATGCACGACTAGTTGATCAAACTCCATAAAAATTGCAATATCCACCTTGAAAATGCGCACAGCCTAGCTTCTTTGCCTTCACCACCTCAAACTCCTCCTTGTCCGACCCATACACCACCACCACCTGCCAAAGTTGACCCATACACCTCTTCCACACTTGTAGCTGACCCCACCAGACCTGGCCGTGCCTATATTTGCTTGTGTCCTTGACTTACGTTGCCTTGAATCCACTCGTGTTGCCTTGTAGTTGTAGTTCCATGTACACATGCCTTTGCATCATCTTTTCCTATGTATGGCCGACATGTTGTACCCAAAACCTAATCCAAAACCATCCCATTATAGTGCTTTTATAGCCTATTATGAAGCATATAAGGTTGAAGGCAAGTGGTTTGGAGATGTTTTGTGCATGAATTTATGTGTTGTTTAAATTTTTGTGAAGTGTTATTCATTTTATTTGAATTGTTTTGTCTCATGTATTCAAGGCATTTATTCTTGTCTCTCTCACACTCAAATCATTATCGTGCTCTCATGCTTTTATGGATCTCTGTTGGGTGTAGTTGTTTGCCATCTCCAGCTTAAACAGGCGAGTTATTCTCACCAGACAATATGTACATATATAACTAGTAAATTGACCCCTTTTGAATCTGTAAAATGGATTATCATGTTACACCTGCTATATTATGATTATATGATGTTCACCCATGCTTAAACACCTGTTATAACATCTGTCACTGTTATATTATGATGTTTTGTTATTTTTATCAGTTTATCACACTGCAAGTTCCCTTTAGATTAGAATCACTATGGGTTGAAATGATGCATACCCGAACGGACTTTAGAATAGGAGAAAATCATTATGGGCTGAAATGATAGGTCTGAATGATTTTCAATTATTTTCATGTATTTGGGATTGTGGGTTTGAAATGATCAAACCCAGGTTTTCTTTGTAAATAACGGGTTGAAATGATATATTACCCGTATCACTTTACCTAGGCTAGAAAATGAAATACAGACCCCTTGTTAAAATATGTTTTTCTAAAAAATTTAAAATATTTTAGAAACGTAAATATTATAATATTTTGATTTAAATTTGATTAAAAATGATTTTTGTAAAGCATTATTGATTTTCTGAAAATTTATAAGTGAAATAAATAAATGGTAAAGTTAGAAAATATGAAATGTAAGTTATTTTGGAAATTATAATTTGGTGATAAATGGAATTTAATTTAGTATGAGAATATGATAATTTTTTTATTTTGAATTAAATGAATTTAAAATGATAGTATAATATATTAATGATTTTTGAATAAAGTTAAAATGTGAAATGAATGAATATTTAAGTTGAAATTTTGAAATATAACTAAAATTGAAAATTTGTGAATTTGGCTTAAAAATGAATTTTAAGTTAAGTAAATAAAAATGAAATTAAGTTATATTTGAAAATTTTAAAATTAATTGTTAAGTTAAATTTAATTTAATGAATTTAAAGTTTAATGTTGGAATTTAATAAGTGAATTATTATTAAATTTTGATTTTTGAATGGAGATTTAACTTTATAAAATCATGAATATAAGGGTATTTGAATGATTATTTTAAAAGTGAAATTATATGATTTTACAAGTTAAAAATGATTTAAATAAAAATATAATTGTTTGTGAAATTATACTGAATATTTGAAGTTAATTAACTACATTTCTGAAATGCTATTAATTCTAATGTAAATGATAATACAACATTTGTAAATGCTGTAGTTGATAATAATGAACCAAATGGCTAAGTTTAATTAAAGGCTATTATAGCATTTTTGTAAATGTTATAATTGTTGAATTTAACTAAGTTTTATTTGAAACTAATGTAACCCTATTACAGCATTTTTAAATGCTATCTTTTGTTAAATTAAACTGTTTTGAATGTAACTTTCTGTAGCAATTTCTAAATGCTGCGAAAGTTGAATTTTCATCTGCTTTAATAAATTAAGTGAATAAATGAATTTTGAAAGACTAAAATTTTGGAAATTTAATTATTAAATATAATAACTTCATTTTATGATTTAAAATGAAGTAATTTGTTTCGAAATATAAACTATTTTGAAATGTGTTTTGTAATAGTATTTAAATTAAATAAGAATGAATGTGGTTTGGAAGATATGATATATTGATATTTTGAAATGGATTTTGAATGATATTGAATTTTGAAATGATATTTGATTTTAAAGTATAAAATACCATTTTTAAATTTTAACCACGGGATGTATTTAATTTATAGTTTAACTGATTCTTAAAGGATAGGCGATCCCAAGCATCCTTTAAGTTATTGTGCATTTTTACTACAGTGCACTTGAGTTGGTTTACATTATATAAGTATACATTGTCCTGACTCGAGTGTTTTGTGTTTTACTTTACGCTCGGGTCAGCCTGTGTATTCACAGCTTTGGATTCTCTTTCTGGAGCTGGTCTTTGCTAGAGTTTTGCTTATCTACATTTATATCTACTTTCTGTTTCAGCCGTTCTAGTTTATCTCATGTATTAGTGAATTCTATGTATTTGGGATTTCTATTATGTTGTTTTCAGACTGTATTATGTATTTGGTTTGAGACTCTGCCGTAGTAGCTTCATGAACTACTATGTATTTTATATTCCGTCGTGAGTTATTCTGATATTTCTACATCTGTGATTCTGTGATTGTATTTCATTTGCTCCAAATTTATTTACAATGAGATATTTTGAGCAATTCAAGTCCGACATGTGTGTCTGCCATTGCACTTGGAGGGTGCAGCATGATAGGGGGTTCTTGCTTCCTGGTTTGGTAGCGAACGGTTGACTCTTACTCCTACATGTCCCTGCGAGGGTTGGTGGTGCAGTCGAGAGGCTGGCCGTAAAGGCAAAACACAGGTACCAATGTATGCTACGGTGGACGTTACCCCACTGGCGTGGCCTGTTACAGTTAGTATCAGAGCTTTGCTTTTAGGCAAACCTTAGCCTACGGAGCAAAAACTCATTAGAGATAGGGTAGAAATGCCCTAGAATGAGTGAAATCAATCTCAGAATCCTTTCTTTGTGAGAGAACGTATTTTCAAAGTATAAATGATTTCCAAATGATTTTTAAAGGAGTTTCAAAGATTATTTTGGTATAAATTTTTTTTCTTATTTTGAAACCAAGATTTTCTAAACTTCATTCCTTCTGTATCCACCTTGTTAGAAATTTCTTGGTTAGGGTTCTTATCGACAAGGATTCCTTAAACTTTGGAACGCTCCCACTTGTTCTGGCATCCAGTCTTGTTCTCCCTATTTTATCTTTTTGATTTTGGAGCATTCCGTAACTCCACTTTGGAATGACCTCTCTAAAGATCGATGATTCCGTAAATCTTTGAATGATTTGTAAAGGGGTGAAACTCCTTTACAATTAGCATTGATTCACCGGAGATTTCTGTATCCTCAGTTTACGATGCTATCTATCTCCTGCTCTACCTGGATTCTATCTCTGGCGATCAAATGTTGATTTGCCTTAGATTTCCGAATTGATTATATTCCTGAAGTCACGGTTGACCGGTTAAGGTCGTCCGTGATTTATAAAGGCTTATCCATCTTCTATTTGGTAATTAAATTATCTCATCTATGTTCGAGCTTACCTTCGAACCAGAATTCTATTTGATTATGGTTCCTCTAAATTTGAATCTCTGTTTGTTTTGAAATCCATCCTATTTGATTTTTATTTTGAATTTCTGCATACATCGAAATTATTATTTTGATAAGGATGGCCCTATTTTATACGTAAAAGTGAAATGTTTTAAATAAATATTTTTATATCTTTCGAAAAAGGAAATTTGAAACTTTGAAAAGATTTGAAAATTTTATAAGAATTTGACTTATAAAAAAATTAAAATGATTTATAACTGAAAGGTTTTGAATTTAAATTTCGAGGAATTGAACTCCGGTGTTTTGAAATCGGTTTTAAGATTTTGGAAAATATATAATAATAATATGATTTTAAGATATTTTCTGAATAGGAAATGTTTCAAATGTATTCGAATGAATTCCAATGATTTCGAAGAGATTTCAAAGAAGTTTCAAGAAAATAAAAGTCTAGAACCCACTTATGTCGCTGGAAAATAATTTCGGTGATGAATGCATGCATCATCGACATTGATTTTCGAGTTTCTGAGTGAAGGAGAGGCCACTCTACCAGCTTTGCTATGCGAGTAATTTTGTGAAACCAAAGTTTGATTTCAGATTTTGAACTACAATTTGATATTCGAAAGATATATGTGTGTGTATATATATATATGAAATAATTTAAAATAAGCCGGTGTTCAGTCCTCGAAATTCAGATTTGTTTTGGTTCGAGCACTTCTAAATCAAGGTTAACTTTTTCAAGGCTAAGAAATGTTGAAAGGTATAAATTATTTGATAAAGAATATAAGTTTAGTTTTGTATGATTAATGTATAAAGTAATATGATTTATATAAGTTTGAAACTGTTTGTTGAGTGAAAAAAATAAGACTATTTTGAATTATTCTAGTATGAAATATAGATTCGAAATGTTTTGAATAAAGTATATATATATAGAATAATAATCTTTCCAATGGTAAATTTGATTTTTCATATAGAAATAAATAGTTTAAAGGTTTAAAAAAAAGATGGCTTTAAACCTAGTAACCATTTTAGATATTTTGATGTTTGAAATGGTTTGGAAATGATTTAATCTTTATTTTGATAAAGAATGTGAATTTAAAATGATAATTGATTTTAATAAATGAATAATTGAAGTATATATTTGTATGAAGGATATTTGGTTTACTTTTAATTTGAGTTTATTTAAAAATGATGGATTTATGAAATGAATATTTCAAAACTAAGTAATAATGAAGTAAAAATTTGAGATATATGAAACTATAAAATTTAGTTTTGGAATATGGTATATATAAGCTTTGAAATATATTAAAGAATGAATAGTTTATTTTATGGATCAAATCTTTATTTGAAATTTGATAATATTTGAAATGGTTTTGTTGAAAAACTAAATTGAATTGAAACTGATGGTTTGAATTGAATTAAAGTTGGAAATTTTAGATTTGGGTTTAATTGAACAAATTTGTGAAATGTAAAGAATTAAATGAATGTTTTATGATTTCAAATGTATGATTTCTAAATGTTATGATTTTCAAAGTGTAATGATTTCAAGTATTTTGGTTTCGAAAGATTTATAACTTTGAAAGTATTATGATTTTTGAAAGTGAATATATGTTTGAAATGGAAATGAATTGGTTTGACCTAAAAATTTTTTGATTTGGAAATTTGGATTATTTTCTAAATCTATTGTTTAAGAAACGTTGAAACTGAATATATGTAATTTGGAAGAAATGATTTGGCAAAACCATATATGATTGTGAAACTGAAACGTTATTGAAAGGAATTTTAAGAACCCTGTTTATTTAAATACTTTGATTTGGGAGTTATCGAACTTATATAAAATTGATTTGTGTAAGTATGAAGTGATTTGATAACTATTGATTTGTAAAGGTACTCAACTTGTAAATTGAAATCTTACATAATCGAAATCTATACAAGTGTGATTTGATATACTATTGACTTTGGGAAGTATTCGATTTGAAATGAAATCCTATATATAATGGACTTTATATAAGTATGATATTTGAAAGTGATTTTGAAAGGAACTATACGATACATAGTTTTGAAGTGAAGATATGGAAAATGCCTTCTGCTTGATATCCGCTTTGTGGCCACACTGTGTATTCATTCTATCGATATTATTCTCTCTCTCTGATTCGGGTTTTCTAGATATGATACTCAAGTGTCCATCGAATTCCATGGCGATCTCCATGGTCTTACGAGCGCGACTGCATAGCGCAACTGCCTGGTTGAGCCGATCTAGGGGTACGGATTGTTTCTTGCGGGATCCAGGCGTAACCATTGTGTATCATGCACTATATATAGGTCGCATTAGTAGCGAAACTGCCTGGCTGAGACGGCCTAGGGGTACAGATTGTTTCTTGGGGGATCTAGGCGTAACCATTGTGTATCCTACATTATACTAGTCATCATGGTGTAACTCGCAGGGCTGAGAAAGCTTATGGATACGGATTGTTTCCTGGGGGATCCAGGCGTAACCATTGTGTATCTGCGATCCATGGTTAGACAACTGTTTTGGTTTGGTTGATTTGTTTGGATTGTACTATCCATATCTGTTTTTAAAAGTGTTTTCAGGTATTTTCACTGGGTGTTCAAACAAGTCTACCAAGTACCTGGAGAATTTTAGCTTTGCGCCTGATCAACGCATGGCCAGAGTCTGCAGGAATGAAAGTAAAGTTGTTAAGACATCGAGTTATAAAAGTATTTTTTTATAAAGTATATTATATAAAGGATATTTTGATCCTTTATTTTACTTTTCTGAATAATTTAAAATGTTTTAAACATTGTTTACTTCGAATTATCAATTTTGAATCAAATGACTATTTATCATATTGTAAAATGTTTAAAATGTTGTAAATATAAAATTTTAAATTGAAATGTATATGGTTTAAAAATAATGGTCCATCCTTATGTTCCAAGCTACTTTTCCTCCTAGATATTCCTACCTTTTTCCTCTTCGAGGGTTCTTTCTGCATTATGTAAAGAGTTGGTTCTTTGGCTTATCGTTTGGATTTGCCGAGAAGCTGTCTGGAGTGCATGATGTATTCCACGTCTCACGTCTTCTCTGGTGTCTTCATAATTCATCTCTTATTGTTCAGCCTTTTGCTCTTGATAGTTTGGATATTTAGCGTAAATCTGACTGTCGAGAGTAAACCACTTCGTATTGTCGACAGAGGTACGAAGCAGCTAAGAAGGAAATCTGTTAGTCTGATCAAAGTACGATGGGGTATTGATGATCGAGAATGTACCTGGGAGACGGAGGAGAGCATTCGTGCTTCGAATCCGGAATTGTTTTTTCAGGTACTATTTGATTTTTCTATCTTACTTTTCCTTATTTTCCTTGTTCGTTCTTTTCGAGGACGAAAAGATTTGAGTGGAGGAGAGTGTAACAACCCTAAATTTTTTGATTTATTTTAATTTTTTATTTTGATTATTTTATTTGAAAACTTTATTATATTTTCGTTATTTTAAATATAAATTTTAGTTTTGTGTGAATGATAATTTCAAACCTGAATAAATTGTATATTTTCCAAAAATGTGGATTTTGGTCAATGTGGTCAAACTTTGACTTTTAAATTTTAATTTAAATATTTGAAATTCTTAAATTTTATTTTTTATTATGAAAATAGATTTAATATCATGAATACAGCTTTTCGTTTCGTTGAAATTGAATTTAAATCGTGAAAGTTATACCCTTTACAATATTGTGTGTATATTGAGTTATTTAACAATATTCTTCATTTTAAATTATACAAATAATATTTTTATTTGTCATATCTTATCCTAATTTGTATTATATGTTATTTTACATGTATTTTTGTCTTTTAAATATTTTTAAAGGGATGATAAGATTTTTTTAAAGGCTTATTGAATTTATTTTCTATTTTTAAAGACTAGTTTCTATTTTTCTGCTATTTTCTTCAATTAAATTATATTTAATTAAAATTTATTTATTCATTTTTGTGAATGCATTTTTAATTAATGTTATTATCTTTATTTATAAATATTTTTCATGTACATATAAATTTTTCAAAGTTTGTTCCATTTAATTTCGAATTTTCTAGACTAGTTTTCATTTCCTGTGCTATTTTCTTATTTTAATCATATCTAATTAATATTAATTATTAATATTTTGTTTATATGTTATATTTTTGAATTTTAACTGAAATTATAAGTATTTTCAGTTATTTAAATGTATATAAATATATATTGATTTGCACTTGTTTTTTCCTTTTCTATGCTCGGCCACTTTCTCCTCCTTCACCATGGACATCTCCAGCACCACCGCATCAGGTTGCCACCCTCTCTAGCCCACTGCCCATCCATGGCCATGCACCACTAGTTGATCAAACTCCACAAAAATTGCAATATCCACTTTGAAAATGCACATAGCCTAGCTTCTTTGCCTTCACCACCTCAAACTCCTCCTTGGCCGACCCATACACCACCAACACCTGCCAAAGTTGACCCATACACCTTTGCCACACTTGTAGGCTTGTAGCTGACCCCACCATACCTGGTCGTGCCCATATTTGCTTGTGGCCGTGACTTATGTTGCATTGAATCCACTTGTGTTGCCTTGTAGTTGTAGTTCCATGCACACATGCCTTTGCATCATCTTTTCCTATGTATGGCCGACTTGTTGAACCCAAAACCTGATCCAAAACCATCCCATTATAGTGCTTTTACAGCCCATTAATGAAGCATATGAGGTTGAAGGCAAGTGCAAGTGGTTTGGAGATGTTTTGCGCATGAATTTATGTGTTGTTTAAATTTTTGTGAAGTGTTATTCATTTTATTTGAATTGTTTTGTCTCATGTATTCAAGGCATTTAGTCTTGTCTCTCTCACACTCAAATCATTAACGTGCTCTCATGCTTTTATGGATCTTTGTTGGGTGTATTTATTTGCCATCTCCAGCTTAAACATGTGAGTTATTCTCACCAGACAATATGTACACATATAACTAGTAAATTGACCCCTTTTGAATCTGTAAAATGCATTATCATGTTACACCTGCTATATTATGATTATATGATGTTACCGTTATATTATTTTGTTCTGTTATTTTTATCAGTTTATCACACTGCAAGTTCCCTTTAGATTAGAATCACTATGGGTTGAAATGATACATACCCGAACGGACTTTAGAATAGGAGAAAATCATTATGGGCTGAAATGATAGGCCTGAATGATTTTCAATAGTTTTCATTTACTTGGGATTGAGGGTTTGAAATGATCAAACCCAGGCTTTCTTTGTAAATTACGGGTTGAAATGATATATTACCCGCATCACTTTACCTAGGCTAGAAAATGAAATACAGACCCCTTGTTAAAATATGTTCTTCTAAAAATTTTAAAATATTTTTAAAATGTAAATATTATAATATTTTGATTTAAATTTGATTAAAAATGATTTTTGTAAAGCATTATTGATTTTATGAAAATTTATAAGTGAAATAAATAAATGGTAAAGTTAGAAAATCTGAAATGTAAGTTATTTTGGAAATTATGATTTGGTGATAAATGGAATTTAAATTTAGTATAAAAATATGATAAATTTATGATATTTTGAATTAAATGAATTTAAAATGATTTTATAATATATTAATGATTTTTGAATAAAGTTAAAATGTGAAATGAATGAATATTTAAGTTGAAATTTTGAAATATAACTAAAATTGAAAATTTGTGAATTTGGCTTAAAAGTGAATTTTAAGTTAAGTAAATAAAAATGAAATTAAGTTATATTTGGAAATTTTAAACTTAAATGTTAATTTAAATTTAATTTAATGAATTTAAAATTTAATGTTGGAATTTAATAAGTGAATTATTATTAAATTTTGAGTTTTGAATGGAGATTTAACTTTATAAAATCATGAATATAAGGGTATTTGAATGATTGTTATAAAAGTAAAATTATATGATTTTACAAGTTAAAAATGATTTAAATAAAAATATAATTATTTGTGAAATTATACTGAATATTTGAAGTTAATTAACTGCATTCTTGAAATGCTATTAATTCTAATGTAGATGATAATACAGCATTTGTAAATGCTGTAGTTGATAATAATGAACCAAATGGCTAAATTTAATTAAAGGCTATTATAGCATTTTTGTAAATGTTATAATTTTTGAATTTAACTAAGTTTTATTTGAAACTAATGTGTCACAGCATTTTTAAATGCTATCTTTTGTTAAATTGAACTGTTTTGAATGTAACTTTCTGTAGCAATTTCTAAATGCTGCGAAAGTTGAATTTTCATCTGTTTTAATAAATTAAGTGAATAAATAAATTTTGAAAGACTAAAATTTTGGAAATTTAATAATTTGATTATTAAATATAATAACTTCATTTTATGATTTAAAATGAAGTAACTTGTTTCGAAATATAAACTATTTTGAAATGTGTTTTGTAATAATGTTTAAATTAAATAAGAATGTATGTGGTTTGGAAGATATGATATTTTGATATTTTGAAATGGATTTTGAATGATATTGAATTTTGAAATGATATTTGATTTTGAAGTATAAAGTACCATTTTTAAATTTTAACCACGGGATGTATTTAATTTATAGTTGAACTGATTCTTAAAGGATGGGCGATCCCAAGCATCCTTTAACTTATTGTGCATTTCTACTATAGTTCACTTGAGTTGGTTTACATTATATAAGTATATATTGTCCTGACTCGAGTGTTTTGTGTTTTACTTTACGCTCGGGTCAGCCTGAGTATTCACAGCTTTGGATTCTCTTTCCGGAGCAGGTCTTTGCTGGAGTTTCTTCTTATCTACATTTATATCTACTTTCTGTTTCAGCTGTTCTAGTTTATCTCATGTATTAGTGAACTTCTATGTATTTGGGATTTCTATTATGTTGTTTTCAGACTTTATTATGTATTTGGTTTGAGACTCTGCCGTAGTGCTTCATGAACTACTATGTATTTTATATTCCGCTACGAGTTATTCTGATATTTCCGTGTCTATGATTTTGTGATTGTATTTCGTTTGCTCCAAATTTATTTACAATGCGATATTTTGAGCAATTCAAGTCCGGCATGTGTGGATGTGAATGGCTGAAAATATCGGGTTGTTACATATTTGGTTAAAATTGGAATTTGGATAATAAAAACATTTTGATGGAATCTGAATTATTTCGAGAAGAATTATTGAAAAGCTTTTAAGTGAAGTATTTTGGAAGTTAAATGGTTGAAGATTTTGAATTATTAATAAACTTGGGAGTTTAAATGTTTAGTTGATGATACCTTTGAAATTAAGAATAGTTTTAAATATGATAAAGGTAATTGAATAATTTATAAAGTCTAATATTATTAGTAACTAGGATTATAAATTTATTTTTAAAGGGAAAAAGGTTTTTTTTATTTAAACGAGTGGTTTTGGAATTTATTTAGTAAAAGCATTTTAAATGTAACTAGGGAATGATTTACGGTTATTAAACTAAAATATGATATTTATATTATATGAAATTATATAATGAATGATAAGTGTAAATTTACGATAGTAATAATTTTAAAGAAAAGATTTGAGTTAACTTTAGTTAATAAGAAGAATTTTTTACTAAGTGGGCTTAAGCAAGAAGATTTAATATAATTAATTTGAATAAAGGAGTTTATGGAAAATATATAAGGAAATGGAGATAGTGGTTTTGATGACAACAACCTTTGTAACTTATTTTATTATAACTTATATACTAACACTATTGTCTAGATATATATATGAATGTTATTATGAAGGATATATATAAGGAAGGTACTAATTATTGAAGACTGTACAGTATAAAGATCAAGAATGAAGAAATTAAGTTTGAAGACTCATGAGTATCAAGATCAAGATTTCAAGATAAGTGTCTAGTTTTTGTTGTAACTTCATAATAGCAAGGAAATATTCACTCCTAATTTCATTTGGGATGGAGCCTATTTCTAACTTCTTAGTGGCTTACAAACCCACGACAAGTAGAGTATAAACCTACGATAAACGGCTCACAAACCCACGAACATCCTGGTTTTGTACAAGTTCTCGAGTCCTGATGTGATGAGATATTCTGCAGGAAGAAGCTTACAAAACTACATCAATTTTTTTTTAAATGATTTTCAAAACTACTTTTTAAAATGTTTCGGCCTTAAAATTTATCTTTTCAAATGATTTTCAAAAAGATGTTTTAACCTTCAAATATATTTTTTAAAACATAGGAAAATTAGTTTATTTTACTCCATAATCATTTCATCTTGTTTTCCTTTCAATACCATTTTCAAAACAAATCTTACATTTTTTTTAACTAGGGATGTCGACATCATGGGATACCCCATGTCGACATGGTGACCGTTAAATTCAAAAGTTTTAATTTTCAAAAGAGTGTTTATTAGTTTAAATCTCTTCACGAATGGTTATGACCATTGGTGGTTTATAAATAGCCCTCACAAACGAATTTTTTAACTAACTATTTTCTTACTTCTCTTCACTCCTTCTTCTCCACAAAATCCATATTTTAAAATTTTCATATTTTTCAGATAGTGCCGAAATTCTGCCGAATTCTCAATGAATCAAATTAGAATCCCATTCTTTTTTGACTCTCAGCCCTCTCTCGAAGATCAAAGTGTTATTCGGAGTTATAGGATCAATTTGTAATCAAAAGTTTATCGAGTCTCTCTATAAGGTTTGGTTATGCCTGGAAATCAATTGGGTGATCTTATGTCCTGTAAATCAAGGGAGTTTGCCCCGGACTCGAGAGACAGGAGGGTACCTCAAGGCCTTTAGAAATTGAGGATTGCAATCTCGACATTTGTAACAACATGCCATTTCGTACCATTCAAATCGACAATAATCCACACATGTCAGACTTAAATGATGCAAAATAACAGATTGTAAATAAATTTGAAGCAAATGAAATCAAATACACAGAATCACAGACACAGAACAATAAGAATAACTCGCAGCAGAATATAAAATAACATAGTAGTTCATGAAGCTACTATAACAAAGTGTTAAAACAAATACATAATATCAGTCTGAAAACAACAAAATAGAAATCCCAAATATATAGAAGTTCACTAATACATGAGATAAACTAGAATAGTTGAAACTGAAATAGATATAAATATAGAGAGGCAGAATCTCTAGAAAAGACCAGCTCCAGAAAGAGAATCCAAAGCTGTGAATACTTAGGCTGACCCGAGCTTAAAGCAAAACGCTCGAGTCAGGACATATACATACTTATATAATGTAAACAAACTCAAGTGAACTGTAATAAAGATACAAGTAACTTAAAGGATGTCTGGGACCACCCATCCTCTAAGGATCCGTTAAACTATTTACTATATAGTAATATTGCGCTATTATAATACTGTCTACAGTAAAATAAGCTTACTTTAAAATAGCGTTAAGGAGTGACCTAATATTCTCCTTAACACATAATGGTCCCAGTAGTCCATCCAGTATCAGTGTACTCTAGATCGGGAGACTACCCTAAATACTCCATGGGCTACGGGAGAAAAACAAACTCATAGTAAAAGCTCGGTATGGTAGGTGACACAGCACACAAGGGAATGCCAGGGTAGATATACCAATTACGCAAACGGGCTGGCGGTAACGTAGCAGCCACTACGCCCACCCCGAACAACACTCCAAAAATCAAGGGGTGCACCCAATCAATCACAACGGTAATAGAATGGTATCGTAGAAGTGTGTCCGACCAGAGGAGCTATCCCTTTTGGCCCGAGATCGCTCCTGTTTTAGCCACCTTAAGCCAACCCACGGGAGTCAGGTCCACGTAATGTCCCTCCAAAACGTCGCCACCATCTTACTTCATTCTGGAATCTCCACCGCATACACAGTTGTTAAAGTGGTTTTCGGTATCGACAAAGAGTATGTCCATATCCGATCCCGGTCTCTTTAACAACCAATCGTTATTATAACCCATAGTTATAATTTAAAAATGGTATTTATACTTCAAAAATAAAATATCATTTCAAAAATTCATTATCATTTCAAATACATTCAAATCCATTCCAAAATATCAGAATATCATATCTTTCAAAACCGTATTCATTTTATTTAAATTTAAAATACCATTTCAACTCACATTTCAAAATAGTTTATATTTCAAAACAAATTACTTCATTTTAAATCATAAAAATGAAGTTATTATATTTAACAATTAAATATTAAATTTCGAAATTTTAAACTTTTCAAAGTTCGTTTATTCACTTAAATTTATCAAAACAGTGAAAATTCAACTTTTGCAGCATTTGGAAAATGCTACAGAAAGTTTCTTTCAAAATAGTTCAATTTAACAAAAGACAGCATTAAAATGCTGTAATATGGTTACTTTAGTTCAAATAAAACCTTAGTTAAATTTAGCAATTACAGCACTTACAAAGTGCTATAATAGCCTTTAATTCAATTTTGCTATTTAGTTCATTTCTATTAACTACAGCATTTACAAATGCCGTAATATCCTTTACATTAGAAAATAATAGCATTTCAAAAATGCTGTTAATTAAATTCCAAATATTCAACATAATTTCTCAAACGATTAAATTTTATTTAAACCATTTTAAACTTATAATCATACATTTCACTTTTAAAACAATCATTTAAATATCCCTATATTCATGATTTTATAAAGTTACATTTTCATTCAAAAATAAAAATTTAATAATAATTTACTTATTAAATTCAAGCATTAAATTTCAATTCCTTAAATTAAATTTAACTTATTTTTCATTTTATTTTCTTAACCTAAAATTCATTTTTAAACAAATTTCCAATTTAAGTTATATTTCAAAATTCAACTTAATATTCATTTATTTCACCCTTGTTAACTTATTCAAAAAAATCACTAACATTTTATAAAAACATTTTAAATTAATTTTAAATCAAATTTTAAATCTATTTGTCGTATTTTCCTACTTAATTTAGATTCCATTTATCACCAAATCAAAATTTCCAAAATAACTTATATTTCAAATTTCTAACTTTATCATTAATTTATTTCACTTATAAATTTTTAGAAAATCAATAATACTTTACAAAAATCATTTTTAATTAAGTTTTTAAATCAAAATATTATAATATTTACATTTCTAAAATACTTTAAAATTTTCAGAAAAATATATATTAACCACGGGTCTGTATATCATTTTCTAGCCTAGGTAAAGTGATACGGATAATATATCATTTCAATTCGTAATTTACAAAGAAAACCCAGGTTTTATCATTTCAAACCCGCAGTCCCAAGTAAAATGAAATAATTAAAAATCGTTCAGGCCTATCATTTCAGCCCATAATGATTTCTCCCTATTTTAAAGTCCGTTCAGGTATGTATCATTTCAACCCATAGTGATTCTAATCTAAAGGGAACTTGCAGTGTGATAAACTGATATAAATAACAGAATAGCATTATATAACAGTAACAGATGGTATAACAGGCATCGGTGAACATCATATGATCATAGCATAGCAAATATAGCATGGTGATATGTTTACAGATTCAATTGTGATCAGTTTACTAGTCATATAAGTATAAATCCTGTCTGGTGAGAATTACTCACTTGTATAAGCTAGAGATGACAACTAAATGCAAAAACAAAGATCTTCAAAGGCACGATAACACGACAATGATTTGAGAGTGAGAGAGCCAAAGCAAATTGCCTTATCAAATATCAAACAAAACAAAGTACAATATGAATTACAAACCAAAATATTTATAACCAATGCTAGGAATAAATACACAACTCAAAGCTAGGGCTTTTGCACTTGCATTCAACAACATATGCTTTAGCTATAGGCTGGAAAATCACTGTTATGGTATGGATTTGGATCAGATTTCGATCGGGATAAGGGTACAAAGGTTGGTCATAACAATATATGAAGGAGTAGAGAGATATGTGTGCATGAACACACAAATTTAAGGCATAAAAGTGGATTTCAAGGCCATCAAAGGTCTCGGCCAAGGCATGATTGGACAAGGTCAGATCTGGTGAGTGCATGGGGTGATGTGGCAGGGTCTTAGGCTCAGGTTTGGCTGGTGGTGGTGGTGCACAAGTCGGCCAAGGTGGTGGTTGGAGTGGTGGAAACAAGGGGGAGTCCGGCTATGGTAATAAAGTGGAGTTTCTTCATTTTCTTAGTGGATCATCAACTTGGATGGCCTCGGCTATGGAATGGAAGTGGGGAGGAGGAGATGATGAATGGTTGTGGTGGTGGCGGAGGCGGTCAAGGTGCTGGAGATGGAGGGGCCGAACACATGAAGGTGAATGCAAGTGTAAAAATCAAATAAATCAAGTAGAAAAGGTGAAAAAAAATAGAAATTTTACCAAACTTTTGCTTCAGGAAATGGCCGAAAGTTTTTAGGGTTTTGAATTTTTTTCCTTATGCGTGAGAAAATGATGAAGTGGTCCGCTGAACAATGGATGATATGGCAGCCAATGAAGTGATGCATTGATTGGTGAAAAGGTGGAGTGAATATGAAAAGACTATGTACATAAAAGGTCACAAACTTTTCAAATTTCCTTAATTCTTTTTCAATTTTTAAATACATGTAAAAATACATATAAATAAAAATAAAAACACAAAAATATAATGAATGCACAAAAATAAATAAATAAATTTTAAATAAATATAATTAAATTAAGAAAACAAAAAAAATGGAAACTGGGTTTTAAAATTTGAAAATAAATTCAATAAATTTTGGAAAATTTTTATCATCACTTTAAAAATATTAAAAAATGAAATCTTACAATAAAAACAAATTTAAAATAATTTTAAACAAAATAAAGTCAAAATTTAAATTATATCAAAAAATCTAGGGTTGTTACACTCTCCCCCACTCAAATCTTTTCGTCCTCGAAAAAAATGGGCAAGGAAAATAAAGAGAAACAAGATAGAAAACAAAATAGTACCTGAAACGAACAATTCCGGACTCGAAGCACGAATGCTCTTCTCCGTCTCCCAGGTACAATCTCGATTGTCGGCACTCCACTGTACTTTGACCAGATTAACAGATTTCCTTCTGAGCTGATTCGTACCTTTGTCGATAATACGAAGTGGCTTCCTCTCGACAGTCAGATTAGGCTCAATATCCAAACTATCAAGAGCAGAAGGCTGGACAATAAGAGATGGATCATGAAGATATCGGCGAAGATGCGAGACATGGAATACATCATGCACTCCAGAAAGCTTCTCGGGCAATTCCAGACGATAAGCCAAAGAACCAACTCTTTCCACAATGCGGAAAGGACCAATGAACCTAGGATAAAGCTTCCCTCTATGACCAAAGCGAATGACATTCCTCAAGGAAGAAACCTTAAGGAACACCTGATCACCAACAGTAAATTCCAAATTCCGCCTACGCCTATCAGCATACTTCTTCTGCCTATCCTGAGCAGTTCTCAACCTCTTCTTAATCTCCTCAACTCTCTTAGAAGCTTCCAAAATCACATCAGGGCCAAGAACCAAACGATTACTGGATTCAATCCAGCAAGATGGGGATCTACAATATCGTCCGTATAGAGCAGCAAATGGAGACATTTTGAGACTGGCCCGAATGTAAATATATAATGAGATAGATAAAAAGACTAAGATAAGGTTAAAAATAGAAGATAAGATTATACCTGATAGCTATTATTGTAGGTGAATTCGGCAAGATAGAGATGATCTTCCCAAGATCCTCCATAATCAAGCACACAAGCACGAAGAAGATCCTTGAGAATCTGATTCACTCTTTTCGTTTGACCGTCGGTCTGTGAATGGTAAGTAGTGCTCAGATTCAAACGAGTACCCAGAGATTCCTGAAAAGCTTCCAAAACCGACTGGTAAAGATAGGGTCACTATCACAAACAATACTTAGAGGAACACCATGGAGATGAACAGTCTCTCTCATGTAGATCTCAAATAAGCTAGCAGCAGAACAAGTAGACTTGACCGGAATGAAATGAGCGGACTTGGTCAGTCTATCAACAATAACCCAGATACTTTCATTACCCCTTCGAGTCCTCGGCAAACCATCGATGAAATCCATGGAAACCTGTTCTCACTTCCAATTGGGAATCTCTAGGGGCTGCAACAAACCAGGGGTCTTCTGGTGATCGGCTTTGACTTGCTGACAAGTCGCACACCGACTAACAAAGACAGAAATATCCCTCTTCATCCCCTTCCATCAATAAAGCCTCTTCATATCTCGATACATCTTCGACACACCGGGATGAATAAAAAGCCTGGATCGGTGATTTTCCTAAAGCAACTCCTGTCTCAAACCATCAACATTTGGGACACAAATCCTGCCATTAATCCTCAAAATCCCTCTATCATCGATATGATCTCCATTACCACCACTACTACGACCAAACCCTGCTACGAACACTCTCCTTCATCAATCTAAGCATCTCATCCTCATCCTGCTTAGCCATGATACGATCCAGAAGAGGAGAAGAAGGAAAAACAAGCTGACCGAACAAAGCCTTCTTCCGACTCAGAGCATCGGCCACAATATTAGCTTTACCTGGAGTATAACTAATATCGAGGTCGTAAAAAGCCAGAAACTCAAGCCAACGAACTTGCCTCTGATTCAAATCCTTCTGGGAGAAGATATACCTCAAAGACTGATGATCAGTGAAAAGCTCAAACTTGGTTCCAAGAAGATGATGCCTCCAAAGCTTCAAAGCAAAGACAACAACAAGCAACTCTAAATCATGAGCAGCATAATTTGCTTCATGGGTTTTCAACTGACGGTTGGCATAGGCAATGACCTTACCGTCCTGCATGAGAACAGCACCCAAACCCTCACGACTAGCATCATTATATACCGTCAATCCATCACTACCGTTCGAAACGGTAAGAACTGGGGCGGAAGTTAGCTTGCTCTTCAACTCATTGAATGCAACCTTACACTGATCACTTCAGACAAACTTGGCATTCTTACGAGTCAAAGCAGTGAGACGTGCAGCAATCCGAGCAAAATTCTCAATGAATCTCCATAGTAACCGACAAGGTCCAAAAACCCACGAATATCAGATGAAGTCTTTGGGGTTTCCCAATCCTGAAACAGAATAGGGAGAAAATAAGGACAACCGAAAATATAGAATTATTAAATGATAAAGAAAAGAGAAGAAAGAAAGACTTACATTGATCGCAGCGATCTTGACTGGATCAACAGAAACTCCATTACTAGAAACAATATGCCCAAGATATCGGACTTCATCCTTCCAGAAATGGCATTTAGAAAATTTAACCTTCAACTGGTGATTTCTGAGAGTCTCCAAAACAGATTTCAAATGCGACTCATGTTCTTCCTTGGTCTTAGAGAAGACAAGGATATCATCAACAAAGACTAGAACAAATTTATTAAGCACATCACGAAAAACATGATTCATCAAATCAATAAAGAAAGCAGGAGCATTAATCAAGCCGAAAGGCATAACTAACCATTCATAAAACTCATTCTCATTACGGAAAGCAGTCTTGGGAATGCTATCCTCAGCAAGCCCGAGCTGATGAAAACCCGTGGCCAGATCAAGTTGAGAGAAAACAGTGGCACCATAAAGCTGATCAAACATATCGTTGATTCGAGGCATTGGATATCTGTTTTTCATAGTAAGCTTGTTCAGCTCCCTATAATCAACACACATCCTCGGAGAACCATCAGACTTGGTGACAAAAACCACCGCGGCTCCCCATTCAGAAAAACTAGGCCTAATCAGACCTTTGGAAGACAAGTCCTCAATTTGCTTTCCCATCTCAACCTTCTCGCGGGGTGCCATTCTTCTAGGGGTAAGAACAACAGGTCGAGCACCAGGAATAAGATCAATCCGAAAATCAATTTTCCGCTTCGGAGGTAAAGAAGCGACTTCACCAAATACATCGGGATATAGTCTAACCACAAGAGTCGAATCAAGATCACTAGGAGAAGAATCCAGAGAATAAATAAAGTTTCCAGCAAAATCATGAGGCATGCGGCACTGAATAATCAAGGAATTCCCTTGGTCGTCAACAAGGTGAACAGACCGGGCTTTACAAGAGATATGAGCATCATGATTCCCTAACCAATCATGACCAAGCAATAAATCAAAAGCATCGAAGCCCAGAACATAAAAATCACCACTAAAGCGATGATTAGAATGGAGAAGTTTCACTTGCTTACAAATCCGATTAAGGTTAGCAGGGCCCCCAATAGGATTTGAAACACATAATAGAACAGAAGCATACTCAGGAGAAAGGAGATGCTCAAACTTATCACACAAATCAACAGAAATAAAACTGTGGGAAGCTCCAGTATTAAACAACACACGAATAGGATGATGGAATAAAGTAAATGTACCCAAGAGAGTACCTCGGTCATCACTAGGAGCAGGAGCAGGAGCAGGAGCAGGTGGAGGAACTGGAGATGAGGCAGAAGTGACAGCAAATATACCAGAAGTCGTACCCTTCTGTTGGGCAGGGAAATCCTTCCTAAAATGACTAGGCTGGAGATAGATATGGCAGAGATCACGCCTAGCCAACTGAGCAGGTGGAGGAACAGCAGCACCAACTAAGGTAGGACAGCTATTGGCATAGTGTCCCTTCTGATCACATCTAAAGCAAGTGATAGAGGAGAATTAACTGGTTGCCTCTGAGCAGGAGCAGATGATGAAGATCCCAAACCAGGACGCTTTTGCCAATTCTTCTTCTACTGATGATAATTAGGCTTACGCTTCCTGGAATTAGCAGAGGAAGACCTTGCACCAGAAACAGCAGGACCTTTAGATGTGGGGTTCTCATAGCGAATAGCCATATCCATAAGCTGGATGAAGGTGCCATGAACATGAGAAATGAGGCGGCTATAATACTTTGGACGAGCACCAACGATGATTTCTCATTCTCCTTGAGAGGAGTATCAGTCAGGCTAGGACCGAACTTGGAAAGTCCATTGAACTTCCTCTCATAATCAGCAAAAGACATGCTACCTAGCTTAAGATCCATAAATTCATGATAAAGCTGAGATTTTCCGACTTCGGGCATCCATTTTGCCATAAAAACCTCCCTGGAAAAGAGATATAGAACAAGCTTAAGATAGATTCAAAAGAAAAGGAAAAATAGGAACAAAATTCAAGATAACACAACGGATACTGAAACCGCTCCCAAGTAATATCAGCTTCGATGGTGTTAGCCGTAACGGACTCCCACCAATCTAAAGCAGAATCCTGCAACTGCCAAGCTGCTAACTGACACTTCTGGGCATCAGTAATCTCGAGACCAGTAACTATCCTCTCTAGACTCCGCAACTACTGCTGAGCCTCAATGATGCTCTCTGAACCGGTGAATGGGGTTCCACCAAGTTGAGAGAATTCCTTACAGAGAACAGTGAATCTAACAGGAGCAACAGGCTGAGGAGCTGGGGCAATACCACGACCCCTACCTTTGGCACTTCCTCGATTCATCCTGAAAAAAATCAAGAATGAATAAAGAAAAGCCAAAGATAAATTAAGATAATACAAGAGAATTCACTTGGATAAATATCCTAAAGAAAGAAAAATCTAACAAGGTAGATACGAAAGAAAGGAAGTTAGAAAACATTTGAAAATCCTTTAAAATAAGAAAAAATTTATATCAAAATAATCTTTGAAAATCTTTTGAAAACATTTTGAAAAATCATTTTATACTTTGAAAATACGTTCCCCCACAAAGATATGATTCTGAGATTGATTTCACTCATTCTAGGGTATTATTACCCTATCTCTAATGAGTTTTTGCTTCTCAGGCAATGGTTTGCCAAAAACCAAAGCTCTGATACCAAATGTAACAACCTGCCATTTCATACCATTCAAATCGACAATAATCCACATATGTCAGACTTGAATGATGCAAAATAACAGATTGTAAATAAATTTGGAGCAAATGAAATCAAATACACAGAATCACAGACACAGAACAATCAGAATAACTCGCAGCGGAATATAAAATAACATAGTAGTTCACGAAGCTACTATAACAAAGTCTCAAAACAAATACATAATATCAGTCTGAAAACAACATAATAGAAATCCCAGATACATAGAAGTTCACTAATACATGAGATAAACTAGAATAGCTGAAACTGAAATAGATATAAATATAGAGAGGCAGAATCTCCAGCAAAAACCAGCTTCGGAAAGATAATCCAAAACTGTGAATATTCTGTAGGATCGATTTCACCCTAGAGGGGGGTGAATAGGGTGATAGTGTAAATTATAAAAATTAATCGCGGAAGCTTATCAATTAATTTCAATTCAGATCACAGAATAGCAGCACAGATATCGCAGAATATAAATAACAGAATAAAACAGAACAACACAGAATTTACCCAGCTTCGGCAAAACCCTGCCTACGTGCTGCCCCCAAGGTTTCTACTAGAAATTAGATAGTCCCTCGCTTACACACGTAAACTCGCTATACCCGCTATTGACTAATCTAACTCTACGCTCAAAACCCTGACCACAACTCAACCACCGAGTTGCGAATTCCCAAACTACACACCGTAGTTTGTCCCCTAGTCACACGACTAGAAAATTAAAAAACGGTTTAAAAAGAAAACACAAATTAAAAGCAAATTTATAATACAAAACCCTAATTTACTATAACCCTTAAAAATAAAAAAACCGGCCCTCTTTGTAATTTATCTTGACCGTCTCCTTTTATTTCTTCGGCCCAATTTTTTTAAGATAATGGCGGCTCCGTTGTTCGATCAAAATTAGGGCTTGTTTCTGAAGACGCCGACCTTTGATTGCTCAATCGAAAATGATTTTCAATTTGTTGCTTTCGTCGATTGCTTGGCTCTTTGAATTGTCTTCGGCTTCTTCAATTTGGTCGAGTTATTTGTCAAAAACGGTATGCGATTGTTCCTTTTTCGATGTAGATTTCTGCTCGACCTTTGATTCGAGTTATTGATTTTCTCTGTTGTTACTTGAACTCGAATCATGCCATTGCCGATGATGATTTTGGGTATTATATAGGATTTGATTTCCTAGAATTACGTTCGTATATGTTGATTTGAATTTGTCAAATTCTTCATCTCGGCCACTTGATGATGCTTGAATGATTGAGATCGATTCTGACTTTTTCATATGCGTATTTTTGATGCTTGGTTGACACGGCTTCGATTTTGACTTATTCAATATTGACTGTGACGATTTTTGGCTTTGTTATGCTTCCACGGCTTCGACATTTTGTAAATTCGCTTCGGCCACTGTCTGCATTCCTGTAGCTTTGTTCTAGCAATCTTGAGCATTTTTGTATCCATTACAGTTGCACTTCTAGTCTGCATTTCATATGCTTTGGGTTTCACTGCCTTCTGTCCATGCTGGTACTGACTGTTGTTATGTGGTAATTGACTTGTGCTTATTGTACTCGATACTGTTGCATTATTCCATGTACACTTTGAGTTCCTGCAGTTGATTTGGTTGTTCTGTTGCTTCATCATGTATATCATGTGTCACTGCATTGCCACTGTTGCATTTTCACCTGTTTACTGCACTAACTCATGTATGCATTGTATATTACTGCTCTGACCATCTTTTTCTTTGATCTTTTGTTCATACTGTTGCACTTGGTGTTTGTTCTCGGCTTGCTTTGAGTTTGTCTGCATTTTGTGGTTGCCACTGTGTATTCTGGTTTAAATGTTCATGTTGCATATATTAGTGGTCTTGAGCGGTTAATGGTTGTTGTGCACTTTGTGCTTGCATTTTGATGCAGTCTTCATTAGCATGCTACTGATTGGTGTTTGCATACATTTCATGTAGTCTTCAGTTTGTACTTCTGGAGCTTGTATAATTTGAGTTGTAGCTTGATGGTTTTGTGGTTATAACTGGACATTTGAGTTTGATCTGATCATGTTTTCATCTGTGTTCATCCCTGACCTGTGCATGGCATGACTTTGTGGTCTGGTTTCACTTCACTACGCTATCTTCATTATTGTGGCTCTTTGGTCAGTGCATGTAGTCCATTATGTTTGATCTACAAGTTGTTTTGCATATAATACTCCAAATTGTCACTGTGCATTGTTGCTCTACATCTTGTAGTTTGCTTTGGTGCACTGTTTTGGTTTTTCTGGTTCTTGTGCTACCTGTTCACTTGAGTCTGCTTCACCATTGAGCCTCAATGTAGCTGAAGTGGCTTCTGTGCATTTGCTTGATTCACTTAGACCATATATGTGTTTGTTGCAGTTTGCTGACTTCATGTCGCCTTAACTTTGGTTGATGCACTGAGTTGCAGTGTTTCATTTCTTGTGCCCAAGCTTGCATGCTTCATGTACACTGTGTCATTCTTTGCATTGTACATTTTACTGTCTTTATTGTGGCATTTTGATCTGGTTCCATATTTGTGAGTTGTTCGGTGCACTGTTCATTTGCCTCTGGTTTAAACTATGCTTTGATTCATTTTCATTGTCACTGAGTTTATTTGAATGGTCTGACTTGAACTCGATTCACTTGTGTTGAATCCAGTTTCAAAACTCGGATTTGACCTTGTGCTCGTGTCCTATTTTTGAATTTATTGCACCTGAGTTGAACCTGTCCATACATTTGGGTTTGACCTTGTGCTCACCTGTCCCTGCAGCATTCTTAAGTGTATATATCGGTGTGCACGGCCTAGTGGCATATACAGTGATATACTGTGTATGTCACAAGCTGTTCGTGTATGATGAATTCAAATTTAAATGATGACGAACAACCCAAATAACTGAGGCAAATATTATTTTCAAAAATCATATTTTATTTTAATTTGCAAAAATATTTCTTTTTCAATTTTACTGCGTTAGTGAATATTTTTGCAGATTTCTCAGATGCTGGATTCAAACTGGAATGAAGTTGAAGATAAATACGAGTGTGAGTGATATGTAGTGAGGTGAATTGTAAATGTGAAATGTGATGTAATTGTAATCAAAGTTGTATAGTTATAGTGAGAGCTTGAAATTGTACTATTCAAAGATGTAATAAATATTTGTTTGAATAAAATATTCGTTTGAATTCAAATTTCGTGTTATTTATCTTATTCTGCAAATATTTATTTAATCTGTGAAAAAATAAAATAGTATATTATCAAATACATTTAAACGAATGTATATATGTTTATTATCATCAAACAAAAATCATATAAGCGCATATTCAACAATCTCCCCCTTTTGATGATAACAAACATATATTTAAGATTTTGAATATGTTAAATGTATTTGATCATTGATATGCTCTAATTGCTCCCCCTATTTAAATGCTTCCTCTCTACATGATGCTCCCCCTACATATATGCATACAAATAAAAATATGCAAATGATTCTAGATGCAAATAGAAAATTATTTGACCTTTGCTTGATTTTATTTGACAAAATCTTAACTTTTCTCTCCCCCTTTTGTTATCAGCAAAAGAATAATAGTGTTAGAGAAAATAGAGAAAAAGTAATCGATATCAATCCAACATTAAAACTCAATTGAATATAAATATCAAATTTCAATAAAAAATCAAACAAAAATCATAAATATTTTGTTAGGCGCATATTCCACTTTTAGAATGATGGAGATGATGTCATCATATAAAACCATACAGTTGTGTCTATTTGTGGTATTTTTATATCAGAAATTTGAATATCTACTAACCATGCATAACCGTTAGGACTTTTAAATGAGATTAGTAGTATTCCAATTTTTATTTTTTTAAAAATGAATTCAAGTATCTTCTAACCACGCATAACCGTGAGGACTTTTAAATGGAATTAGAATCAACTTGTTTATTTTACAAATCAACTTTTGATATGCGTTCCATACATGCATAACCGCGAGGACTTTTAAATGAGCATGGAAGCACATAACAAATTCCAAGTAATTCACCCATGCATAACCGTGAGGACTTTTAAATGAGAGTGAATACTTTGGTATTTATTTATTTTATTTTATTATTATTTTTTTTTATTTTTTTTTAAAAAATTTGAAAATGAAAAACGAACGATTCCTGTTTAAAGTGCCACATTTCAACAAACTATATAGAATTTTGATGAGTGATGGTTGATAGAAATATGATAGGTATAGAGATGGTCATGGAATTTTTACCAACAAAAAGTTTTATAACTCTTGTTTAAATTTCTAAAGAAATTTTCTAATTATACTTTATCGAGTTATAATATATAATCAATATCAACACTCATCACTTTTTCAATCACTATTTTTCTTTTCGATAATCATTTGGGAGTCAGATTAGTCATAATAGTCATTTAAAATCAAATTCAAAAATAATTATGAAATTAATTTTTCAAAAATGAATAATCTGAAAATATGGTCAAAATGATTTTCTCCAGGAGGTTTTTAAAAGAAAATTTTCTGCTATTTGAAAATTATTTGAAATGAAAAATATGCAGATATTTTCTTTGAAAAACGATGCAGTTACTAAATGTCTCAAAAAAAAATCACGTTTCACTAGTAATTTTTCTATCAACTAGATTACCAGTGTAATCTGCATCTGAATTTCTCTTTCACTCAAAAATTTTCATCAATTGAATTTTATAGACCAAAACATGAAGTGTGCATCAAAAATTTCAAACTCAATTTTTTCAACAATTTAAATGACATTCTTTTGAATTTGAAATGAAGCCGTGTAAATAATCGAAAACCGTGAATATAGAGTCAGTCATATTATATTCAATTGTAATATCCAACAAAACACTATTTTTAATCCAAAATGATATATATGAAGTAATTCAAAGAATTTAGAGATTTTTATAATGTTTTTGGCATAAGAATATAATTGGCTTAACTATTTTGAATAAATCAGAATAAAAAATCATCATCTTTTCATCAATCATAATATTGGCTGAATTAATTCAAAATACGGTGCAGATTATCACATTTAATATATCGTTTAAAACATACCATACCTGTTTTACCTTTACGATATTTTTCGTTGTTGTCCGTTGTGATTCTGTCACCTTTATACTAGGCTAAGGAACTTAGCTTTGTCGCCCGTTGTGTTTCTGGAACAGCCAAAATCCAGAGAACACTATTGTTGTTCCTTAGCCTGCCACCACACCTACACGGAAAAGAATTTATGTGACCTATTTGTTTTTATAGGTCCATGGTTGTTAGTTGCAGAAAATTTTGAAAAATAATTATGTGTAGACCCAAAACTATTTATAATTGTTCCCTTTGGCACCCAAATTTGTTTAACTTTGAGAGATTTTATATTTGTGCCTTTTGGAACCCAAATCGGTATAGTTTTCACATGTTTGGGTCTATACCAACAATTATTGTGATCGTGTCCAAATTTTCTACAAATCGTGCACATGGATTTAGCTTGACTAATATTGCTTTCAACAATTTTCGAACTATTATATCCAAGTCCTTGTCTAACCGAATTAACAGTTTGCTTTCCTAATAGCATATTCAACGATTTTTCACTTTTTGAAAATTTATCTAAAGTTGTTGACAATTGTTGGACTTGTGATTTGAGAGATTCATTTTCGTTTAACAACTGTGTGCACCTTTTAATAGAATTCTCTCTCCTGGTATTTTCATTCTCCTTTAAAATCAGAATTTCATTTTCAAGTGTTTTTATATTGATTTCTGATTTTTTAATTTCCTTTTCAAATGTTGGACACTTATCACACTTAGGGATCCTACTTTGATAGGTTTTAACTAATTGATCAAGTTGTTTATTACATTCTATCAAAGTATCTTTTTGAGATTCAAGTTTGGCGTATTTTTCCCTAAGTCGTTCAAAACAACCGTTTACTTCATGAAAATATATAAGCAACTCAGAATGGGTAAGTTTTGATACCTCACTTGGCTCATCATCGTCACTGTCAGTTGTATTACCTTGAAGACACAATTCTGCCTTTTCGCTTTCACTGCCAGTGCTTTGATCATTTTCGTCTATTTCATCCCAAGTGGCTGTAAAACTTTTCTTTTTCTGTTTCTTTCCATGGCTGAATTTAATTTGTGGACAATCGGGCTTGATATGGCCAGGTTTGTTGCAATTATAACAAATAAACTTTTGTTCTTCTGAGTAATCTAGTGTTTTGGCTATTCTGCTTTTTGCTTTTTGATTTCGAGCTGAATTTCCATGTTTTTGATTCCATTTTTTGAATTTCCTTATTAACAGCTCCAATTCTGCTGCTCCATCATCTTCATCGTTATCATCATCACTTTCGGTTGTTCCTTTGAGAGCTATTGATTTCTTTTGAGTGTCACCTCCTTCACGCTCTTCTTTGAATTTCATTTCTAGCTCATAAGTGGTGAGATTTCCGATGAGTTCCTCAACTTTAAGTTGTTTTAAATCTTTCGATTCTTGTATGGCAGTTACTTTTGCTTCAAAGCTTCGTGGAAGGACTCTGAGGATTTTCCGGACTATTTCTAATTCGGTGTATGTTTTTCCGAGAGCTTTTGATTTGTATACGATATTGGAGAGTCGTCCGTACATCTCTTTGACATTTTCTTCCTTCGCCATTTTGAAGTTCTCGTATTCGCTGCTTAGCATTGCAAGGCGAGATTCTTTGACTTGAGATGTTCCTTCGTGAGTCACTTCTAGTATGTGCCATATTTCCTGCGCAGTTAGACAATGTGAGACACGATTAAATTCAAATTGATCCAATGAACAGATAATAGAATTCATAGCTTTGGCATTAGTATTCTGTAATTTATTTTCTAGTTCTGTCCATTGTTCCTTGGGTTTCTCTATTTCCTGATTATCTACAGTTATAGTTGGTATACTATAACCTGTCTCAACAATATTCCAAGCGTCAATGGTTTTCAGAAAAATTTGCATTCTATTTTTCCAGTAAGCATATTCACCATTGAACATTGGTGGTCTAACTATGGATTGCCCTTCTGCAAAAGCATTATTAAAAGAAGCCATTTTAAAAATTCAAATTTCTAAACAAAAACTGATTTTTTCAAAAAAAATAGAATTTTTAAAACAAATGTTGACTTCTATTCCTAGCTCTGATACCACTTGTAGGATCGATTTCACCCTAGAGGGGGGGTGAATAGGGTGATAGTGTAAATTATAAAAATTAATCGTGGAAGCTTATCAATTAATTTCAATTCAGATCACAGAATAGCAGCACAGATATCGCAGAATATAAATAACAGAATAAAACAGAACAACACAGAATTTACCCAGCTTCGGCAAAACCCTGCCTACGTGCTGCCCCCAAGGTTTCTACTAGAAATTAGATAGTCCCTCGCTTACACACGTAAACTCGCTATACCCGCTATTGACTAATCTAACTCTACGCTCAAAACCCTGACCACAACTCAACCACCGAGTTGCGAATTCCCAAACTACACACCGTAGTTTGTCCCCTAGTCACACGACTAGAAAATTAAAAAACGGTTTAAAAAGAAAACACAAATTAAAAGCAAATTTATAATACAAAACCCTAATTTACTATAACCCTTAAAAATAAAAAAAACCGGCCCTCTTTGTAATTTATCTTGACCATCTCCTTTTATTTCTTCGGCCTAATTTTTTTAAGATAATGGCGGCTCCGTTGTTCGATCAAAATTAGGGCTTGTTTCTGAAGACGCCGACCTTTGATTGCTCAATCGAAAATGATTTTCAGTTTGTTGCTTTCGTCGATTGCTTGGCTCTTTGAATTGTCTTCGGCTTCTTCAATTTGGTCGAGTTATTTGTCAAAAACGGTATGCGATTGTTCCTTTTTCGATGTTGATTTCTGCTCGACCTTTGATTCGAGTTATTGATTTTCTCTGTTGTTACTTGAACTCGAATCATGCCATTGCCGATGATGATTTTGGGTATTATATAGGGTTTGATTTCCTAGAATTACGTTCGTATATGTTGATTTGAATTTGTCAAATTCTTCATCTCGGCCACTTGATGATGCTTGAATGATTGAGATCGATTCTGACTTTTTCATATGCGTATTTTTGATGCTTGGTTGACACGGCTTCGATTTTGACTTGTTCAATATTGATTGTGACGATTTTTGGCTTTGTTATGCTTCCACGGCTTCGACATTTTGTAAATTCGCTTCGGCCACTGTCTGCATTCCTGTAGCTTTGTTCTAGCAATCTTGAGCATTTTTGTATCCATTACAGTTGCACTTCTAGTCTGCATTTCATATGCTTTGGGTTTCACTGCCTTCTGTCCATGCTGGTACTGACTGTTGTTATGTGGTAATTGACTTGTGCTTATTGTACTCGATACTGTTGCATTATTCCATGTACACTTTGAGTTCCTGCAGTTGATTTGGTTGTTCTGTTGCTTCATCATGTATATCATGTGTCACTGCATTGCCACTGTTGCATTTTCACCTGTTTACTGTACTAACTCATGTATGCATTGTATATTACTGCTCTGGCCATCTTTTTCTTTGATCTTTTGTTCATACTGTTGCACTTGGTGTTTGTTCTCGGCTTGCTTTGAGTTTGTCTGCATTTTGTGGTTGCCACTGTGTATTCTGGTTTAAATGTTCATGTTGCATATATTAGTGGTCTTGAGCGGTTAATGGTTGCTGTGCACTTTGTGCTTGCATTTTGATGCAGTCTTCATTAGCATGCTACTGATTGGTGTTTGCATACATTTCATGTAGTCTTCAGTTTGTACTTCTGGAGCTTGTATAATTTGAGTTGTAGCTTGATGGTTTTGTGGTTATAACTGGACATTTGAGTTTGATCTGATCATGTTTTCATCTGTGTTCATCCCTGACCTGTGCATGGCATGACTTTGTGGTCTGGTTTCACTTCACTACGCTATCTTCATTATTGTGGCTCTTTGGTCAGTGCATGTAGTCCATTATGTTTGATCTACAAGTTGTTTTGCATATAATACTCCAAATTGTCACTGTGCATTGTTGCTCTACATCTTGTAGTTTGCTTTGGTGCACTGTTTTGGTTTTTCTGGTTCTTGTGCTACCTGTTCACTTGAGTCTGCTTCACCATTGAGCCTCAATGTAGCTGAAGTGGCTTCTGTGCATTTGCTTGATTCACTTAGACCATATATGTGTTTGTTGCAGTTTGCTGACTTCATGTCGCCTTAACTTTGGTTGATGCACTGAGTTGCAGTGTTTCATTTCTTGTGCCCGAGCTTGCATGCTTCATGTACACTGTGTCATTCTTTGCATTGTACATTTTACTGTCTTTATTGTGGCATTTTGATCTGGTTCCATATTTGTGAGTTGTTCGGTGCACTGTTCATTTGCCTCTGGTTTAAACTATGCTTTGATTCATTTTCATTGTCACTGAGTTTATTTGAATGGTCTGACTTGAACTCGATTCACTTGTGTTGAATCCAGTTTCAAAACTCGGATTTGACCTTGTGCTCGTGTCCTATTTTTGAATTTATTGCACCTGAGTTGAACCTGTCCATACATTTGGGTTTGACCTTGTGCTCACCTGTCCCTGCAGCATTCTTAAGTGTATATATCGGTGTGCACGGCCTAGTGGCATATACAGTGATATACTGTGTATGTCACAAGCTGTTCGTGTATGATGAATTCAAATTTAAATGATGACGAACAACCCAAATAACTGAGGCAAATATTATTTTCAAAAATCATATTTTATTTTAATTTGCAAAAATATTTCTTTTTCAATTTTACTGCGTTAGTGAATATTTTTGCAGATTTCTCAGATGCTGGATTCAAACTGGAATGAAGTTGAAGATAAATACGAGTGTGAGTGATATGTAGTGAGGTGAATTGTAAATGTGAAATGTGATGTAATTGTAATCAAAGTTGTATAGTTATAGTGAGAGCTTGAAATTGTACTATTCAAAGATGTAATAAATATTTGTTTGAATAAAATATTCGTTTGAATTCAAATTTCGTGTTATTTATCTTATTCTGCAAATATTTATTTAATCTGTGAAAAAATAAAATAGTATATTATCAAATACATTTAAACGAATGTATATATGTTTATTATCATCGAACAAAAATCATATAAGCGCATATTCAACATATTCAGGCTCAGTTTTAGCTAGTGGTCAAATCTGGTGAGTGCATGGGGTGATGTGGTAGGGTCTCAGGCTCAGTTTTAGCTGCTGGTGGTGGTGCACAAGTTGGCCAAGGTGGTGGTTGGAGTGGTGGAAACAAGGGGGAGTTCGGTTATGGTAATAAAGTGGAATTTCTTCATTTTCTTGGTGGATCATCAACTTGGATGGCCTCGGCTATGGAATGGCAGTGGGGAGGAGGAGATGATGAATGGTTGTGGTGGTGGTGGAGGTGGCCAAGGTTCTGGAGATGGAGGGGCCGAACACATGAAGGTGAATGCAAGTGTAAAAATAAAACAAATCAAGTAGAAAAAGTGAAAAAAAATAGAAATTTTACCAAACGATTGCTTCAGGAAATGGCCGAAAGTTTTTAGGTTTTTTGAATTTTTTTCTTGTGTGTAAGAAAATGATGAAGTGGTCAGCTAAACAATGGATGATATGGCAGCCAATGAAGTGATGCATTGATTGGTGAAAAGGTGGAGTGAATATGAAAAGACTATGTACATAAAAGGTCACAAATTTTTCAAATTTCCTTAATTCTTTTTTAATTTTTAAATACATGTAAAAATACATATAAATAAAAATAAAAACACAAAAATATAATGAATGCATAAAAATAAATAAATTCTAAATTAATATACTTTAATTAAGGAAATAGCAAAAAATGGAAACTAGGTTTTAAAATTTGAAAATAAATTCAATAAATTTTGAATTTTTTTTATCATCACTTTAAAATACTAAAAAATGAAATATTATAATAAAACAAAATTAAAATAATTTTAAAATAAAATAAAGTCAAAATTTAAAAAATCTACGGTTGTTACAACATTGGTATAATAAAAATCTGTATGAGGTATTTGCCTTGGTACAGGACTAGATGTAGGGTAACTCCGAACCAATATAAAATACAGTGTGTTCTTTCCTTTTACTGTTTTTTATTTACTTTCTGCATCTGTGTTTGATTCTGTAATTAAGTTTTGCATTTGTTTATATCATAATTTTTAAATTAGTCCATATAAGTTTTAGAATCCCTTAAACAATATTCACCTCCCTCTAGTGTTAAATTAGCCTTAAGATCCTAAATCCGCACTCCCTATCAATTGGTATCAAAGCGAGGTTTTCATAGTTTTCATAATCTGAAACTTGAAAATTGTTTTTAATGACTACCAACATTGGTAATGTTAACTCTTGCACTAGTTCAGTTATCACTAACACTAGTTCATTTGTAAAAGGCCAGTCTACTGTCAGACCACCATTTTTCAATGGCAGTAATTATGCATATTGGGCTTGTAGAATATACACTTAGAATATTACACAAACTGAGTATGTTGAACCAACTACTAATTTTTCTCAGTGGATTGTTGAGCAAAAGGGTGTTGCATAAAATAACTCAAAGGACATGAATATATTATTTTGTTCACTAGATAGGAATGAGTTTAATAGAGCGTCTGTTTGTAAGTCTGCATTTGAAATCTGAAAATTTTTGCAAGTTACTCATGAAGGAACAAACAAAATTAAGTAGATTAAAATTTCTGTATTAACAAATCAATTTCAATTGTTTAAAATGCATGCAAATGAGTCCATTTTCGATATGTATTGTCGATTTCAAGATACTGTTCATTCACTAATTGCACTAGGAAAAAGCTTTTCGGAAGAAGATCAAGTCAGAAAAATTCTAAATTCACTCACTCCAGAATGGGATCAAAAGATAATTGCAATCGAAGAAGCAAATGATATCAGTCTAATGAAAATAGAAGAATTGATTGGAAATCTGATGTCTTATGAAGTTCAACTGCAAGGAAGAAGAGAAAACAAGGCTGAAGAAAAGAAGCCATTAGCATTCAATGTAACAACTGAAGATTCAAAACCAAACAGTGATGAGGAGATTGATTTCATAACAAGAAACTTCAGGAAATTCCTAAAATATAGAAAAATGAATAATTACAAAAGAAATGATTAAAGGAATTCCAGAAATAATACGGAGAACGTCAACAATGATAGATGCTACAACTACAATAAGTTCGGGCATCATCGGAAAGACTGTCTGTATCCAGATAAACAGTTGTTCCCTTCAAATAATGATTCATCAAGGAAAAGAAAGAAAGCATACGTAGCAACTCTTGATGACTCAGACTCATCATCCAGTGACGATGAAAAGAAGACGGATAATTCAAATCTGTGTTTCACTGCTATTCATGAATCAGATGACGATGAGAGTATGGATCTAAAAATAGGTACGCATTTACATTATCTTTAAATTTTCTTGTTTGAATGGATGCTTGTTTGTTTGATTGATTTTTTTTGAAAAATTCCTTGAATTTTAAATTCAAATTTATCCCTTGAAATTTGAATTTTAAATTCAAAAATAATATTATTTTAATAATATTTTAAACACTAAATTATTAATATTTAAGTATTATTATATTTAGTGTTATCACAGGAATTATATAAGTAGAATATAGGATATAATATATACATTTATTAAAAATTAGGAATGGACACTTGTCCTTTGATTCAATAAGCACATGTCGACATACCCAGATACCTCATGTCGACATGCCCCTCAGAATTTGATTTCAAAATTTGAATTCAAACTTTTGAATTTCCCTCCGCCTTTTCACCAAATTCAATGCTTTGGAAAGATGCCTTTTGACCAAAGAAAATGTCTATAGAATCTCTATTTAATTCACTCTACTTATCATCACTTTTCACTTTTATTTAAAATTTCAAATTTATCTTCATTATCTTCAACTCCTCTCAAACTTCTTCAATGGCCTTTTCAAGCACTCCTAACACCATTAGGCTTCCAAAAGTTATCAAAAACTTTCTTCTTAATGACCCGAAGCAATCAAAGCTTATATGAACTATGTAGACTTTGGTAAAATTTATACAGGAAAATTTGCTATTTTTGAAGATTTTCCTTCTTATGAAATTGAAAATCTTTTTCAACAATGTTCTATTCCTAGTGTAGTAGATAACAAACAAAATGATTATCCAAATCTTGTTAAGATGTTTTATGAGAATTTGAATCGTGGTTTTTATGATGGGCAAGATGGACAAATTTGGAGTAGTATTAAAGGAACACAAATAGTTTTGGATCGTGAAATTTTGGGAAATATTTTAAGATGCAAGTATACCGGAATGAATCTCTTGAAATTTCAAATAAATGAAAATGATCGAGAGACATTTCACACATCTTTGAAGGGAATGACAATTTTGAATTAAAAAGTCGTTATTTTCGTCCAAAAGCAAGAATTGTTAATCTTCTTATTCAACTCACTCTTATACCAAGATCGAGAAATTACAACAACCCAACTTTGAAAGTTTGCAAAACTCTTTTTGTAATTTTTGGAAGTTATGATATCAATTGGGCTCAAATCATTTTGGGTGAGCTAAGGCCCAAGAATTTTACTATGGGTGAAAACACATTATATCATGGAGTTTATCTCACTCAAATTTTTAATTACTTTGTAGTTGATTTCAAAAGGGAAGAATTTATAACTAGAAAAGTGTTCAACCATGGAAACATTTCCCTTATGCAAATTCCATTAGTGTTTCAACCATATGAAACACTTACAGAAAAGGAAGAAAGGCTTGCTCATGAAGAGATGGAAGAAATGGAGGAAGAAGAGGGAAGGAATGGAAATTGAAGAGTAGGAAGAGGAAGATCAAGAAACTTCCTTATAGAGTATTGAATATCCTACTAATCCCGCAAATCCATCCAATAAGACGATTCTCCAATATAGTGGAAAATTAAAAGACACTTAAAAGATCAATGGGTAAGAAAATGGATAAGATTTCCACTAAAATCGACAAGTTCTTCGGGAAAACTAGTAGAAAGCTTGGACTATCATCTTTTTCATCTTCACCTAATTAGTTTTAGTTTATGTTATCTTGTTTATTTCAAGTTCTATCCATGTATTTTCTTTATTTTAGTTAATATTATATTATTTTATGTAATGTTGACTAGAATCATTATGAAATCTTTTATTTTCTATTTTATTCAACTTCACTTGTCTCTATAACTGCTTGTTTTTATATTATACAAGTTTTAGCTGCATAGATTTGTTTATAATATTCAAAATAAAGCAAATTGTCACTTTAGGTAGAGGCAGTCGACATCCACCATCCCTCCATATCGACATACAACGGGCAGAAAAAAGTTACACTTTCAAATTTTAATTTTATGTACCTAACTTGTGTCTATTCATTTTAAACGACTTTCTACCCCTATTTATACCTGTTTCTTCCAGAATAAATTATCAAATTTCATTTCTAATCACTTCCTTTCATAGTTCTTCCTATTTCTTGAATTATGACTTCTCTGATTAAGAATCTAAGTGATAATCTCGAAGAAACTTCCTTCAAGAATATTCTGACATTCATACTTCGTAATCAACGCCACTTAGAATTGAGTCAAATGCAGATGATCAAGGAGCAAGAGAGACATTTCGACGCCCTTCATTGGATGATCTCAGCTTTTAACAAGGACGATCTCAAAGAAAATCCACTAGTCACTCTCGACAAAAATAAAGAAGAATGGGATGTCATCAAAGCAGACCCTATCTTTGGAGAAGATGGATGGGTGGAAGTACCTAGGAATGTCTAGTCATTCTGTATATTATTCATTTGATTTGATTGGTGTGTTTTCAACTTGATTGACTTGACTTATTTAAAACATTTGGTATGGTTTGTATATATAATTGGATGGAATAATTACTGTTAATATGATTGGGTGATGATTGATTTACTTCTGGATTACACTTATGATCACGCTAATGATCACATTTCACATTTGTGATCACATTTCATGCTTATGATAACACTTAGCACTTATTACACTTATATATGGATTACTCTATTGTGTTATGGTTGATTATCTTATATCAAGTTCAGGGAATTTATTAGTAAGAAGTTTTTGTTAATAACAAAGGGGGAGAAGTTATGTAAAATAATAGGCTTGGAATAAGGGGGAGTTGTTGGTGTAAGGGGGAGTTATGGTATGATCGAAGTGGTAAGTATATTTTATAAGGTTGTCATTGTCAAAAAGGGAGAGATTGTTAGGAACTGGAGACAGTGGTTTTGATGGAAACAACCTTTGTAACTTATTTTATCATAACTTATATACTAACACTATTGTCTAAATATATATGAATGTTATTATGCAAGATATATATATAAGGCATGTACTGATTATTGAAGACTGTACAGTATAAAGATCAAGAATGCAAAAATCAAGTTTGAAGACCCATGAGTATCAAGATCAAGGTTTCAAGTTAAGCGTCTAGTTTTTATTAAAACTTCATAATAGCATGGAAATCTTCATTCTGAATTTCATTTGGGATGAAACCCATTTGGGATGAAACCCATTTCTAACTTCTTAGTGGCTTACAAACCCATGACAAGTAGCTTACAAACCCACGACAAGTGGCTTACAAACCCATGAACATCTTGGTTTTGTACAAGGTCTCGAGTCCTGATGTGATGAGATATTCTGTAGGAAGAAGCTTGCAAAACTACTTCTATTTTTTTAAAATGATTTCCAAAACTACTTTTCAAAATGTTTTAGCCTTAAAACTTATCTTTTCAAATGATTTTCAAATAGATGTTTTAGCCTTAAAATATTCTTTGTTTTTGTGTTTTAAAACATAGGAAAATTAGTTTATTTTACTCCATAATCATTTCATCTTGTTTTCCTTTCAATACCATTTACAAAACAAATCTTACATTTTTTTAAATAGGGATGTGGACATCATGGGATACCCCATGTCGATATGGTGGCCGTTAAATTCAAAAGTTTCAATTTTCAAAAGAAACGTCTATTCGTTTAAATCTTTTCACGAATGGTTACGACCGTTGGTGCTTTATAAATGGCCTTCACAAACGAAATTTTTAACTAATTATTTTCTTTTTTCTCTTCACTCCTTCTCCACAAAATCCATATTCTAAAATTTTCATATTTTTTAGATCATGCCGAAATTCTACCGAATTCTCAAGTGAATCAAATTAGAATCTCATTCTTGTTTGACTCTGTGCCCTCTCTCAAAGATCAAAGTGCTATTCAGAGTTATAGGATCAATTTGTAATTAAAAGTTTATCGAGTCTTTCTATAAGGTATGGTTATGCCTGGAAATCAATTGGATGATCTTGTGTCCCGTAAATCAAGAGAGTTTGCCCCAGACTCGAGAGACAGGAGGGTACCTCAAGGCCTTTAGAAATTGGAGATTGCAATCTCGACATTGGTATAATAAAAATATGTATGAGGTGTTTGCCTTGGTATAGGGCTGGATGTAAGGTAACTCCGAACCAGTATAAAATCCGGTGTGTTCTTTCCTTTTACTGCTTTTTATTTACTTTCCGCTCTGTATTTGATTTTGTGATTGTTCTGTGATTAAGTTCTGCATTTGTTTATATCATAATTTTTAAATTAGTCCATATAAGTATTAGAATCCATTAAACACTATTCACATCCCTCTAGTGTTAAATTAGCCTTAAGATCTTTAATCCGCACTCCCTTTCAAAATAAATACTATAAAAATTTATCAATGTTTTGCAGTCACTTTAAGAATGTAAACATGATTTCAATATGAAGTTTGATGGTGATTTGAATAAAGTAGAAAATGATTCGTAAAAGAAAAAGAAAAGAAAGCAGTGAAATGGGTTGGCTTGTGTAAGGCCCAAGCCCAAGTATTGTTTCATGAAGCAAGGATTTAGACATTTTTATGTCTGGAGAACTCTTTCTCCCATTTACCAAATCAATTCACGTTTCTTTTTCCATCTTCAATTTCCTACTTTGGTTTCAAGAAGCAAAAATGAAAATGAACTTTACTTTTCATTTTAAAATCAAAATAAAATATGAATAAATACTTAAAAATTTCAAAATTCAAGTATATCATACTTAATGCTATGTTACACCATATACTATGAAGAAGTTCGCATTTTGTCTAAGTTTTGGGGTATGAAAATTTTCATAAGTTAAGGCAATGATTGGATTTAAAGCAAATTACATTAGACATGACCAATATGAGTGTTTTCTTCACTCATAACTATGTTTACATACTTGAATTGCATTTTGTATATATTGCTATGTATGGATTTCATGTATGTTTACCTCTCCTAGAACTTATGTTAGTTTGCTTTGATTGATTTTGGATAATATTGAAGTATGTTGGAATTTGAATTGATTATATATGGGCATTTTTTAGATTTCCAAAAATTCAGTCGATTGGGAGAATATTTCAGTCGATCGAAACCTTGTAAATTTCATTGTCGAAAGGAAAATCCAAAAATAAGAAGTCTGAAGTAATAATTCAGTCGACTAAAACTGGCAACTCTTGATTTCTTGAAATAAATTTATTATTTTCTTATATATTTCTATTTGGTTTAAGTTCATGATTATTGGTATTATTTGATATTGTATACTATATTAAGAGTTTTCTATAGAATAATATAATGGTTGGAAATTTATTATATATATTTAAAAGGTTGCTATAATTTAATATATTTTAATTCTAGAAATCTATTATTCTTAATATAAATTAATTTGAAGTTACTTTATGATCTTGGAAATTATGAGGTTTACTGATTTAAATAAATGTAAATATATAAAAATTATTATAATTTAACATACAACACACATACATACACGCACATACACACAGACACATATATATGTATATGTATATGTATATCCTTCTTTCTAAATATCTATTAGGCTTAGTATAAATTAATTTGAGAATAGTTCATAATTATATAAGATTATTAAATGACTCTTGAATGTTATTAAATGATTTTAATATCATAAATAATGTCTTTGAATATATATTTATAGAAAGATTTGAATTGTATATTAGTGGATTGAGATATAAAGAAATTACTTTAAAAGCTATTTAATTTATTTCAAAGTAGTTTTTGATTATAGCATTTTCTGACCTTCGGCAATTCAGTAAACTAAAATAAAATTCAGTAGACTGAAACCTAATTTAGTTGATGGAGCAAAATATCCAGTCGACTAAACTAGTACAAAATCCCAACCTGAGGGCAACATCTTATTTTAGTCGACTCTTTTATGGTTTTACGGATCAGTTGACCGAGGTATATTCTAGTCGACCGAACTTGTATATTTTGTTCTTCTAAAATATTATTTTACATATTTATATTATTTATTTATATTTGATGAATGATTTTAGATGCTTATTTTATATTATATTATAACTTATAAAGAGTTATTATATAGGTTTAGAAATATATATATATATATATATATATATAAGCTATTATATTTTAATGTTTAGCTTACATTCTAGAATTCTATTTTTCTTGTATATATATACATATGGAAATGAATTTTTGTATTTAAATCCTATTTAGATTTTATAAATGAATTAAAGTTATTATTTGGTAACTAAGAGTATAATATTTTGTTTCATATTTTTTAAATATATTGCATCATTTTTATTTTTTCTTATTTCTTCTACCATATTGATTTGTCGTTATGAATGATTCACCGTTAAATATAAATTGGATTAATTTTCCTTTTGATGTGATTTCATACGGTGATCACATCCTTCTGTATGATTTTATGATATCTTATTTTATGTGACGAGGAATTTGAATAAGTGGTTTAGTAACACCGTTTAGGATATGCATTCGGTAATACTTTTTTGGTTATCCTCTGGACTTGTTATATAGACTATTGAAGGAGCGAGTGTGATTTGTGAGAAAATAATAAATGGACTAGTAACACACGGTGGTATGTGATGTCATCTGTATTATTTATTTGGTTATTCTTTGCTCATGGATGACACTCATATGGGGGTATGTTATGTGTGACACGCTGTTATGAGCATATATGGAGGCTGCCTATTAACCACAGATTAGATATATACACTATGTCTGTCTACCTTTTTGTCAAACTCCCTTTTTGTTTCGAAAGTGAACCAGATTGGCTAGTACTCGCCCTGACAGCCTGATCGCGGTGGTTGCGCTCCGATCCGTGACACCCTTGTATTATTTATTTGTAAGCAGTTGCGGAGTATATGCCACTGTGTCACCTAAGCTAGTAGTCAGTTACCATAGGAGCACATGTCGGGTCGTGACCAAAGAGGCCATGCGTTGCTGAGCTATTGGTGGATTATTATCACGGTACAGAGAAAGATGTAATGGTAACTGATGACTGTAGGAGTTGTGTTAAACGGACACACGTGCGGCTCCTAAAGCAAGCAGATGTGTTGTTAGTCTCCCATCTGGTTTCAGTGTGTATACGTGGGTGATAGATAGAAATATTTTACGATGAGATATGATTATACCTACGACAATGTTGATGGTGTGGTCAGCCCCGTATTCTTCTTAAGTAGACAACCCATTCTTTTTTGGCAGATGACCTACTATTTATTGATTATATTTTGAAATTTTTATGAGGTAGCTCAAATCTTTCTTATTTATTTTGGTGACTTGATGATGGTATTTTATAATATAAGATTGAGAGATATTGTGGGCATGGCTTCATCATTGCTTGACTTTACTTAAGGATATCTCATTGTTGATGATTTCTAGATATGATGGTAATTTCAAGATATGGATGGTTCACCCATTCGATGCTGATTTTGTGGATCCTGACTTGATGTGTTTTATATGGGTGATGATGCTTTCCTATATGAGTTTTGTTGTCGATGTTGTTTTGAGATATTCTGAGACTATTATGACATCCTTATTATACCTTTTCATATTACCTTTGTTTTGTTATTTTAACATCTATCATTGTAAATATAGTTTGACTCGTGTGTTATTTATAATATTCCGGTCAATCTGAGACATTTCAGATTCATGGACAAGATGGTCATTTTGTGGATGTTGGGCACAGTGGAAAATAGGTTGTCATTATGCATAGTCATTGTATACTATTGAGATGTATTTAGATTCATAAATTAGATGTTTAATGGCCGTGTATATTTGATGTAGATTGGATCTCCATATGCTTTTCTATTGTATATATTATCCCCGCGATTCTGCCTCCGTGTTCTCTACTATTTACAATGTGTTATGTATTATTCTATCCTGCTGGCATACGTGTTTATTGCTTTGTGTCAATATTGTGTACATATATGTGAGTTATTAATCGATGTTTAAATATGTACCAGTGTTAGCTCAAGGGAATATTCAAATGCGTGCGTCCTGTATCGTCTTATTCTATGTATTACTCGACAGTATTATTTAGTAATATTCTTGAGTAGTATGAGTATAGAGGTGATGACGTTACGTGACCAATTAGTTTTATTTTTGAAAGATGCTAAAAAGGCCCAAAATTTCCGAGTACAAGCGGGGTGAAATTTAAATTGGAGGATGGATATCGGCAAAGAAGTTAATCTTTGATAGACAGGATAAGTGCCACATACAATTCCGACTTCACTTTTCGACCTCTTAGAATTATTGTTTATTTTTTTATTCTCTCGGGAGGTAATTCAGTATGTTATAACTTCTAGGATTACTTAATAAAATTATATATAAAAGGAGGCTTGGGTTTTGGTAATAAGACCCAGATTCGATTCTTACCATGCGTTTCCCTATCTTATATAAATTTTTCCGGGGGTATGAGAGTTTGAATCAGCAGACGGCTTTACCATACTCTCCTCAGGAGTTTACCGGTCTGCCGAGTTCTCTTAGGTTTTTTTATAAAAAGGAAAGTTTTATAAAACACTTTCTGTGAGTTTCAAAATGGGTTTGATAATGACATCATTTATAGTGTATACAACAGCCTAACTTTTGGTTTTGACCTAACAGCAAGTATTTGTAGGGTATACTGCAAAAATTTGCATTTTCGTAAAAAGAAAATACAATCATTAATAATAGTTGTAATACTTTGTCACATGTCCACGTTTCCAATATATAAAATGGTACTGCTACTATTTCACAAAACCACTTAAAATTTTGGGTCCCATACACACAAACCGTCGTGTAAGGGAGTTATCTATAAACGAAACCTTTTCAAATGTAAACCTCAGTATTTTATCTTCTGTTCTTCTTCACTTGTTCCATTTCCATACACGTCCGTTTCTCCACTTACCATTTGCTTTCCTATATCTTCTTTGAAACCGTACTAAAAACCCTAAACTCCGTAAAAATACAGAATCAATTAAAGTTTCAGAACTTGAATCAACATTGCGATCAAGTATCGTAATCAATGACGACTGATGATTCATCAGCAGATAGCTGCAGCAGCAAAGCTGCAGGACCATCGGCATCACCATCGATTCCGCATCGTAATTCTAGCAGCTACCACAATAGGTATAAACTCGATGTCTACAGTGAAGTGTTGAGACGGTTGAAGGATTTGGGCGTCCCCGGATCCGATTCTGCTGATTTTGACGATGATCTCTGGGCACATTTTAATCGCTTGCCTGCCAGGTAACATTCTCTTTTTACTGAATTTCTCTTTATTATTTATATTTCTATTTTTCTAGATTTTTGTGTTTCTATTTAGATTCTTGGGTTTGATAATGCAGTTAGTTTTGATGACAATTTAGAAATTTGTGCTGCACTGTAGAATTTCAGATGTCTTGGTCTAACGTTTTGTTAGACAACTCTATAAAATATTCCAGGAATCATAAATTACTATTTGAGTAAGTCTGATAAGGTCTATCAGTATTGTTGTATTTTACATTATAATAATGATGATATAATTATACCACAAGCAATCTAATATATAATATTTTTAGATACTTGTTGTGGAATTCAAGATCTTTTTGCTCTGATAAATGAACTATTCTCGTCTTCGGTTTTTGGGGATTAAATTTTATTTGTTCCGGAAAGGTATGTAATGGATGTGAATGTTGAGAGAGCAGAAGATGTTTTGAGCCATAAAAAATTGTTGGAATTGGCGAAAGATCCTGCAAATCGACCTGCTATTACGGTTCGACTGGTTCAGGTTAGAGCTTTTTTTATATGTTATTTTCCGCAATACTAGTTATCTTTAACGTGCATTTATCCATTCACATTCAATTTTGTTTAACACAACTAAGAGTCTAAGATGATCATGTCATTTCCATTGTAATTTTGTTGTTTGATATAGTCAACTTGTAAAGATATCATACCTTTCAAACCGAGTCAAGTTTAAGATATATTTTAAATGCTTAATGTAGCCTTTTTGTTGATAAGCCACTTTGGGTTTGTACTTGAAATATTGAAAATGGTAAACCTGTTTCATGATATGCCTGAATTGCACATGGTCGCTACATTAATATGCTATTAATGCATATGAACCTACGTATCACCTGGGGTTTTATCAATTTTTCTTTTTTCTGATAGGCAAACCAGTATAATCATTTAATGTGTGCATACTTAGTGCAGTATTTCTTTATAAATTGCATTAGGCAAAACCGTGATTATTTTCTTCAATAATCAATTAGTTACCTGTATGGTGATATTATACCTATTAGTAAAGCATTTTATTATTAGAGGAACCTGTTAGAGATTTTTTTTCTAAGGTTATCTGTTACTTCAAATATAGTAAATCCACCCAAATAAACAACAAAAACATCATTTAAATTGCATTCTGCAAATTATGTGTAAACTTATTCATTGAAAAAGAGTATATAGCACAATAAAGAGTTAACTCCAAGCAGTCATAATTTTTTCTTTCCTTCAACTTTGAGATGGACGATAGCCTGTCTACACCTGTATTTTAGTTTCATCAATGTCAGCAATATAGTGTTTTCTCATGATTCCGGACTTAAGATTGTTCCCTTTTTCTTTTTCTTTCTTTGTTTTTTTTTTTTTTTTTTTTTTTTGAAACAATAAGTTAAAATATCATGTTCAACTTTAAGAGTTTCTGCAATTTAACACCATTGGGAAATGTTTTAGGTACATCCATCATACGATGAAAATCAAGATGATTCTGTTGGCAGTTCACAATGTGGCGATCATTCCCATTGTTCATCAAGTTATATTAATAAAACCAGGTATACATTTTTCTTCTTCTTTATTCATCTAATCATCTCACATTTAACATAACACCTTTTCTGAAGTCCTATACATGTTCCTTTGGTTAACTGAATATAAAGCATTTATTTGGAACGTTTATATGTGCATGACATGTATAATAACTTAGCTATTTTATTTTATTATTATACCCATCAGTGTTCACCCTCCACCTGCTTTTGGTTCATCCTCAAATCTCGAGTCACTTGCCATTGAAGCTACCAATCAACAATCTCGGGATGGAGACAGTACTGAAAAAGCCAATCAAAATTCAAGCAGGTTATATATTCTGTATTTCATGATCTTGGCAATACTAGCTTGTTGTTTATCAACTTAATTAAGGAAATGAAGTTATAAGAAACTCCTTGCTATGAAAATGAGAATCCTAAGTCTCGGTATTCCAAATCTTCAGTGATTTGCATGCATTTCTTCACTCTTACTGTTGTTAATTAACTAAATTGCATCCATTCAGTTGGCAGAAATGAATGTATTTCTAATCATAAATCAACAACCATTACAGTAAAATCGTTCTGTATTCCAATAAACCAGTTTTGCTTTATAGGTTTTAGGTGTTCTTTTTCCTTAACTACTTTGGTTGTTAATCTTTTCCCAGATTCATCCATATTTACGTGGAATGATCTATTATTTTATATCTCGCCGTTGGAGCGCTATAAATCTATTTAAGTAATGGTATTGCTGTCATCAAACAAGAAGTTAATATTACCTGTTCTAGGTCTCCAACCTATATGTTTAAAATTTCTTGGACAAGTAGTTTTGATATTTTTATTTCCTAGACAAATGTTTTAACACACTAACTGTAGCTTATAGTTCATTATTTCATCATTCATTCTCCACCCAATGCACAAGGTTTACCTGTGAGTGAATTCTGGGGTGGACAAATTGTACAAGGTCTTACTCTCATTATCAAAGTGTCAGTTTCTAAAACTGGATTATTGAATCAAGTGTCCACAAAGTTTGAATTCGACGATACGTGAATGTAACTCACAATAAACATACATATTCAAAGCAAACTATATCGCATATAACATGTCTTTTACTATCTACCCATAAAATGGAATGTTCAACTAATTAATATATATATTAGACATCAAGCACCGAGATATATCTCCAGCCTTTTATAGTTCATTATTTGTAAACTCTCTGTGTGTTTGCTTATTACTTTTGTTCAATGACTACAAAATCCTTTTTTGATCTTAATCCCATTTCACATCGAACTCTTCCCATTACGATGCAATTCTAAACTCAATTAAGATCCAATTAAGAAAAAAATTCCAATCCATATTGAAAGGAAAATAAGTACAAATAAAATAAAATAAAATAAAAACCTTATTGCATCAACAACCCACGTTTTTTTTTTAATAAAATCGATGGAACAAAAGAGAAAATTAAGTTTTGAGGTTAGAAGTAGAAGCTCAAGCATCAAAATGAATTTGAATATTGAAGCTATTATTTTAAGCATACTAATTGATGCTTTCACATGCTTAAAATGTCATTTAATGACATCCGTAGTAGGATATTTATCATGTAGTATATAGACACATCAAAATATGAATCTTTTAATCTACTATTCATGCTTTAAATATTTTTTTGATTTAAAATACAAGCTCTAAGATTTACGATTTGAGTCTCCTTTTGAAAACTTGCTTTCATTACAAAAATTTATTATGAGACCTTCTTATGAATGATATATTTGTGAAGGGCTGACCTTAGGGCTTTTATTGTTTGTTTCTTCTGCTTGGTTAGCTTGGACTCTATATATTTACATTTCTGATCATTTGATATGTAGACCAATGCATGAAATCACATATTCAACTGATGACAAACCTAAGCTTCTCAGTCAGGTATTTAATATCAACATATTTGACAACTCGAATCATATCAGTTGGTTAAACATGCAAAAACAATTAATAGCTCAATGTTTCTAGCTAACTTCATTGCTTGCTGAAATGGGTCTTAATATCCAAGAAGCACATGCATTTTCGACAAATGATGGATACTCACTAGATGTCTTTGTTGTCGATGGTTGGCCACATGAGGTTAGTTGGTCATAGTTTTTAATAATATCGCCTATTCTGTCCACCAAGAAACAATACACAAAAACAGACTTGTAATTTTTTATTTTATTTTTAACAATGACTATGTGTTGCTGCTAACTACTGTATCTTAGAAGAACCATATATTACGTTGTATTGTAATGATTTGATTAATTTTTTTTTTGTTTTTTGTTTACTGCAATCTTAGGACATGATTGAAAGTACAAATGGGTATATTACTATTATGGATGGTTGTTATTGCAGTATGAAATTTAAATAGATATGTTACTACCTTGATGAATTGTAAACACTGATTTTGGGAGGAAAAGAATTATAATAAAGGTAGCGATCAACAAATTGTTTACCATCTATACGTGAGAAGAAAGGACCAAGGGGAGTGTAGTTGATGATAAAAATAAAGTAAAATCAGGTATCGCATATCATTCCCCGTAATAAATTGTCAACCAGTAAAATTGGGGCATCACTTGTCTTCCCCATTTAAATTGTCAGTGAGTGGAAAGATGGCATCATGTTATTGAATTCATTGTTTGCATATGACGTCATTTAAGTTTTGAACCGAATGCGAATAATGTTGGACACTCAACATTCTTTATACCTGTTTTGAATAAAATGATTGACATGATTCATAGTTGCCAAGACCTAGCTCAATTTAAGCAATCGCCGATTGAGTTTAAATGAAAAGATGCATAAAATTTTGGGTGCATATCGTGCAGTCTGGCAAGACTCTCATCTACTGAATATTTCTATGTATGAGGTTATTGTGGTTTCAGGATCATGTTTCCATTTACTATTTTTTTTGTTTTTTTTTTTTGTTGAAATTTCAAGCCGATGGTTTGTGAACATCGTAGCATTGTATCTTAGCATACAGAGTTAAATGGAAACATATTTTCTGGACATAATAAAGACACGGAATAATTTCACATCTCACTGCCTGTTTTTTTCTTTCCAAACCATACATTAAATTCATATGCTGTACTAACATATCTTCAAATCGAAAGATTATGTCTCTATGCCTTTAACCACGCTCACATGCCCCCTCATTATCTCAAATGTACCACACCTAACATGCTTACATGGAGATGAAGATGGATTAAATCAAAATGTATTTCTTTGCTTTCTTAGCATTTGAAAAATATCAGTTGCTTGTACATTTCACTTACTGAATGACGTTCAACTAAGCAAATATTGATTATTGTTCCACGTCACAAGTATAATTTTGTTTTATGAATGCAATGGATTCACAAAGTTTTTTGGGTTAACAAATTTTGGTTAGGATATTTGATTATACATCTATAAATTAGCTGGTTTTTTCAAACAAATTTCATACCTATCTTATTTTGTATTGACATATCGGTTTTTAATTTTCTTTTAAACTTCAGTTGTTTATTTTGTTCTCATCTGCATTTGCTCTTAATTTATACCTTCAATTTTGAGATATCTTTGTAAAGCTTCTGTATATTTCATAACCAAAGGGCATTAATATGTTGGCTTGTTTGATCATTTCTTATATTCAAAACATCGATTCAAACCACTTGTATTTCATAGGAAACGGAGCAGCTAAGGGAGGTCCTGCTGCAGGAACTTCTAAAAATAGAGGTGGTAAAACCTTCGGATTTTTCCCCTTTCTGTTCTCCTTTTATTGTTGTTGTTGTTGTTGTTGTTTTTGAATCCGTATCCTTTTATTATAATAAATTTGGTTGGAACACAGTAAAAATACAAAGTTTGATTTACCCGTGAACTCATGTCGTTCCTATACACATTAACAGATTTACTTATAAATAATAGCATTATCACTAATTGCAAAGCAGGTGCAGTATACAGACCCCATGTCAAAAGAAACGATAATAAAATAATTGCCTGGATAGGTTAGGATAAACCGATAACTTGTTACTTTGTTATTGGATCATTGTCAAAAAGTAAAAGCACTAACTTTAAACTACAGCCAATGTTTTTAAGTTGATTATTAACTAGCACAACATTGTAAAAGCCCCAAATGGTACATTTTGTTGTAGAACTAAATCTATTTTAACAATTTGCTTTTTTGTATCCTTGAGATGCATCAATCACTGAAATCAATGACCACACTCTCTATTCAATATTCCAAAATTGTTGAGACTACAACTTGATGGTTTGAGCTTTAATGATGGCTGTGAACCAAACAGACATGGTTTACTATCAGCAGTGCCTGTTTCTTTTATAAGAACACGTGAATTCAAACCAATTATTTTCTCCATTTCATTGGAGAAAACTTTAAATCATATTATCAAGGCACTGTAAAGTACAAAACCTCAAACTTAAAAATATTAGCAATGATTAACCTCAAACTAACCAATGCCACTAAAGTGATGTGGTTTTCAACCACTAAACAAGTAAACGTTGTATGTTTAATACAAAATTTTTCTAGCTTACCACTTTACCTTGACATATGGAATACAATAAAATATTAAAACATCTCATAAAACAATTATTATAAAAGGAAACTTATATATTATTACTATTTATTTCAGGATTCGAGGTGTTGATAAATATTTTTGTCATTCCAGTTAAGATTGAAACTACTGAGTTATAATCTTCTTGTGTAACAGCTGTTGGATCCTTTAGCATTCGAAGCAAATTTGGCTCAATACAGTGAACTTATCTACATTCCTTTTAGCGATAAATTCTTGCTGTTCATAATCAGTGTAGCTAGTCGTAACTATTTCTTCTTTGTTAACATTAGCTATTGTCAATTTTATCGATCACGTTCATTCTTTTGCAGAATCAAGAAATGGTAAAGCGACCAACATGGTCCCCTAAAATGGAAATTGAAGAAGCTTCTAGTGTTGCTGTACCTGTTCATGTTCAGATACCTACAGGTGACACTGATGTATGGGAAATTGATTTCAGACTACTGAAGCTTGAAACCAAAGTTACTTCTGGTTCCTTTGGCGACCTGTAAGTCTGTAATATGGTTTTTGTATCAAATATTTGAGGTACAGTTAATACATTGTCTTCTGTTATTTCTCAGATATCGAGGAACCTACTGTGGCCAGGAAGTTGCAGTCAAAGTAATAAAACCAGAACGTGTAGATGCGAACATGCAGCGTGAGTTTGCACAGGAAGTTTATATTATGAGGTTAGTAGCACTGGCAAGAGACAGGATAAAGTTAACTTACTATTTGTTCTCTATAATGACCAGCAACATTTTGCCTTGACAGTCCCTTTATAGAATGTTTCTTCTGTCAACTTTATTCACATATCAAAAACACAATCCAGCATATATTGTATCATGCTGTCCATTTTTCTAGATTAAGATTATGAATGATCTTTGCATTTTACCTTGTAACCTATACCCGTTGTTAATATTATTCTTTTAATCTGCCCAGCGATCAAACCTAAGACCTTCGATTACATAACCAAGTGTCATATTACTGTTACGAGCTGTCATCAGCAACAAATATGTGCGTGCGTGCATGCATGCGCACGCGTGTGCGTGTGCACATGCGTGCTAATGGGACCTCTATATTGTCAACCTATAGGTCTTGGTTTTGGATCCTTTGAATACATCAAATGCAAAATATTTCAGTATCATTTTCTTTTTTCCTTTCTAGCAAAGCCACCTTATCTTACTTTCTGGGTATTCAGGAAGATACATCACAAGAATGTTGTGCAGTTTATAGGTGCATGTACCAAACCTCCAACTCTGTGCATTGTAACAGGTACTTAGTGCCACACACTTAAAAGCCAATTTTCTCATAATTATGCATTTTTTTAAGTTCATGCGTTGGAAATCACTTATCTTTAGGTGTGTGACTTATCTTGATTGGTTGATTTATTTCAGAGTTTATGTCTGGAGGAAGTGTTTATGACTTTCTTCACAATAGAAAAGGTGTTTTCAAGCTTCCAAGTTTATTAAGAGCAGCTATTGATATTTCCAAGGGTATGAACTACTTGCATCAAAATAATATAATCCATAGGGACCTAAAAGCTGCCAACCTTTTGATGGATGAAAATGAGGTAACTATATCTGAATGTCCTACTCCGAGAATCTGTCATTGGCCTAAACCAACTTATAATATTTATGTACCAACGTAATGCTTCATATCTAAAACTAACATATATAGATCAAGATTTTGGGCAATTTTGTTTGTCAAAATATAAGAATCCCCATGATTTCACAGATTTCCATCCTTGATCTTCATGACATGGAACCCACATGCGCAATTAATGAATTGCGTGGTTCTGATATCCAATATCCTTGTTTACCACTTGGACGAGCATGTAAAAGGTTCAGAATGACAGGATTTTTAATGCATGGGATTTCATGGCATGTATATCATGAGAAGAAGAATTTTGTTACTCATAGTAGTTTGTGTGTGTTTAGAAGGTCTCACAAGCGTCTTTTGAGTGTCGTACCTTTTAAGAACGTTAAATACAATACTTACATATGATTACATACTTGGACGGGAAACAAAAAGAAATGCAGTGGCCATCAACTTCTTTCTAAAGAATACTGCGTGTGACATTTTTAGACGTGATCTGTCTGAAGGAGATTTGAAGAAATTAAATGTTTTAACCGTAAACGTTTATAGACATTCCTCCTTTATATTATTTCCTTTCCTTTTGCGTCTTCATCATTTATCTAATTTGGTTAACAAACACAAAATGTAGGTTATTAAAGTTGCTGATTTTGGCGTAGCTCGTGTGAAAAGTCCAACAGGAGTAATGACTGCTGAAACAGGAACATATCGGTGGATGGCTCCAGAGGTATATATCTACATACCTTATTTTCCCTGGTGATAAACAATCAATGGCAGATCCATAATTTTTACTTAGGAAGGGCTACAATTTCAACAAATAAAATACAATCAATTACTGAAAAAAAAATCAATAATATTTTTTGCATATTAAAAAAAACTAATATATTCTTTCACAGCTCAATACTTCAATTATTATTTTTTTGAAAAAATGTTAACAAACAATGTAAGGCACGGCAAGGAATAATAATTGATGGTGGCTTATCATATTTGATGTAAATGGTTATCTAATTATGACAAATATCAAGCATCCTTTTTTTCTAAAAAAAGAATAAAGAAAAGAAAAAAACGGGTGTAAAATTGAACTTTTCTGAAATGACGAAACTCTTAATCTGCATATATTCAAATTAAATAGCAGACATGACTCTCTTTACTTCAAAATTTGTGATTCCTCTCACTAAAGCCATCAAAGGTGCGATATCAGATATATTAATGTTTTTCCCCCAGATATTAGCGGGGGCTTCTCAGCCCTTCTTCGGCGTATGGTAAATTTGCCCTTGCATATAATGTGTCATAATTCAAGCAAATAATGTTTTGTTGAGCATCAATTTAATAATATTATTTAAAATTGTTCTTGCCTAATTATATCCTGGTAGGCACCTTTAATGTATCTCTACCACCGCTAAATTACTAATAGATGAGGGAGTGGGGGGGGGGGGGGGGGGAGGGAGGCCGGGAGTGATAGATGTGAACATAATTCAAAGTAGACAATGATATATTTTAATATATAAAGTTAGATGATAAGTGGGTGGAAAAGCAACCATTTAGAAAATGGCTTATATAATAACCATGACCACTGTCCTAGATGGTAAGACGTTTGTGTTGAGTTGTTGCTAGAAGTTTTGAGTTTGAACATTTACGCATATATATTTAGAGTCTGTTTGGCAATGACTTATTTTGAAACTCCGCTAAAAGAGTTTTGAATAGGAACTAAGTAATTTTAAATAATGATTTATAAGTAGAAGTGATTGAATGCAATTTGACTTTTAAGTTAAAGTAAGTAAAATAATTTGGCAGAACTAGTTATGAAATATGTTCATAAGTCATAAATAACAAATTGTTGCTTCTCATATTTCCATTTATTTTTCATTTTTGTAAGCTCCTTATAAGGAGTTGCCAAACAAAAATTTAAGAAAAAAGGAAAAAAAGAATAACCATGTTCAAAACAAAAATTAAGAGATAGACTTGAACATCATAGTTGTAAGGCGATAAACCCCAAAAACTCCAGACATTCGCCTAGTGCATTTTTGCACCTATAGCTTTTTTGGATGTCTTAAACGACATTTTTTCCGTTTTTCAGTCAAAAACTACACTTAGAAAATGCACTAAAACTCAATTTTTGGCTAGAAAAAGGCATATAATGAAATATTGAGAATAAAACATCATACGATTATCATAAATCAAACTAAGAAGGCACAAAGCTATTCGATTCAAGTTTACAAACAACAAAATACTTCAAATATAGAAATTACAACAACATTACTTAAAGTCTTAAATAGAGTTAATATAAATAAAGATTTAGATAGATGATTATATCTACAATTAACCTTCGTACAATTCAAAATTTTATGTACTTTTATATTATAATATAGTTAAAAGTTAATATTTAAACTTAGTTTAATCTTTAAAAGTTAACTAAAATTCATTTTTAATTATCACATAAAAATTTCGTACAACGAAATTTTAATATTTATAATATAAATATAAGAGGATTTTAGGCTCAAGCAAAAAGTTGGAGAAAAATTTAGTTTTCGGGATAAGAAGTTTGCTTTGTAGGCTAAAAACAACTTTTAGTGTAAAACACAGAATGATAGTTGTAACTATTATTTTTAGTTTACACTAAAAAATGTCATTCAGACTAAAAATCAAACTTACGTCTCTGAAACTAATTTTTTTTTGCAATTTCTTCCTTGTGTCTATTTTCCTGTAAATATAATATATTGAAAAGTTAAGATTTAAAATTTGTCTAAAGTTTAGATTTTGAATTAAAAATTAGTTTAAATTATCACTAACAAGTTTCATATTGATATAATTAAAACTTTAATACTTCATATAATTTATATAAATTAATTTAAAACTTAACACATATAAACTTCATAAATTTATGCAAATTTGGACCTACAACATAAATTATCACAAATTGTACATTAATTCAACTCTTTATATAATTTATATAGTTTAGTTTAAAATTTTAATATAAATTAATTACTTTACATAAATGATATGGTAGCGGATTTGTGATTAAAAAATTAAAATTAAATTTTAAATACACAATATAAATCAACTAAAACATAAATAACTAATTAAACAAATCAGATTTTATCAACTGAAAGTAGCATACGCCAGAGCCGAAGATCAACTGAAAGTAGCATACGCCAGAGCCGAAGATGGCAGCGACGGAGAAATGTTCGGGCGATGGCGGCAAATGTTCGGGCGATGGCGGCAAACAAGCTAGGGTTTTTTTTTGTTCGAGAGTTCGACAGTGAAACGAAAGTAGGATTTCTTTTTTTTTGAGAATTCGCTTCGACGGTCAAACAGGCTTTTTTTTCTTTCCCTCCCCTGTTGTTGGGTTTCGGGCTCCTATTGGGCCAAATGCTGAAATTTTATTTTCTTCTCAAATGTTGCACAAGATGCGCTTTTTCTCCGCTTCACAATAAGAGCACTTTGGCACCTTTGGGGCTTTTTTAGCGCCTCACGCATCGTAGGCGCTTCGGAGAATAAAAAAGCCCCAGGCCGGCGCCTAGGCGAGGGCTTTGATAACTATGGTGAACATAATAACCACGTTCAAAACAAAAATTAAGAGATGTGAACATAATAACCATGTTCAAAACGAAAGTTAAAAACAGCTGTATTGTTTATAGAATTTCATATAAATATTAAGAAAAAAAAGAATCCAAATATCTGTATTATTTCATACATGCACACACACATACAAATGCGTGAGCGTGCATGTTCGTATATGCATGTAAATAGGTTCAGGGACATTCAAAGTTTGTAGTACCTCTTTACAATTTACATGTCGATTTCGTCATTTTGATTCATATAACCAATAACTATTATGTTGAATCATCTTTAATTCTCATTACCAACTATTATGCCAATTTTTCTTTTTAACATTAAAGATAATTGACGCAGTTCAATAGCCCCCCTAACATACACACACATCTCTGAGTGTGCATGCATGCATGTGATAATAGCTCATATTTAAATTGGTGCTCATAGAGCTCTCAAACTCAAGGAATTTAAAGGCTTTACCATCTGCTACTGATTTTTGGCAATTACCATATCATTTCCAACTTTAGGCATGTTGCACTATCATTTCCATCTTTGGACATTTGCCTAAGAGACATGTTTCCTCTTCCCATTTTCACATAGCACTTTTTCACACTTGTGGATTTATAAGTTACAGCAGGGCTGTCATAGATGTATGCTTCCAACTTTTTTAGATTAATGGTAAAGCAGATTCATCAGGTTACTAGTATAGCTCAGCGTAATGGGGGATGTTATTGCAGAGTCAAGACGTATTGAGCTTGAAGTGGAGGGGTGTAGGCTGTGTGACATGAATGCACTTTTGATCGAAATGTAAATTGTATTGAATTATAATCAACTGGGTTCATTGTGTAAGTAATAAAGAAACACGATAGACTCATGTGACACAACAAATGTTACACAATGTATGCATGCCAAATTAGAAACAATAAAGTGAGAGAAGTAGACATAGATTCAGTAACGAGAGAAGTAGACACAGATCCAGTGGAACCCAATGCACGAGGCTCCCGCACGATAGTGAGCTCCGGGGAGGTCGATAATGTACGCAGCCTCTCCTCGCATTGCGAAGAAGCTGTTTTCGAACTCGAACCCGGGTGCCCAGATCAGCATGCGGGTGACCTAACCGTTGCGTCAAGGCTTCATCTCTTAGACATAGATCCAGTAACGAGAGAAAATTGTATATGATAATTTGGTCATGTTTGTAAGAAACCAACAAATATTCAGTTTAAATACGCATGAACAATTAATTAAAAGGAGGGCATACAAATATTTGGAAGGAGGCAAAAACGATGTGGCAGCTTCAAGTATTTTGTGCAAATGTAGGCATTATCATAGCAAATATTTGGACATGATAAGGATACGACAAACCAAAATACATAGGATTGAAAAATAATGCCCTTTGGACTGTTGTGATTGAAGAGCTTGTACAACATTACATAAATGTGTGAATTTATTTTCATGTCACTTGTGGAGATTAAAGAATAATATTGATCTTGTAGTGAATGCAGGGAAGAATGCATCAAAGGTTTTTATTTATTTATTTTTGATTTTTTACAATAAGAGTTGTATTTTATTCAAGCATAGCACTCATTTTGGTGTCTTTGGGGTTCAAATCCATGACTTCCAGAATCTCTGTCTAAAGCGTCATACCACCTGTCACTTAAACCAGTGGTTCTTGCCGAATGTATCAAAGATTTTGAAGGTTATAAACCTGGATTAGGGTCGTGTGACAAATTAAATGTCTAAAATTCTTTTTGTAAACTTATATGAGTGTACATTTTATTTTATGTATGTTCCCGTGTTTCATGCAAGGATCAAAATCTGGGTTTTTGTTTCCGTTCATTTCATTTAAGATTTCCGAAATTTTGATTAATTTTGGTTATGATTCCAGTTTCGGATCCGGTACCTTTTTCTATAAAAACACTTTAATGGATAATGCATACTTTTGTGTTTATGAAAGTTGAATTCTCATTGTGCTATGAAACTTTGATTAGATTATTGTTTCTGTTGTTTTTCACTTTCTTTCAGCTTAACTGAATTGGGATCGAGTTTGACATTGTTTCTGAAACCGTTGGTGTTTTGTGTGTTTTTGTACTGTATTATCGAATTTGTTACTTTTTGATGTTTCTTTTTCACATTCCTACTGCATATTTCTAGTATTTTCTATTTGATGTTTTTTTCATTCCTACTGCATATTTCTAATATTTTCTATTGCAATTTGAAGATCAAATGTGGAACTCGAATGGAAACCAAAATTTTGAACGAAACTGGAATCTAGGTCGGATTTCGTTCAGTTAACCACCGAAACCGGCACAAAACAGCCAAAAATGGGATGTTCCAGCTGGAACATTGAACAATGGTTTAATGAGACGTGTGTTGACGAATAAACTTGCGTAATTTGTTTGTATGCTTAGGTCATTATTGTAAATAAGCCTTGTCGAGTCTGTAATAAACCGAACCCAAGCTGAAGTAAAGCCTTATAAGCTTAAGCAAACCATGCAATTTCAGTGAATACCGGCTTAGTCAGGCCTTACTTGCTAAGTTTCTGTAATTCTTAAGTATTACAGTGATCTTGCGTTCCAAAAATTAGGGTATAAATCTTTTCAAAATTTAGGTTATTGAACACAAGGCTTATGATCACAAGGCTGATGTCTTCAGTTTTGGCATCGTTCTGTGGGAACTACTCACTGGAAAGGTAATCACATCATTTCCTTGGGACTGAAGCATTTACCATATGATTTTCCTCCCTTTTGAATCTATTATTATATTTTATTTCTCAGATTCCTTATGAATACCTCACACCACTCCAAGCAGCAGTCGGTGTTGCCCAATCGGTACGTTGTAGTTCTCAGTAACAAGGGTTGATAATTCCAAGATCAACATAATTTAACGTAAATTATCCAGAATTTATTGTATGCTGCATATGCAATAGATATGCTGTAGCTCTCATTTATTGTCTGCTTTAATCTATTTCATTGATATAAATGAACAGTGTATGTATGTTCAATGGTTATAATTAAAGCTTTAGCTTAACCCTATGCCTATTTGGAGAGGAGATATAAAAACAATCCCCTTTCTCTTTCTTCTTTATAACACTCGTATACGTACGCTGCGCTGCTACATACAAAATATACTTAAATTCCATTTTAGGGAGTATATAGGCGGAATAATAAATTTTGATATCGTGTACTATCTTTAGAATCAACTCTTTTTTCTGTAAGTTCTCCGCTCCGCTGATTTTCGACTGAACTTAAAGTTATGGAGTGGGAGTACAACTAGCTAACAGTATGCAATCAGTTGGGAATGTCTTATGTTGAAGGATTATTTTTAACTTGTTGCCTTTGTGTGCACTTCAACAATGATTAATGTGCATAAGCAAAGTTAAGTTGTAGGGTACAAGTATCCTTACAGTTTGAATCAAAGAAGCAAGTTTAATGTAAAATTAGAGATTTTACAGAGTAGATTAGTTTAGAGTTAAAAATACCAGTTGACACATTTTTTTTAGAAATTGGCATCATTGCACTTGGTTGAAAATTGAAATTGTCTTCCTGCATCTTGATGCTTAAAATGATGGGTCAGAAAATTTCATGTCTAATAGTGTACAGATGCTATAAGTTTTAGATTATACGACTGGTGAATAGGAGCCTAAGGCGTAGTGTTTGGTCTTCGGTCCCTATTACTATTATTATCATCATGGTTTTTTTAATTTCTTAATATATTTTTAATTTTAATTTTAATTTAATTTTATTCTTATTTTATTTATTATTATTATTATTATTATTTGTTTAATTACTTTATTTTATTACCATTTTCATGGTTTTTATTTTATTTTATTATTACTCTTAAATTGACTTTGTTAATTTGTTTTTGGTTCCATCTTTAGCCAATCCCAACTTGTTTGGGAATAATGACTTAGTTGTTTTTTAATAGTACATGTGCTTCGATTTGGTTCCATTTTCAAAAAATAAAGAAATTTAAAGAAATATGCATATCCATATCATGGTATCGTAAATAATGTTAGCAGTTTCTTTTCGAGTTCATCATTTTTTTCAAAAGGAAAAAACTACAGGTAATAGCTTTACATCGTTGTTGAATTTGCAGGATCTAAGGCCTACCATTCCAGCACTGGCTCATCCTAAACTTACAGAACTGATTGAGAAATGCTGGAAGAAAGATCCAGCTCAAAGGCCAGAGTTTTCAGAAATTTTACAAATACTTCAACCGCTTGCCAAAGAGGTACACTTGAATATTGGAGGCTATAGTTGCATGGTTGTCCAATAGTGCCAGCACTAAACTTCGAAAGAGATATGGTCTAGTACGGTGGCAGGACTAAAATTTATGTATAGATAAAATAAAATGTTATACAATCAGACTCAGATCTATGGTCTACCATTATGAAGCAGCCTCACCTTGTGAATGGGAAAAGTTTTTTTCTTTCTAAAAGAAAAAAAGAAAAAGAAAAAAGAAAACATGAGTTGAAATTGACCCACAAATATGAGCGGAAAAAAATAGATCCGTATATGCAAGGAAGGATCCATAGTCCCTCTCTTTTGTAGTCATTTTAACTATAGGTGCACATAACCCATATTAAACCCGAGCCAACCCACCAAACCAACCCACATAAATCCAACTCTAGTTCCAGATATGAGTTAAAATTTGTAAACCCATACTATATACGGGTTGGGTGTAGTATTGCACTCAACCAACCTTATTTTAACCCAATACCACCATACCCTATGTAGAAAACACCAATTTCAAAATTTCATATCGAGTAAAACTAGCGGTCAAAACTTAAATACACTTATTTTTTTCATGTGGTATTTAACATCATTCTATCATCTCACACTATCAGGTTTTTCAAATTCTAAACCTCAAATCGATCGTGTCTAGTGGGTTGATGTTATGTGTAGGAAGAGCATGAGGGATATTTTAAGATCATTTTTATGTACTTCGAAATGAAACTCTGATTAGATATATTAGTGGCCATGCATTGCATTTTATAATGAAACTTTAATGAGATATGCCAGGTAACCCATCGGTTCTATATGATGTATTACGATGTTTAAAATCTGCATTTTTGTCCAAATATTTGACGAATCATTTTGATTTCTTTTATCATGTTCTCATTCTGTATTAAATTTATATAACTCAACACAACTCTATCAACTTGACCCCTCAACTTGACCCCAACTTATACGTCAACCTAAACCAACCTCATATGAGATTGAGTACAGGATGAACTTTATTTAATTCATACCTATGCGACTCAGATGAAGCATTCGAAGTCAATCCAACCCAACCTTTGTGCAGCCCTAATTTTAGTCATTTTTCATCTTTTTGTGTTGTAATTTTGTTTTGAAATAAATCAAAATTTTGATATGATCCATCTGCTATCAAGATTAGGTACATGGAAATTCGAATTGTTTCAAAACTTCTAATTCTTTTAAAAATTACATTTTCAAATGACGGTTAAAATATTCGTATATATTCAACGGATTATTATATTTTATAAGTTTGAAGTAGCTTAAAGTCTCAAAACGATCCAAATTTTCATGTTGATGATATTGGTTACAACTAGATCTACAAAAATTTCGTTTTCTTTTGAAATTTTTTGGCACAAAATGATGAAGACTACAAGGAGGTACGAAAGAGAGTGGTCAAGATCCTTTCTCGTATACACACATACACATCTATATATAAGAGCACGCCAAACACACATTTATCAGCTCCTCAAAATTTTCAATATTTTGAAACATCTAACTCGTTCAACAGGGGAAGAATGAGTGATTATGGTCACATATTTGTGTTATTATGCATGCATTTATGCATGTATTTGTATCATTGTTGTAGAAATCCTTGTAGGCCTCCGCCTAGGCCCCCCTTTGGCGTTAGGCGAGGTTTACCACCAATTGATTTGCTTAGGCCTGTCTAGACAAGATTTACCGTCTTATGAATCAAAACATGTATTTAGACATCGGTTAGACATTATTTAAGGTTCAATGTCATATATAAGCGTTAATGTGCTAGTTTTAGGCAATCCCGTCTCCTTGGCTACACCCACGGACGTTCAAAATCCTGAAAATCCAATTTATATCAATCGACACTAAGCAAAACACTAAACTTTTATTCAAAATACAGGAGTTATCAAGAATTCCTAGCATCGATTAATCCTCGATTAAACCTCGTCTAAACGATTAATCCCCAGTTCGTACTAACCGCCTAACGTCTACCTAGCGATTTTTACAACCTTGATTTGTATGCATGTTATACATACATATTAACTCGAGCCTTAAGAAACACATCCGACATGGTGAATTTATTTCATTATCATCATCCTTTCTTTTTTTCCCAATGATTGGATAGATCATATGAACTGTTATTTTCCGTAGTTTTCTATTTCGGATCAATTTTAAGGCAATTTTTTCCAAATGATACGATCTATTTTGTCTATTTTTCACATTTATAAGTGTCATTTCTAGTTAATCCTTTCAATCTCGTTTTTAACTCCATTTTTCCCTGTTATTTCAATCATATTATTATCATTCTCTTTTTTCTACATTTACCTTTTCTTCAAAGGCCAGCATTAAGCTTTGCACAATACAGTTAATGCACCATTCAATTAAAAATATATTTTAGTATGTCTGATATACTCTCCTATTATATAAACACACACACACAATAGATACACACACACACACATACACACACACATATATATCATTTTCTTGTATTATTGAACATAGATATTTAAACATATCTCTTTTTGTTAACTTTTGTTTTCCTCATTTATGAACATGAACAGGTAGGAGAAGATTCAAACGCTCGTTTCAGGGGTAAATCACTAGGTGGGTTCTTCTCGGCTTTAAGGCGAGGGTAATAGAGTCAAACAGATACTTTGGAAACATATTTTACATTTACAGCGCAAATCTCCTCCTGAACTGTACAGCTTATCGTCTGGTCACCCTATTATTCTTTGACTGCATATCTCATATACCCTGTGCTCTACTTTTCTCTTGTTTCAACTATTTACCTGGTTTGGATATTTATAACATTTTTGTAAAAAAAGAAAGAGCTCGTCTGGTAGTTCGCTTAGTTATGAGATCGAACCACGTAAAAAGCTGCGTTCATATTAGAGTGATAAAACTTTATGGCAAGTGTTTATTGCTTCGTTTTGTTGAACTTAAGAATCAAACCTTCTTGTTTTCATACCTTAGAGCACATGTACTTGCTTTGTAGAAGAAATATAAAGAAGAAGCATCTACCTGTACGAGCAATGAATAAAGGCTAATAACAGCTAGGGCTGTTAATGGATATCCAAAAAGTTTAAACCCGTTCACATTCGTATTCGAAAATTAGATAAATATCTCATATTAGGTAAAACGGAGGTGGATGCGGATACGAAGATATTCAAATTCGAAAATTAACCGTTATTTTTTTGCAAGATTATTGTTTAAATTATGTGTATTTTAGTACAGTGAAAGATATTTACTGTTTTATTAAGTTAGAAGTTCAAATTATACTCAATGCATATTAACCGTTCAAAAATATTTAGTATTATTATATTTGTTTATTTTTAAAACTTTAATAATTAATCGGATTGAAAAAAAAAGTTTATGTTAAACTACAAATTTTCGTTTTTTTTTTTTTTGATTTATCAATCGTTGTTGGATAGGATAATTATCCGATATCCGTTTGTGTTCGCGAGTGCAGATATCTGATATTCGAAAATGATTTTTGACATGAATACGAATATGACATTATCCATATTTCGAAAGTATCCGGTCACAGACCTATTTATACCTTTGATGTCTTTTTATCGAGTATCCTCATTGTCAAAGAAAACTATTGCCGGCTTTTCATGAATTAGCTATGACTATAAACTCTCAGAATTCACTTCACTGCGGTACAAGGTTATATGGAATGATGAAAGTAGAAACACCTACTCTTTTATTGATGGGCAAGTGAACATGTGTCATTTCAAAATGATTGAATAATGGTTGAAAGTAGATACACCTGGATCAACTCTCTCCTCTAATGGATTAGAGTGTTCCATCACTCGTGCTAGTATTCTTCCTATGGTTCTAAATGAATCTACTTTAGGTTTGATAATAACTTTCAGCACTGCTGATTTCTCTCCTCCTTGCATGTACGGTATGGTTACACGAACGCTCTTTCCTTCAGCGTTTCTTTAACAATCATGTCATATTTTCGGTTGCAGTATTACAAATGCTGTGAAATTTGTAGATCCGTAACTAACACCGTTAATATCACTTTTCAAATAAATTGAGATTATTTTAAAATTTTCAGCGTCTTCAAAATTACTAGTTAATATTAACCGTTAAAATATCGAGAATTTGAATCATCAATTTTATAGGATTATAAACATTTATAATGATCTCAATTCAAATGTTAAGAGAATTAGATAGCAGATTACAGACATCCTCTATTATCCAATATTTTTTACAAGTGACAATTCAACCCTATTATACTAGAAAATGATGAAAGAATAAATGCCAAATTAAAGACGACTCGGTATAGAATAGCTTGAGAAAAGTGGAAAATATTTTGAGTCAATAAATCAATGGATGGATCGATGCTATTGATCATTTTCAGTTTTGCCCACACAAATACATAGTAATACGACAATAAGAAAATCAAAGAAAATTGATTAAGCATATGGATCAGTATCGATTCATATATTTTCCTTATTTAGCCATTATTATTGATGAATCCATGGGGAAACAAGCTTAGAAGTATTAACGAGAGATTAATATAGGAGAGCCAAACATCTTGAAGAACCAAGGGGAGATTTCAAAGATCTTGGATTAGCATTGACCCATATACGGATCGGTGCTGATCCATCAAGTTGATGACTTTGGATCTGTACTTCTACTATTCTTGTGGATCTTTTACTTGACGAGTTGTAATGTAATCGAACGATTAAAAAGCATAATAATAGCTTATTTCAACTATATATAGAGTGCTACATGCAACATAAAAGAGCTTGGCCAATTGCCATTTCATACATAAATGGAAGAGCTGCTACTACAAACCATAGATAGAATTTTGTGACTGTTATATAAATCTTTTAGATCTAGCATGAAATTAGCAACAAAAGCACTTTAAAGTAGACGTTGGACGTTGACATAATCAAACCACTATGAATCTTGTATCTTTTTTTTCCTATCTTCTTCTTCTTCTTCTTCATATTTTCATATTTTTTATATTGATCTGTTGTTGATTGATTGAATATAATGAGTTAGAATCATACTATTCACAAAATCATTCAATTAAGTGTGTTAGATTCATTTTTTAGCTAATATTTTTTGGTATTTTCATTGAGACCTTGATTAGGATAGATCTTTGTTGTTATTAGGATTTGGATAAAATCTACAAAGATATCTATTTAAATGAGACCTAAGAAGAATATAGGAAACAAGTTAGAGAAGCTTATGATGGTTGAAATATTGGAAGCACGAGCAAAGTGATGGAACTACTCGACCTCCACCAGATCTGATTACTATAGAAGAGCTAGATGGGATGATGGCTGCTGTTAACCGAAGGATGGAGGCAAAACAACGGACTGTCATGGAAGTGTTAGATAGACAATTTGATAGGATCAGGCAACTCGTGAAGAAAAGAGATCCCGTTGTATAGATCATGATGGAGGAAGTAGTTCTCCAACAAGATCCGACAAAGGAAGTTTTGCTCGAAGAAGACACATAAAAAATTAAGAGAGAGCTTGGAAGAAGAAAAGCTTATCTGCAAATTTGGAAGGGAATAATTAGTTGGAGCAATTGCTCTAGGCAGATCGATCGATACCAATCCAACATAGGCCGATACCGATCCATTAAAGAGTGGCGATGATCGCTACCATGATGCTAGCAGATGTATGGATCGTGCTATGAGCCATGTAGGTTGAAGATATTGGAGAAATATTGATGGAAAGGCTCAAGAAAGATAGTGATCTAAAGGTCATAGTTGTGAAAGATGGCATAGAAGAGATGAGAGCCCAAGACGAATGGACTCCCTAGAGTCAGGAAGATCTAGGTATTGAGATGTTACCCGAGAGTGCTTTTGCAGTGGCCATCGTAGTCATTTACAGAGCTGAGCACACGATGATGCATTAGCTACCTGCTGTTGAGGGTGAAAGGAAGGAACTGATGATGTAATAATTAATGGTATCTGTAGATTACTCTAGAAGGAAAGTCAAAAGGATAATTAAGGGACCACATCTAATAGCCATAATTCATTCACTATAGAGATTAAAGTGACGATGACGGCAGAGTATCCAAGGAAGTTTGTGATGCCATCCATGTCGATCAACAAAGGAATGATGGATCCTTTACAACATCTTCTTAAGTATGATTAGCACATAACGGTGTAATGGTTGTTGATTCTCTGAAGTGTAGGTGCCCATGCATGTTTGTAGAAGGATTGGAAATGATGGGGTTCTTCATGCTCAAGCTATGATCTATATCGTCTTATGATTAATTAGAAAGTAAAAATTTGAAATCAATTCAGGGTGCATTTACTGCAACCTAAGGATGTGAGCTAAGTAGCGAACGTAAATTAAAGGACAACGAATCATCGAAGAGTTATTTTAAAAGGTTCAATGTTGTAGTGACTGAAGTAATAAATACATAGGACAACCTCGTGATGTTGGCTCTAGTTGGAAGAGTAGATAATGCTAGAGTTAGGGGTATGCCCTAAGGAAAATTATATAATTTACCATAAATTATTAACTTTATAATAAATTCTTATTCGAAATAAAATGAGTTTTTCTTTCTATTATATACTTGATATAATGTGTTGTATTAACTATTTATTTAATGTAAGTATATCTGACTGAAAATCCATAAATGATGTGTTTTGTATAGTAATTACAATGTATTGTAATCATGAGCAATGTATCATAATATAATAAACACATCATTATAAATATTCCTAGTAAAGATGTATCGAGACTAGATACCGATACATCCGTTGAGACTAGAGTACGTAACGCTCTTCAAATATTAGGTAATGTATTATTCATGGCTCACTGATATTTATTGGATAATTATGGAATGACTCATTTGATAGCTTTTTGCCGGTTAATATAACTAAGATCGAGTAGAAAATATTGATGTGACAATTTTACACAATTCTCTCAACTTGAAAATACTGTCGAGCTTCAGCGTGGAAACATCCTTTGATTATAGTTATATCGTGGCACAACACCTATTGAACGACTAAAGTTGGGTCAAGTGGAAGCGTTGGAAGTGAAACACTATTCAATAGAGAATTCTTCTTCTCGTTTATATGAGGTTAGTATCTCAGTCAACTAAATTCAACAAAAAGTCAAAGTCTCCGTCTAGAGCAGTTTGGTCAATAATAATAATTATTATTATTGAACCAAGGGCTTTGTGTTTGGACCATAAAGTTGAACATGGACTATATTAGAATTTGGCCATTACCAAATTCCATAAGTCCTAATGTGATATGGTTTTGATGAAAATGACTTATGTAAATAATTATCACTAGCGGGCAACGCTTAAAATAAGTAAAATTAGATTTTATCAAAGTTATGTAAGCAATAAATTTGGCCATGGTGTCACACCACTAGCTTTGGTGATATGTGAACGTTAATATTTGAATTGTTCGATATTAATCATTGATCGAGTTTACATTTAAGAGCTACAATATTGAAATGTTGACTGCTTTGACTACCGCTTGATTTAATTAAATTATAATGGTTATAAATTAATTAAATAGTTAATGTTTATGAAATAGTAATTATAAAATTTTATTTTATTTTTTTAAGCAGTATTGATAATAGTGCTTATATAAAAGTTGTATACACACGTATCGATAGACGATATTGACATAAGTTTAAATTAGATTTAAATGTATTTTATCTAATTGGGCTTGAAGCATCATGGAGGTGCATCGAGGGGCTAAGGATGACCGACCATAGATGTTAGAAAAGGGGATTGAATTTTGATTCAAAAGGTTTTGAAATTGCAAGAGAAAATAGTGGGTTCGGACCCACTCTTAGCTTCTCTCTCTCTCTCTCTCTCCTATTTAAACGCATATAAGCCATCTTTACATTTTTTCTTCCGGGCTCCTACCTCACTTGATTTTGGTCGGCTATTATCCCCCCTCCTCCATTGATTCAGGAATTAAGAGAAAAATTTAAATAACATCAAGGCAATGGTGTGTAGTGCTTTCAATCGGGTAGCTCATTCTGGAAGAATTCGAATTCAGATTCAAGCGCATTCAAATGATTCAACATTCGAGTTGTGTTCTCTAGGCTATTGTAAGGTAATACTTTTATTTACAATTCATTTATATATATTTGCACATTATATGATTCATATGTGGTTAGATCGATTACTACGAATCCCTATATATGTGTGCTATCAACATAAGATGTGAATACACACACTCAGCAAAATAAAAAAAGTCATTACATATACACATATATATCATTACATATGCTTTTGGCAAAAGATTAAAAAACATTTTTTCCTAAATTTAAATAATATTTTAAAATGGGTTTTAAAACAAAATTGGTTTTGATATATAAATATAAGGATACAATGTGTATGTGTGCATTTGTTAAATTATGTATGTATAATAGCATTCACAAAAAATATTTCATATAAGTATTAATTTTAATATATATATATATATATAATATAAGTATTAATTTTAATATATATATATATATAGCTCCTTTAAAATATAATACATTGTTTTAATTATATATATATATATATATATATATATATATATAACATGCATAAAATATGTATATGTCATGAAATTGATTTTCGAGATATTTTTTTTAATTTTTAAACCATTTTCATACGAAAATATTTAAATTAAAAACAATATTAAAACTGTAAGGTTTTAAATAAAAAATGTATTTTGTGGTCGAAAGCACACATGCACACATATATAATATTTTCATTTTAAGCTTACAATGTTATTTTATATTTTATTTATAAATATAAATTTAACATATATATACATTCTTAATTTTTTTTATAATTGTTTTCATTATTATGCATACATATATATGTATTATTAAAATATAAGATATTAAATTTAAATATGAAATTAGAAGATATTTTAATATAAAGATCGGGATTTGAAATTTGAATTTTGAATTTGAATTTGAATTTGAACCTGAATTTAAAACTATTTATATTTGTATTTACAAATATTACTATTTTACACACACGCGCGTAGGTGCACATGCACACATGCATATACATGTATATATGTATATATATATACATATATATGTATACAAACACACACATATATATGTCTATACATACATACATACATACATACATATATATACACATATATATAAAGACATAATTATCCATGCTACTATAAATATATTTTAACATATTGTCTAGTACGTATGTTTTGTATGTACATACACACACACACACACACACATATATATATATTAGATAGTACGTATGTATACAGAGGGAATAATATATCTGTTGCAGTGTAAATCTCAACACTTATGTGCGGGCATATTAAACCGTGTACATTATATATGGTGCACGTACACGTACACACACACATATATATGATACACATGTTCATATTGTATAACATAAATACAATATCTAAATAATACTTTATTTATAAAGAAAATAAAATAAAATAATTATTTTATTTAAAATTAATTTCACTCGGATGTAATAAATTTAGACCTCACAGGCCCAACAAGATCCAAGTAGCAAATTATTTTTTGAAATTTACCCATTTAATCCACTAAGTGCTGGTCCAGATCAAACAATGTTTGTGACGCCCCACCTCTATACCCACGCTAGCCAAGGACACTACGGAGTAGTGCTGTCAACTAGCGCGGAGAATAAGGCTGTTGAGGAGCGACCATCCATGTAATTGCTTATCACACGGTGGCTATAAATGATCTTTGGAAACAAACATAGAAATAAGCATAACACAAATCAGTCACAGCATCCATATCATAGAGGCGGAAGAAGATATGAATATATAATTAACACATGAAAGTGTACATCAGAGTGGTCAAAGAGATCCACAATAATACAAAAGAATAGCAACACGTGCTATACAAAAGAATACAACTATGAGTCTATGTCTCAAGTGTATACAACAAAAACTGCTAATCTAAATAGTTAGCCAAAAGTCAGAGTAGCAAATCTCAGGAAGAAGTCAAGCAGAAGCACCTGTAACATCTCGGTCTGACCCGAGTATTATTTAAGAAAATAATAAACGGATCAGTCTAGCTATAAATATCAGATGACATGGTATAAAATAAAAGATATGGCATAATATAAAAATATCCATACTGACATACTATTATAAGTATGCAAATGATGACCAACATAAGATCAATCAATAAGAGATAAATCGATATCACAAGAATCTTCTCAAAGATCCAAAGAGGGCATCATACCCTAAACTCGTACTCATAACAAGTCAATGACATAAATTCCAGAAATCAACACAAGAAATCCAGAAATCACAGAAAAGGGGAAAGAGGCCTATCACATGACGGTCCGAAGACCATAGGGAGCTACCCCATATGTGTGAGTCGATATCACACAGATGAGGTCTAGACTAACCAAAAATCAAAAAGGTATGTGTGAGTGAAATCACACAAGTGGTGTCTAGTCTAACCTCGCAAACAAAAACGTATGTGTGAGTGAAATCACACAAGTGGTGTCTAGACTAACCAAGAAGGTAAAAAGGTATGTGTGACTGAAATCACACAAGTGGTGTCTAGTCTAACCAAGCAAACAAGAGACATCGCACAATTGCTAGTCTAAATCATAAGAATGATCGTCATGATCAACGAGAAGTGTCAATTACACTAAGCTAGTAAATATAAAGGTTTAGCTTCATGTCTCATAACCACTTGCTTAACTTAAATATTTACGAACAAACTGTAAATCTTCACTAGAAAATTGTCACAAGAGGTTCAATCGAGCAAGTCCAAGAATTAACCGACGAAGCAAACGCAAGCGTTTCATACCACTTGTTTTACTAAGCCGTTTAATTAGATTTCTCATCCGAGCGAGGTAAAGGTTTGTATATACTAATAGATTGGAAAACGGTTAAGAAAAGAGCTTTGTTATTAAAAATAGAGTTGAAATCCTTTTATTGAAAGAGTTTTGATATTTACTACTAGTTTTGAAACCTTTATATTTTAAAGTGACCAATCACAGAAGCGATTGTAGAAACAATCAATCACAAAGATCACATTCGGAGATGTGATAAAAATCCAAGGAAATCAGCGCAACAAGTTCTGTTGAATGTTTTTCATATAAGATCCCCTACGGAGGGGGGGTCCGGGGGGGGGGGGGGGGGGGCAACCCCCCAAGGTGGGGGTGCGAGGGCAACGCCACCGCTACGGGGTTCGACCTGCCCGGTCAGGTCGCGGGGGTCCAGGGGACAGCGCCCCGTCCAAAACGGTACGACCTAGTGAAGACAAATTGAGGTCTAACGACCTAAGGGGAATAGGGTCGAGCGACCTAATGGTTGCGACCTAGGGGTCAAGCGACCTAGTGGTGTTCGCGACCTAACGATGACTCGCGACCCAACATGGCCGACCTAATAGTGGTGTTCGCGACCTAACGATGACTCGCGACCCAACATGGCCGACCTAACAGAGGTTGCGACCCAACGATGACTCGCGACCCAACATGGCCGACCTAACAGAGGTTGCGACCTAACGATGACTCGCGACCCAACATGGGGACTCGCGACCCAATATGGCCGACCTAACAGAGGTTGCGACCTAACGATGACTCGCGACCCAACATGGCCGACCTAACAGAGGTTGCGACCTAACAGGGTTCACGACTTAATGTATTCGCGACTTAACGGGTTATAGGCCTAATGACCTAAGGCTTAATTCGTGAACGACCTACGGCTTAAGGCTTAACTCGCGAGCGACATTCGGCTTAAGGCTTAACTCGGGAGCGACCTACGACTTAAGGCTTAACTCGCGAGCGACCTAACTCCGAAGTGCCAATATTTCCAGAATGACCTAAAGCCCTGCGACCTACGACCCAGTGACCTTGCGACCTATCACCGAACGAGTCAAGTGGCCAGAACGAGCTAAGTGCAGGAAATTTCCAAAAATGCTAAAAATTGGAGTTTTTCACCAATCCAATCCAAACCAAAGGCAAATGTGCATGCAAAAGTGATAGGGAATCATTCCCAACAGTCCAATATAGTTATATACTAGATTTGTGAGATAAAAATCTCACCTTTGCACCAAATATCAATGAAAATGAAGTTTTAAGCAAGCAAGAATCAATCCCTCTTCTATCTAAGCACAAGAAGCTTAAATCCAACGTCTTCTTCTTGAATTTGGAGTAGAAAGATGGATTGCAATTGAATTTGAGTTTTGGAATTTTAATTTCCCATTCCCTCCACCATTTTTGAAGAAGCTTGAAGGCTTAGGAAAATAGAAATGAAGTTATGAAGAGGAGGGGTGAAGGTTGGGTCTAATAGGCTAAAAGCCCAACCCAAAGTCTCAAGTGAAAAAGTAGTGAAATTCCACTATCTCCAATCATATCAATGTTTATACTTAAAAATGTTGTAAACGACATTTCGAACTCAATGGAAGAGGTCTCGAGTCCTAATTTGTCCGTTTGCAAAAAGTAGCTTTTCGGACCAAAATCCGATTAACGATTTAATATTTAAATAAAATATTTAAATGTAAACTCGATAAATATGCGGGTTGTTACAATGTTATTAGAGTCCAACAACCTATACGGTCTAAGCTAGCAGTATTAAGGCTAATTTATTAAAATCTACTCATATAGTAGGGTATCTAAAAAGGTACAGTTTAAGATCAGGTTTGGATAATTAAGTACCTTGCCCTACCAAGCTATTGGCCTGGGCAAAATGGATAAGATAAATCCTAACGTTATCCCTTATATAAAGGCTCAAATTGATTTGGACATTGGGCTAAATTTCAAAAATCTGTATTGAAACTAAAATAAATTTTATATTTAAAATCTTAAATTTAAATAAATAAAAATAATGTTTTAAATTGAAAATTAGTAATGATTTTATAAATGTTATGATTTGAAAATAAAATAATCATTTTCAAAAATTATTAATAAGTAATTAGATTAATTATATGAATAATTAATTAATAGTTTATTAATTAAAGTTAATAACCTATGTATTGATATATGTGATATTATCTTTAAATGTTAGGGTTATATATATATAATTTTTCAAATCAAAAAAATTGTTTTAGTTAAAAATATTAATTAAATATTAATTAATAAATAACAGGTTACATATATATAACCACAAATGTTATAACACGTTTATTCAATTTAAAATGTTTTTAAATTGTTAATTAATTAATTAATCAAATAATATTTAACTAATAAAGTTAATATAAAATTATACATATGATTATTATATAAGTTAATTAAATTATAAAATGTTATACAAAAATTAAACTTATATGACATAAATGTATTACAAAAGGTGGAATGTTAAGAAACTTGATTAGACTTAAGGAATAAACACTGATTCAAGACCTAAAGTGATGATGAACTGAAGTGTACAAGAAGTACAAGTCATTAGGTTTTAAAACCTTACATGGTAAAGAGACATACGAACTTAATACATTCTACACTTTCAGATCTAGCAACGAAAAGAAATTAAGATAAATACTAAAATAGTCCAAAATAGATAACAGCCTCAACAAAATGTAGTCCGTACAATAATGTCTCCAAATGACAAAAACAAACAGTTTGGATGAAAGAAATAGTGTAATTTAAGGTACTTGGAGAATAATTGTAAATATATTGCTCAGAGCTCTCGATCTCATCCTCTATGTACTAAACTTCGACTAACCACTTATTGATCTGTTCTCCTGTAATAGGTATAAAGGGAGAAAAAAGAGCGGATCAGAAAAAGTCAGATGAATGAACTGTATTACTAGTTTATGGTATTCATAAGCGATTAACTTCATTTATAATCTACATGACCTAGGATGCTTATTTGTATTTGTGGACTATATATAATTGGAAGGAATCTCCTACCAGGGTAATACATCCTGATACTAGATGTAATAGTCACACTAAGCATACTTAACATTTGATAATCATCCTTAATGATTAACCACAAAACTTCTACAGTAAGTAGATAACCTTAAATGCGAGTCCGAAGTGTATAATCCGATAATACATTGATTCTATTGAGCTTATTCCATAATGCCTAGGTCCACTTGCCTTAAAAGCATCGAGCAACCTATCCGCTCAAGTTCGTTATCATATGTAATTCCCTCAAAAACATCAAGTAACCTCCGGTTAATATCCGATATTCGATTCCTATGCATCACACCGAGCATACACCACAATATCTAGGCCTGATTGCCGAATAACATCTAGTAACCTCCTATTATTAATCGAAACTATGCATAACACCTGGCATACCACCATAATGCCTTGACCCAGTTATCCTCAAGACTTCGAGTAACCTCCCATGTTGTGTCACGTGCTCTAAAGCACACTATCGCAGTAGAACCGCACACAATGTTGAATGGTATGCCTTATAACTTATGAAGTGTGAACCTAGGACGTCACCCTACTTGATACTTTTCCATCTCATCGCACGACAACCTTTAGTTCCATGAACGCCTCTAAAGTCAAAGGAGCAGGAACAAGTTTCCAGATCATCCTACATAGCTACACCAGGTCCAAGTTCAACCTGGGCTTTTTGAAACTATTCAAACATTTGAAAATCCAGTTCAGACGTCTAATTGCCTGATGCTATAAAAAACATTCACAGATATTCAAACATCTAAGTTCCTTTTTTAAATTTGAATATTCAAATGTTTGAAAATGGATTCAGATGTCTAGATTAGGCCAAATGTCGACGTTAAACTCTCGGGTTGGGATTTCTTGAAACCTAGACATTTGAACCCATTTTTAGACTTATGGTGGATTTTTCAAACATTTGGTTGGATGCCTAATCATATTTTTTCTAGATTTTTATTTCTGTTTATATTGGTTGTTTTTATCCATCTTTTCATGATTTCGTATACAGGTGTTAGGACTTGTTTTCAACTAGATTTCAATGTGTATTCGTACCCTTAATCATACCAATTTAACATATTATGTTTGCGCCAAAATTGGCCACAAACCCTAAATATCGTGAAAGCACCAGTGTATGAACATAGATCGGCAATAAATGGTTACAAATCATAGATCTAAGTAATGTAGAGGATAAAAAATGAAGAATAATAAACTTAAAATGGAAAGAAATAGACGGAGACACAAGATTTATAGTGGTTCGGCTATCTCTGGCCTACATCCACTTTAAAAATTAATCTTTTATAGATTTTCCTTGTTGGTTACAACGGATTATAGCGGATTACAGTGATGAAATTCGAGTACAATAACAGCCTTGTAGTGCAATGATGTCTTCGGCAGAGTCTGGACGTTGGATAGCAAAAAAATCCTTTTTCTGTAGGCTATGGGGTGCTATTTATAGGTGTAGGATGCAAATATCTCGCTCAAATCTCAAGAGACCTCTTTTGGCACGTCGGTGGCCCACGCGATCGATCCCAGTCGATTTCGACTCGATCCGTGATCGATACGAACGTAATTCATATCAATCAAAATTTTATCCAATGGAGTCGAAATTTGGCATGGACCTTCTTTAGTTTGTACGTAAGCTCGTGTGAAAATTTCATAGCATTTGGACTTGTGGATTATGAGATATAATCGATGCAAGTTAGCGTTTTCTCCAGGCCATCGTGTTCGCATCGATACATTTCGTATCAATCTGTTCGACTCGATCTCGAGCACGTGTATGCAAGGTGACGTGGCACGAAATTCCTAGATCGATCCACTTTTACGCCAAACAATCGAGTCTTCCTTGTGCATGAAATTTGTTCGTATCGATCAATAGCCACTCGTTTATGTCTATCGTTACGGTGCTTTTCGTATCGGTTATTTATAAAGGCGGGGTGTACTGTTCGTAACGATCAATCATGACTTTGTTCATATCGATCAATTGTATGATCGATATGAATTAGTGGTTTAATGTGGATGCGAATAAAGCCCTCACTTAATGGATATGAACAGTGCAATTCTGGAGGAGTTCGAACAGAATCGTTGCGAACAGAACCGATGCGATCTGTATGGATTCAAACAACTCAATACGAACAAGACTTCATGATGGATACGAACGACGTGCTTTCCTTAACTTGTATCGATCATACGAATTTCGATCGACTTGAAATTTGAAACGTAGCCTCTTCTAGCCTTGATCATCAGTCCCAATCAATCCCGCTTTGATTGGAGCTCGGCCAAATTTTGACGATATTGATCATAGCCTTGTTTCCATTCGATCTCCAATCCTGATATCCATCCTTTCCAGCCAATCTGTTGATATTCTGGACTTGTACAAAAGGTGGGATAACATTTGCCCCCAAAATATGCCTTGTGGTAAGAAGTTGTGTTTTGAATAGTTCCGAATCCGACACCCAAAGTCCATATTCCATCCATAGCCATACCATTCGAGCACATCATTCTTGATTGCTCCGAGTCGACTTCCGGTTCCAAATCCAGTAACCAAAGCCTTAGCCAATTCCATATCCATCCGAACCCAATAACCGAGTCCTATTCCATCCTTATCCAATAATTAATAACCGAATCTAGGACCTCTCGAGGTTGATATCCAAATCCTTTGCCGTTCATAGTCGATATTCATATCCATAACCTCTCCGGGTTCTTTCCAAGCATAATCCACACTCAGTGACCTGTGCCAAGAATGCCTTGGTATCCATGGTCCGGTGTCCCTGAACGCTGAGTAATGCCATGGCTTAAGTCCTAAGCTGAATCCTGGTCGCTCTGGACCCTTGTCGAGCATAGTCCATGCTCGACGACCTGTATAAGTTGATTAGTCATGCTCGAAAAATGCGACTTACCCCTTGCCAGGTTAATCCATACCCGACGACCATTTACCAAATGCCAGATAAAAATCCAATCAAAGACCAATCCGAAATCCAGATCAAATCAGAAAACCAAAAATCCATACCAGAATCAATGTCCAGACCAGAAAACAATCTTCCAAACTAAAGTCTAAACCAGAAAACAAATAAAACCAGGAGTTTAAACCAAACTCCAAAACCAAACCAGGAAAAGCAAATGTCTGAATCAAAAGAAAAAACAGATTTCACAAACCATAACGTTGCGGTTTATCATCATTCAGAGCATGCCTAGGGGCCATCTCTGTCCCCGTACTTGAGTAAATGACTTGTCCGTTTGCATGTAGTTTTCTATTTATATATCTTCTTTGTTAGTTGATAACCAATCGGCTATCATTCCTAGGCCTCGCTCCATTGTTGTTTGAGATAGATGGTGGCTGCTCCTGTTCCACTGCCATATTCCGATCCCTGACGTATTGTCGCAAATGTCTATTCCTTACATGCCCCTCAATTATATCCTTTAGATGCCTGCAACTATTGGTATCATGTCCGTCCAAATCGTGAAAGAGATAGTGCCTTCCTGATGCTTTTTCATGTTCTGAGGGTTCTCTCCTTGCCGTCCTTCAGTAAGGAAGGCGATTCCGAGTCTCCATGAATATCCGCTCTAACGCCTCGTTCAATCCTGTGTAAGTAGAAAATTTTAGCTCTCTCCATCGCTTCCTAGCTTTTCCTGATTCGTCATCCAACTTCCTCTTTCCTTTATCTTTATCTTTATCCAAGCTTCCGCTAGATGGTCCTCCATCCTCAGCAGCGTTCACCTCTTTTAATTTCATATCTGAACACGCATCTTTCTGCCGAAGGAATCTCTCAGCTTTGTGAAATAATTCCCCAAGATCCATCAGCGGGTCCGTATTAGAGACACTTTGAAATCCGAATTCTCTCTGACTCCTGACACTGCTGCCATTAAAACCATCGATGGATCCGACCGATCCACCGAAGCAACCGCTGCATTGAACCGAGTTAAGAAAGCTCTAAGCTATTCCTCTGTCCTTTGCTTTACTGACGTTAGCGTCATTACATTCTTCGGCCTTTTGATATGAACCAGAAACTGCTTCAGAAACCTGTCGACCAATTCAGTCCATGTCCTGCAAATCCCTCTTCCAACTGTCTGAACCACATAGCAGCTATATCCATCAAGTGCAGAGGGAAACATTGGGCCATAACTTCCTCCGATGCCCCCAGCACTTCCATGTGTCGAGTGTACCTCATCAAATGATTGGTAGGGTCAGCCTTGCCATTGTATACCTCTAGAGTAGGTAGCTTGAACTCTGGTGGGTTCCGAGCCATTCTGATGTCACGAGTAAATGGATTCCTGTTTACTCCTTCCAAATCTCTGTTTGTCAAACCTCCGCGCATAGCTCGCCTCATAATCTCAGCCAATCTAGCGTTGTCCGTCAAGGGTTTCCCTTCGTGTCCCCGAGCGAATTCCGGTACGTACTCCTCATCACGCGCTTCTGCATTCTCGCCAGCATCTTGTTGTATGGTGTCACCTGGAACTCCTCCATGATCTGGTCCATCGTTGCAAGGTGGTGTGCCTCCGAGCCTGGATCCATCCAGATTAGCAGTTGTGTGCTGATTAAGGGTTGCACCTTGTTGAGTTGCTCCATTCGATTGCCTGTTTGGTCCTTCTACTCAAGCTCCGTAGATCTGAACTCTTGAAGCTCCAGCTGTTCCTGCTTATTCAAACCGTCTGAGGAGGTTCTGCATCATTTCCTCTTGGCTTTTCTAAAACTCTTCATGCATTGCTCCCATCATCATCTCCATCTCGTCTCTGGTGATGAAAGCCGAAGTCTGATTAGCTCCTGATGTTGCCTCTTGGCTTCCTTCATGCTGAATTCTCTCTGCTCTCGGTCTTCTGCTTGATTGCCTCGTCATAGCTTTTCAGATCTGAAGCCTTAAGTCTTCAAATTTAATATCCAAGTGGTAGAATCCTTGAGTTAGCTGTTCTCAGTGAAAGCACCAAAGTGTTTGCGCCAAAATTGATCATAAACCCCAAATATCATGAAAGCAAAAGTGTTTGAACACAGATCAACAATAAATGGTCACAAATCACAGATCTAAGTAATGTAGAGGATAAAAAATGAAGAATAATAAACTTAAAACGGAAAGAAATACACAGAGACACAAGATTTATAGTGGTTAGGCTATTTCCGTCCTACGTCCACTTCAAAAGTTAATCTTTTATTGACTTTCCTTGCTGGTTACAACCTATTACAGTGGATTACTGTGATGAAATTCAAGTACAACAGCAACCTTGTAGTGCAAAGATGTCTTCGGCAAAGTTTGGACGTTGGATAGCAAAAAGATCCTTTTTCTGTAGGCTCTAGGGTGATATTTATAGGTGTAGGATGCAAATATCCCGTTCAGATCTCAAAGACCTCTTCTGGCACGTGGGTGGGCCCATGCAATTGATCCCTGGCGATTTCGACTCGATCCGTGATCGATACGAACATAATTTGTATCGATCAAGATTTTATCCAATGGAGTCGAAATTTGGCATGAACCTTTTTTAGTTTGTACGTAAGATCGTGTGAGAATTTCATAGCATTTGGATTTGTGGATTGTGAGATATGATCGATGCAAGTTAGCTTTTTCTCTAGTCCGTCATGTTCGTATTGATACATTTCGTATCGATCTGTTCTACTTGATCTCGAGCATGTGTATGCAAGGTGACGTCGCACGAAATTCCTGGATCGATCGACTTTTTGTGCCGAACGATCGAGTCTTCCTTGTGCATGAAATTTGTTCGTATCGATCAGTAGCCACTCGTTTATATCGATCGCTACGGTGCTGTTCGTATCAGTTACTTATAAAGGCGGGATGTGCTATTCATAACGATCAATCCTGGCTTTGTTCGTATCGATCAATTGTATGATCGATACAAATTAATGGTTTGATATGGATGCAAGTAAAGCCCTCACTTAATCGATACGAATAGTGCAATTCTAGAGGATTTCGAATAGAAATGTTGCGAACAGAACTGATGCGATCTGTATGGATTCGAATAAATCGGTACGGACAATACTTCATGATGGATACGAGCGGCGTGCTTTCCTTAACTTGTATCGATCATACGAACTCTGATCGACTTGAAATTTGAAACATAGCCTCTCCTAGCCTTGATAATCAGTCCCAATCGATCCTGCCTTAATTGAAGCTCGGCCAAATTTTAATGACATCGATCATAGCCTTGTTTCCAATCGATCTCTAATCCTAATATCCATCATTTCCAGCCAATCTGTTGATATTCCGGCCTTGTCCAAAAGGTGGGATAACATATTAATTTCAAGGACTTTTTACGTATATTTGCACACCTTTTATTTATATCTAACTAAGTATATCTAGGAAAAATTCTATGTATATTTTAAGTCACATATTCAATTCAAGGTAAAATAAAGGTATTCGATTCATTTATTCCCTCGTTCAAATCATCTCAATTGCTTTCAACAAGGTCTTATCTTCATAAAATTTTATATGAGTTCCATTAATCAAATCTTTACCCTTTTCAACGTTGCTCTATTATATACTAGGATTTTCCATCTTTTCTACTTTAAGATTTATAACAAAATTAATGAATTTACAATGACTTTGAATTGATCTTCTATTCCAAGCTCAAAGAGTATATACATTTAAATCAGGTAGAGATATAAATAAATTTGATTACCTATGAACCAACGTATTCTAGAAACTAATCCACTCACCCTTTTGAAGCTTCCTTCTTCCTAGCTTGATTTTAATTGCCTTCTCTTCTCCCTTTCTCTTTTATTTTTCGATTTCCTTTCTCTATTTTGATTTTACTTTGATTTTATTTTTATTTTGATTTAGAATTTTGGAAGAGATAGAGAAGTTTTGTTTTAGGTTAAGATAGTTGGGGCTAGTGTCCTTTCTATAGCTGAAAAATAAGCTTTTCTAATCTTGATCCGAAATCCAAATTGTATTTTTTGCTGTTTTTGACCCGTTTTATCAAATTTAACGAATTATATATATTTCTGAACTATAAATGCCATTCCAATGCAATGAAATATTTCCCACGGCCTAATTCCAATGTTTGTGATAATTTTTATTTATACTTTTTAATGTAAAATTACATTTTGCCCTTATTATTATTTTAATTTATTTATTAAAATTTCTAGGATGTTACATTCTACACCTTTAAAAGGTTTTCATCCCTAAAATCTCCAAGGATGGAAAAATGTAATTTGCTCATACAACCGATATCTACAGCTATCGACCACTTGTAACCATCGTCTTTATATTCAAATTTCTAATACAACATGTATATTTTGGTATGGAACGCATATGTGTAGGATCTAGATTAACCTTAGAGGGGGGGGGTGAATAGGGTTATAGCAAATTTTCTCGATTTAAACACAGAAATAAACTGCAGAAATAAATATGCTGAAAAGTAAATCACACATAAAATTTACCCAGCTTCGGCAACCCCCGCCTACTGCTGCATTCCCAGATTTCTATTTGAATTAAACAGTATCACGCTTACAAACACTCTACTAGACTTGCAGACCCTTTTGCCCCCGCTCACAAACACTCGATTAGACTCGCAAACATTTGCTCCCGCTCACAAACACTCTACTAGACTCGCACACTCTGCTCCCGCCTATAGAGTTTCGTTTACTCGCAAACTCTGCTCCCGCCTATAGAGTTTCGCTTACTCGCAAACACTGCTCCCGCCTATAGAGTTTCGCAAACTCGCACACCCTGCTCACTGAACTAATTCTAACTAGACAATCTGACACTACCTAAACCCTAGGTGGTGATTTACAACTCATTTGACTCGAAAAGAAAAAACAAAACAACTTCAAAAATAAAACCAGGAGCAAAAATTAAAGTATAAACTTGACTCCACAATTTTTTGCTCAAAATAAAAAACTAAAGACCCCCTTTTATAAAATTAAAGCCTAATAAAACTAAACTCCCTTTTAACAAAATAAAGCCGGCCCTTTTAATCTTTTCCACCCGATCCACTTCTCTTGCTTTTGACTTGTGAAGAAAAATGGCGGCCTCTGTTTGCTTTGTTCGTTCAGAAATTAGGGCTTGCGATCCAAATTGGGGCCTTCAAAGTGCCGACCTTTGATACTGTTCGACTTTGATGCTCTTTAATTTTCTCACCGCGGCTACTTCGTTGATCGAATTCCGGTATGTAATTATATCCTTTTGCTTTTCTGATTTTGTGCTTTCTGGAATTCGATAAATTGATTGCCGATGATGATTGGGCTTTTATATGTGTTCGTATTCCTTGAATTACGTTCGTATAAGTTCATTTGAATTTGTCTTTGGCCGTTCGATCTGGTATTGATGCTTGAGATTTTCACTGACTAATTCAAATTGCTTGGCTACCACGATTTTGAATTGTGACTTGTTCAATTTGCTTGATGCGCATGGCTTTCCTGTGAATTACGGCTTTGACTTTCTGCATTGGCTTTGAATTTTGAGATGTTTCGATTTTTACCCGCTTTGACTTGGTTTTAAAAACACTTCGACTTTACCGTGAATCATTGTTATTATTTCTGCTACATACATGCATTTCTGTAGCATGATCGTTGTTCATCTTGTAGTCTTCGTCTCTGTTACATGCTTGCTGTTGCATGCTTGTTTGTATTATGTTGGTCGAGCTTGCATTTGTTACAGTATTCATGTACTGATGCATTTGGAATTTGTCTGTTACACTTTGGTCTGATCTGGTGGCATTTCTTTTGTGGTCTTTGTTGTTGGCATTGTCTTCTGTCCATACTTGCCCAGTTTACACAGATGCTCCACTTGTTCATTTTGTTCAAGTGTACTACTGCAGTTTGCATTTGGTCTTGATCGTGTATATTCTCGAGTTGGTTGTGCACTGTTGATTAGTTGATCTGAATTATTTGGCTTGTACATGCTGTAGTGTCTGGTCTTTTCATTCATGTTGCAACTGTTCCACTGCAGTTTCATTGTGACTATGACTCCATGACTTGATCTTTGTTGAACTGGCTGTTGTCATGATTGCCGTGGCACTGAATTTGATCTCTGTTGTATTCATCTTTGTTCTGCATCACTTGTAGCTTGCTACTGTATCATTGAGTAGCTGTCGTCTGCACTTTTAGTCGAACTTGTATTGGTGCATTGCTGCCATGTTGTAGTTTCTATGCCTTGTCTGGTTCATACTTGTTGAACTGGTTTTGTTTGGTCATTTCTTGGTCATTGCACGGGTCATTGCTTGTGAAGTTTGATATTGCATCATTATGTACTTGATAAATGCACTTCTGGTACGCTGCAGCTTGCATCACTGGTGCACTTTGGTCTTTGTGATTTTATTGCTGTTGACATTGTACTTGAGCTTTGTACATGAATTGTGTTGTCTCTGACCTGTGCACATTGTTGCATTGTTGATGATTCATTAGCATGCTACTGATTGGTCTTTGTTGCCTCTTGCATGTAGTTGGTTGTAACTGTGTTGGATTTTATTCTACTTGGCACTTGCACTGATCTGCATACATGTGCTTTGATGGAGTTTTGATTTGTCGAAGCTTTGCATTCTTCAAGTTGCCTTGTGTTGAATCCAGTTTCAAAACTCGGATTTGACCTTGTGCTCGTGTCGTGATTTAATTTATGTCGCACCTGAGTTGAATCCTGTATTTGGGTTTGACCTGTGCTCACCTGTCCATGTAGCATTATCAAGTGTATATATCGGTGTGCACGGCCTTGTGGCATATACAGTAATAAACTGTGTATGCCACAAGTTGTTCGTGTATGATGAACTCAAATTTAAATTATGACGAACAACCCAAATAACTGAGGCAAATCATATTTTCAAAAATTATCTTTTATTTTTGAATTGCAAAAATATTTCTTTTTCAATTTTACTGCGTTAGTTTATATTTTTGGAGATTGCTCAGATGCTGGATTCAAACTGGAAGAAAGTTGAAGATAAATACGAGTGTGAGTGATATGTAGTGAGGTGAACTGTAAATATGAAATGTGATGTAGTTGTAATCAAAGTTGTATAGTTATAGTGAGAGCTTGAAATTGTACTATTCAAAATTATAATAAATATTTGTTTGAATAAAATATCTCTTTAAATTCAAATTCTGTGTAATTTAATTTATTCAACAAATATTTATTTAAACTGTGAAAAATAGAATAGTATATTAACAAATACATTTAAATGAATGTATATATGTTTATTATCATCAAACAAAAATCATATAAGCGCATATTCAACAATATGAACATACATGTAATATTAAATTAGGAAGTCCTTTGACTGGTTGACCTGCTAAATGCCAGTGCTTATGTCATGTATCCAAAATATATGCAATAACCTACACTTATATTTCGACATGGATGTGCAACCATTCAATACATATGAAAAAATGCAACAACCATATGCATTAAAATGATAAAATAAAGTGGATAGTGTAATGTGTGTTATACGCCAAGATGAACGTATCAACCCATATTTGCAATACTAACTAATAAAAGTCATCCACTGGCAACCATCTACCAAAACATGTCCTAGTGGCACGTCTGCAACTTTTCATAGCATCCATATGTCTACTTATCTATGGAGTACACTCAGCTAAATACTAAGTGTATAAGTAATTGTACCGACTAAATTGGAAATGTACAAGAAAAGAGTTCTAGATGGGCAGCTAGGATCTTCTCCTCTGGCTCTCAAATTCTCTCAATTGGATCGCCTTTCCACTGGACTCTATACAATTTTATAACTTTGTTGTAGAGTCTCTTTGTCCCATGCTTAACAATATGCTTAAGTGCACATCGAACAAGTGACCATCTCTCCACCTCAACTTCTTCCAACTGACTTAGCCCGACAATGGTGGCAAAATAATATAAACACTTCTGCAAGTGTGACATATGGAAGACATTTCGAATCCCCACTAACTTTTCAAGAAGTTCCACTCTATAAGCTAACTTCCCTACTCTCTCTAAGTTTGGGAAAAGGCCCCACAAACCTTGGTGCCAACTTCCCCAAGTTCTAAAATCGCATAACATGTCTAAGTGGCAAGACCTTCACAAAGACCATGTCACCTACCTCAAACTTCAACTCCATGCATCTCCTATCACCATAGGATTTCTGCCTATCTCGAGCAGTCTTCATCCTTCTATAGATCAACTCCAATTTTTTGAGGTATCCCTAATCATGTCTGGCCCTAGAATGATTCTATCTGTAGTGTCACACCATGAAAATGGAGATTTACACAGTCTCTCATACAACGTCTCAAATGGTGTCATTCCAATACTTACCCGATAGTTGTTGTTATATGCAAACTATACTAATGGCAGTTGATCTTCCCAAGAACCTCAAAAGTCTAATATGCACATTCATAGCAAGTCCTTTAATACTCAATTCACCCTCCGGGTCTGTCTATCCATTTGTGGGTGATAAGCAGTACTCAAATTTAATTCAGTGACCAAGGCCTCCTTGAGACTCTTCTAAAATTCACTAGTGAAAAGTGGATCTTGGTAATTGACTATGCTAGAAGAAACTCCATGCAACCGATAGATCTCTTTCGCACATAAAGTCATCAAAGATGTAACTGTCCACATACTCAAGATTGGGATAAAATAAGCACATTTGCTCAGTCGATCGATTATGACCCAAGTACTTTCATTTCCCCGTCTACTCCTACACAGACCATCAACAAAATCCATATTGATCCTTTCACATTTCCATTGTGAAATATCCAATAGCTATAATAACCCACCATGCCTCTGTTCCTCCGCCTTTACTCTTTGACAAGTCATATATTGGGAAACATACTCAGCCACATGTCTCTTTATACTATGCCAATAAAAACTCCCTTTATATCACAATACATTTTTTCCCATTGGGATGAATGGGCATCCTACAACGATGAGACTCTGCTAGTACCGTGTTAATTAACCCTATAATAAAAGGATCACACAGTCTACATCTCTCCATAACCATCCTTTCAAATTAATGGAATAGCAATCCAAATGAATCAAATGCTCTCCTCTGTGTATCTTCTCAAAAATATCCAATAACTCTTTATCTTGCCTCTAAATTGAACCAATATGGTGTATAAGTGAAGGATGAAAATGTCCACCGAAGGTCAAAAATCAGGTGTAGACTCCAAGTGTTTCCACTCTAAAAGCATAATGTTTAGCATCACATGCTTCCTACTCATGGCATCAGCCACAACACTACCTTTGCCACATTCGATGAAATATGAATCCCCAAAAAGGACAAGCTCATTTGATCAAAGACCATGAAGGACTTGGACTCTCAATTCAAGAAGGAGAGTGAAGTTGATGAAGATGCAAAACCAAAAAAGGAAAAAGAAGCGACAATATAGAAGTGCATGAGACATTAAATTCATACAAAGTCTAGAACTCCATCCACCTCTACTCCCTCAAATTCAAATCTTTTTGAAAAGAATAAAAATTTAAATATTTGTGATCCATGAATAGCTCAAACTGCTCCTCCAAAGATAATGCCTACATAATTAGAAGTAAAAAACAATGGCTACAAACTCAAGATCACGGGTCGGATAGTTTTACGCATGAAATTTTAACTGTCGACTGACATGATAAATAACTTTATCCTCCTGCATCAACACAGTGCCCAGTCCAGTACCACATGCATCGGTATATACCGCAAATGCCTTTGAACCATCACGAAGTATTAAAATAGGTGCACTAGTAAATAATTTCTTAAGTTTAATAAAATCATCTTCACATTTTGGGTTTAAGAAGAAAACAAAAAATTTCTTGGTAAGGCATGTCAATGGTAAAGAAATTTTAGCAAAGTCCTTAATGAACTTCCTATAGTAGTCATCCAAACCAAGAAATCTTCTCACCTTCGTAGCATTCTTTGATACATACCAGCCCTGTATAGCAACCACATTACAAGGATCGACTACTAGTCCATCCTTAGAGACAACATGTCCTAGAAAGCTAACCTCCGCTAACAGTGACACTTGGAAAATTGCACCTTTAATGTAATACCCCTAAAGTTTAATAACATTATTTAGGAGATTTAATTAGATAAATTAAATAGAATAATGTAAATATTAAAGTGATAAGGGGATTGAGATTTGAAAATAAATTAGAGGCCAAGCTTAATTATATAAATGGGCTACAAATGGTTATAAATTTTAATTAATAAACGCAAAGGTATTAGGGTAATTGGCGCACTATGTTTCCATTACCCTTATACGCTCTTTCCATATACCATTCACATTCATTTTTCTCAAAACACAAAACATAAATAGAAGAAATGGGAGCCGACCATTACTAGAAGAATAGAAGAAGAAGAAAATTCAGGTAAAGCTTAAAATTCAAGCTAGGGGAAATTAATCTCAATCCAATCTCCAAATCCTAATCAAGGCGAATAATAATTTAGATCATCTCTATTTTGTTTTTATGATAATTTGTTTTCTGGTTTATGATTAAATCCATCTTATTGATTATTCGGATGATGACATGCTTGGATTATAACACGTTTGATTTAAACAAGATTGTTTAAACAAGATTGTTTAAATATGATTTTATGTGGTTTTAAGGGTAAAACCGATTAAAATTAATTTCGAATGCCATGAGAAAATTTTATATCATGTAAAATATGATTCTGGAGTTAGGTTTCAATTTTTGTAATTTTCCAAGCTACGGAAGATTTAATATGAATTTTTGAAGGAAAATATGTATAATTGGGTTTAGTAATTAATTTGGTTGTTTCATGAAGAACTTAGGTTTGGAATTTGAACATTTTAGATAATATATTAAAAGTGAATTTTTATGACTTTTAGGGATTTTTCATAAGTGGTTTACTATGAGAATTAAATTATTTTGAAAGGAGGACCTAAATGATTTAATTGTTTTGCTTAAGGGAAGGGCTTATTTGTTAAATTAATCTTGATTTAGATTTGAAATCATGCTTCATTTTTATTTAGAAAATAATTTGAAAAGTTTAAGGCAACCAATTAAATGTTTATAAATAGGCAAGTTAGTTATAAAATTATTGCTTTTATTGGCATTAATCAGCTTTTACCCACAAAATTGGATTCTGCCTTTTTTAGAAGCACCTTTCAACTCATAGCTTCCGCCTTCAATCAAGTCAAAATCCCACAATCCAAAACCAATACACAAAGTATCAACATTGGTACGTAGTGGATTGGGAAAGGCGGAAGGCATGGTGTCGAAACATAGCTTTTGATGGGAGCGAAACCTTTGTTTTGTTTTCTAAAGAAATGCACTTGCCTATTTTACTAAATGCTTTCGAAGGTGTCAAAATATATGCTTTCGAAGTGGTCTTTTGAATAGCTTTCGAAAGGGTTTGCCGCCTTATTGTTTAAAGTATAGCTTTCGAATGAGTTACTTAGTTTTCGAACTAACGATTTTAAAAGGGATAGTTTCGACCTAGCCGAAACCCATATGCTGACCTTATGCCTTTTGAAGGAATTGAAGATATTAATGCTTTCGAAGTGAAGCCTTTGTTTTATAAATATGAGCCACTTCCTAAAAGCTTTTGAATAGGGTTTCGAAGCTAACCTTCAAACATTTTACTTATATGGTTTAAGCTTTCAAAAGGATGGTTCCGACGCCATGAGTTTTCCCCAAACACTTTTATATGATAAATAATGGTTTCGAAAGGGATATTTTCATTTATGTTCACTTTGACCCAAAAGATATTTTAAAGATAAATCCAATGGTACTTTCAATGATTACGAAAGCGGTACTTTCAATGGTATCGAAAGAGGTACTTTCAAATGGTTTCGAAGCTAAACTTCTATAGTTGAATGGTAATAATTTAATACATTAGAAAGGTTTCGAAAGAAAGGTTTTAAAGTATTTTGAAAGGTAGGTGCCTAAAGTTTTGAAAAGATGATTTGAATACTTTCTAAAGGAAGTTTTCTAATGGTTTCTAAAGTAAAGGTCTAAAGGTTTCAAATGCCTTAATTTTCAAAAAAATAATCCAATCTCATTTTAAAGGAAAACCATGGCATAATAAAAAAGTTTTGAAAAGATTTAAGTATGGAGTTTTTGAAGAAGTTTTCCTTGATTAGTAGGTTAAAGGGATTAACCAAGTTTTATATAAAATGATTTCTAGGATATTAAACCACCAGTATTGGTATTATATGTTATTATGTTTACTTCTTCATATATATATATATATATATATATATATATTCACATTGTAATGGATTCATAGGTGTATTTTGGGGAGAAAAGGGCAGAATAACCAGCTAGGTTGACATAACAGTGAATATAATTGAATTAACTCCTGAATGAGTAGAATTGTACCAAGGAGATCAGATAAACCGGAATGTAGGATGGAAAAATAGTGAAGTTGTCAGATAGACATGTTCATAGTAATCCCATGAAAACTATGTTTAGGAAAATTTATTGGCAGATGCCAATAAGTTCATAATAAAGCCATGAAAACAATGATTAAAAAGAGTTATTGGCAGGGGAAAATAGGTTTGTAGTGCATCCATAAAAACTAAATCTGGATTAAGTTATTGACAGAAGTCAATAGGTTCTTAGTCAGTCCATGAAAACTAGGATAAGAAGGAAGTCATTGGAGATACCAATAAGTTCAGGGAGAGCCCATGAAACAGTGTAGTTATTGGCGGGGGCAAATAGGTTCTTAGTGATCCCATGAAAACTATGGAACTAGACAAGGAGTCCCTAAGTGTTAAACTAGTTAATAGTCAGCCCATGAAAACTTTAGATTAATAGTGACCCTAAAAGATATAAACGAGACGGTAGTCAGATATAAATGGGGATGGGAAATCTAGAATTGATTTACTTGTTTGCATATCATCATAATAATTTGAATTGCTATGTTTTAACCATTGTAGATGTAGGAGCATAGTATATGGTTTTATAAAGTTTTGAATAAGATACCCGTGGGGGAAAAACCCGTTCCGCTAAGCGGCGTGGTCTCACTAAATATCTAAGTGCTTTGAGATGGTTGATTATTATTCATACCAGGATTTATGTCCGACTCAAAGTTTATGTTTTCCTATTAAACTCTTGGATGCTCAATTGATTTTGAGTAGTTTGAGGGTTGAGGTTTTCAGGTAGCTCTTTAGACGAATAAGCTTCCGAAGACGAGGCATGATAGCTATTTAGAGTTCTTTCCTATTTTGATTCCGCCGTATTTTGTTGTAAAGGCAAAGATGATTAATTGCCTAGTTATATACTCTGATCATCCAATGAGGCATCTTCATATGTCTCCCTTAACATATGTTGTAATAATTTCTTCGAACGTGGTTCTCGTATTGAGATTATGTGATGAATTGGAAATTTCTTTAAAATGGAATGAGAATATTGTTTGTTGATTTTTAAAATTTTCCATATCCATGTGTTTCTACTATATTAATGGATCTAACATTACCATATTTGGTCATGAATGATTAATAAATATGGATGACTACAACATTCGTAGCTGTTAGTTTTGGGCCTCCAAGTAGGGGATGTTGCATTTAACTTATGCAAAGTGTTGAGAACTTCTCATAAATGCAACTGGCGCTCTTCTCGCTTTTCGAACAGACAAGTATGTCATCAATAAATAATACCATGAACTTATATAGCAACCCTCTAAAGACTCGACTCATGAGATCAATTAAATATATTAGTGCATTGGTCATTCCAAATGGTACGACTAACTGCTCATAAAGTCCGTCGAGTGTGCGAAGAGTAGTTTTCAAAATACTATCCTTGGCCACATGGAATTGATGAAATCGATAAAAAAAGTCAAGGTAAAAGAATATCTTTGCACCAGCTAACTGATCAACGAGACCGTCTACACGGGTAACGCATAATGATTTTTCTTTATCAGCTTACTTAACTCATGGTAATCGACGTAAAGCCTTGAGCCATCTGCTTTAATAGCAAAGATAATAGGTGCTTCTTTTGCTCCAGCTAACTGACAAAGAGACTATCTATATGAGCAATGCATGACGATTTTTCCTTTTTACTTTATTTTACTCACCATAATCGACGTAAAGCCTTAAGCCATCTACTTTAGTAGCAAAGAAAATAAGTGCTTCCCGTTTTGAAATACTTCATTGGGAAAGCTCTTCTCCAATAATTTATTCACTTGCTTATTTAGCTTGCGTCTTTCTTCAAGAGCCATATGCTTAAGAGGCAAGGCAATGGGTCTAGCATTGTCTTTTAAGTAAATTTGAAACTATATCTCCCTGTGGGTTAGAAGAACAGAAACTTTAGCAAAGACACCTGAGTAGCCACGAACCACTTGTATTGAAGCTAACTCATCATGTGGCGGTCCAAAGATTATAGGTAACTCAATATAACTAAACTTTGGGGATTATAGTGAACATCAATAATTGCCCACTATAGGTACCTAACCAAACCACCTTCCTATCACAACCTAGCACTTCTCCGTACATAGCCATCTAGTCCGTCCCAAGGATTCAACCAAACCCAGAAAAGTTAAAAAAATTCTAATCGAACTCGACCCTTGAAATATATAATTTCAAACCCTTACAAACCAAGGATTATCCTCTAATAAGGTTTGATACAACTACATAGTATATAACTATACTAATTTCTAGATGCAATTCATCTACTAGTTTAGTTGAAATAAATGAGTATGGTGCCTCTATGTCAAATAAAGTGTGAATGGATAAATTAAAGGGAGTTAACACATTTTCTATAATGACCTTCTTTCCCTTATCCACAAATGGAGCTACACTCGAGCTAAGAACAACATCTAGTGCATAAGCTGGAACCGCTGGTTAAAGGTCTTAGGTGCAGTGAGACACTGCCTCCTCATGTGCCCATATTGGTTGTAGTTGCTACATTTTATCTTCAAGAGATTCACCTTGCAATCCTTTACCATATGCCCTATGTTATTACATCTCCTGTACCCAATTCCTTGCTTCTTTATCTTACCCTAAGCTCCTATTCTTGCCTTGCTATGATCCAACTAGAATGGTTTTCCTCCTACCTTCTTGGATTCATCCTTGGAAATGGTATTTAGTAGAGTCATTTCTGCTGTTATCCCCCTTTTGGCAAGGCAGTATACCAGCAGATTTAACCCAACAGGCTGCACGGATGTCGAGGTTGGAATATTATGGATTTGGTTCGAATGGATGGATGGATGATCAATTATGGATAATAAGTATGAATATGAATTTAAGATTCAACACAGTCGACGGATAAGAGACGCGAGGCACTACTTCGGGTCAGCATTTGGTTATAACTCCGGGTTGACATATGGTTTACTTCGGATTCTGCTTCGAGTCGGCATGGTGTTTACTTCGAGTCCTACTTGGGGTCGGCATATGGCTTCCGGTCAGCATATTACATGGGGTCAGCATTGGTTTGGACTTCGAGTCGGTGAATAGTTCACTCCAGGTCGACATTGACTTCACTTCGGATCGGCATGGACCTTGCTTGGGGTCGGCATAGGCTACATTTTAGGTTAGCATTAGACTTCACTTGAGGTCGGCATATGAACTACTTTGGGTCACCAAAGGAATTACTTTGAGTCCTACTTCGGGTTCCACTTGGGGTCGGTATATGGCTTAAGGTCGGCATATTACATGGGGTCGGCATTGTTTGGACTTTGGGTCGGTGAATAATTTACTCCGGGTCGGCATGGACTTCACATCGGGTCGGCGTGGACCTTGTTTGGGGTCGACATAGGCTACATTTCAGGTCGGCATTAGACTTCACTTGAGGACAGCATACGAACTACTTCAGGTCACCAAAGGAATTACTTGGGGTTCTACTTCAGGTTCTACTTGGGATCGGCATAGGATGGATGAGTTGGACTGAGCGACCATCATGGCAGGCCCATGTAGGTGAGAAGGCCCTATAGCCGTAGTTTCGTTTATAAATACATCAGGTGTTGCTTAAAAAAGGAGGATCTGGATTTTGCTTCTCTCCATCTTCTTCTATTTAGAGGCTACTCTGCCATTCTTATTCTGGAATTTCGAATTGTAATCGTAATCAAATTTTTAGTATAATAAAAGGGAATTTTCTGGAGTGGACGTAGGCCGGAGTTAGCTGAACCACTATAAATCTTATCTTTTTACTTGCTTTTATTTTAATTTTGGTTATTCTTTATATTATACTCTCTATATATACTCTGTCTGTAATCTGTGACTGGATATTGGTCCTTCCGCTTGTAATTGGGTGTTGGTGGTCTATTTTGACGCTAATATTTTGATGCTTTCACTGAGAAAGCTTGTACTCAGGGACGTGGAAGTTAGGTTCTAGGATTTGGAATGCCAAGAATCGGATTTTCGATGCTTTAAAATCATCACTTATACGTCCACTGTATTACATGCAGAGCAATCGAATGCCAAAAAACCCGATAGTTAGGGTTGAAGAAGAGAGAGATAGAAGAAGAAACAGAAACAACACAAAATCTCACAAACGCAGTGGAACAAGTATAATGGATGATAACGTGTCTTTATACAAAAAGAACTACAACTGTTATTTATACATTACATCATCAGAGTACAACATATCAACAAATCAATACTGGACAGTTATAGTAAATTGTCCTTACAAGTGCTAAATATACAGCCTACAATACATAGCAGGATATAATCAAGTACGTGTAATTGTCTTCATCATCTAGCTCGTCTCCCGAGCTCCATAGCATCCTAACCTGAATTTGTAATACTTGGTCTGACCTAAGCATTATAAAAAAATAAAACCCGAGTCAGTATGGAAAACAAGCGTGGGAAAACATACTCAATTTGAATTATTAAAGTTATCAAATCCTTTGAAATGCAAAGGTATCTCGTAAGACCACGTCATCATAAACACGATGGGTTTTTACCTTATGATAATCAAAACACTTTATATCAAAATCATCCGATATTATAATAGTGTCTATAGAAAATAAACTATAAAATAGTTAAAATTCTTGCATCTCACGTTTCAACATAGTTGGACACACTCAAAACCGTACTGCGCTTATTGGAGAATGGATTTCATACAATAACTAGGCACTGGAGTACCACCTATCACAGTACACGTCTAGAAAAATATACCGAGGATCTCATCGGGATCCCCTACAACACAAGACTGGCACTACCGCTAATCTGGATAGAACCGAGTATGTTATCACCCTGGTTGTTCCCACCCTTATCGAGTTCTCTTTTCCATGCACCCCCATATCCATAATTGATAATATATCCGAGGGTATCTAGAAAGGTGATAACATACCTTAATTGAGTATGACCCACTTAGCCTTGCTGCATCTTCCCTGATTTTCAGTCATTTTGGTTGATGGGCTTGAGGCTACGATTACATTTTTAAGAAATTTTCACTCAGAATGCTCATCATCCTCCAATGACGTTGTTCTGATAGCATTCATCCATACAAGTTGTGATGGGTCTGGACAAACCGAATCACCATCTTCATTATTTTCATGGTATTCATTCGTAACGCTCAAATCAGATCGAAATGGTTTTCGGATAATTAAATCCGATCGTGGCCTCTTCGAAATGATCAACGAAATTGGCCAAATACTTGATAGTTGGTTATTTAACTATCAATATAACATCCATAAGCAGTCAATAGGCCCATATTATAATTGTTTCCAAAATTTATTTTCAAAATATCTTTATAAGATATATATTCAAGTCCCTTCCAAGTTTCGATATTTGAGACAACTCAAATATTTATATCCATATCAGGATATTTCAAACCATCTCTTATTTTAACACTTAGAAAATATTTTAATTTTTTTTTATAAACCCCTTATTTCCCAACACTTAGGAAAGTTCCATTTATTTCTCTTTTCTTAAAACCCTTCACAATTTATATTGTAAGTTCTGTAACTCGATTATAATGAATTCTATAAATTTCGCGATTCCTTAATTAAATCTCATTATTCAAAAGTATATATTTATCTCAACGAAATAAGTATATTCACAAACCATTTCCTTCAAAAATATTTGAAAAACCTTTTTAAAATAAATATAGAAAGCACCATGCGGTATCAACCATAGATTCATAGCTCAATGATTACATCTCTATCCCAGAGAAATCTAAACTTAACTACAGGCAGTCTTTGCCTTTGATTTCGCCGCGAAAGTATACCATTACTTTCTGAAAACTTATTTAATAATTAAATATACTTTAAACAATTAAATAATAAATAACTTTGAAATAATAATTAGTTCTTATTTATTAATAAAATTATAATTGATTTACAAGACTTATGTAAACTTATAATCCATTTTGACAATTTGAAAATATTTAAATAACTAATTTTCTAGAATATTTTTAAACACCTTTTAAATTACCTAATTTAATAATTAAAGATCCCCTTTTTAAAATAACTCATCTTCTTGATAAAAACATATTTTTCAATTCCAATATAACAAATCTAATATTTATAAATCTCTCTCAATTTATCACCAATCGATTTACGTTCTCAATTACATAAATCCTTTTTCATAATTTCCAAAAGGAAAATCTATCATTTTTTTAACCGATTTACCCATCTTATTCTAAATTCTTGCCATGAATTTATATTTTCAATTTATGAACCGATAATCATTATTCTTTATTTATAAACATTGTTTATAAATCCCATAGTCTCATTTCTTGTTTATAATGTTTTCACATCACTTAAATCCATTATAACCCGATTTCTAAATTAATTTCCATTTATAAATAAATTTCTTAAATTGAATTCCATTTATAAATTAACTCCTTAAATAACCCAAACTATATTCCCGAACCAATCAAATCTCGATTTTTCTTTTATTCCATAATTTAGAAATCTTATCTAAGATCTAGTATAACCAATGTTATTTTTATTTCTAAAGTACCTTATATTCTCCCAATCTATTTAAAATCTTGATTTAAAAAGCTTTTATATTTTAAACAAGTATCACTTAGGAATATGTTTTTTTAAAATCCTATATATATATATATATATATGATATTCCAAATTCTCTATTTAAAACATCGCGAAATAGTTCAGATAAATTTAAAATCATTTATTTTGTCACAACAATTTCTTTTTAATTAATCCAAATTCTATATAAATACAAAAAATCCCCTTTTAAATTTCTTTTCAAATTCAAACATATATTTACGGTTACAAAAATATAGACTAGTGTTACCATAACATCCAATAAATTCAAATCATACATTATCTATCACAGTTTATCCAAACATATCATATATCACTATATATGAAATTAAATCCAACATTTTTGAGGAATCCAGTTGGATCTCTCTAACCTATTTTCCTTGCTACCACAGATTTAGCACAATATAAAAATACGAATCCCACTTCGAGGTGGGATATCACAGTAATGTAGAGTCATCTGCTATTATACGGGGCACATACGGTCTCATCTGCTTAATAGATGAGAATATCAATCCAACTACTAATATATACTACTATATATATATATTTTATCATCCAGCTGAGAATAATAATTATCAAATCATCCAATCAACCAGTAACTTAATTTTCAACATTTGAAACTAAACCACCAATCCAAAAATAAGTGAGATTTACTCACACTTATTTTTCAGTTGTCGCTGAAATGTTCCGTTTTGGAACTAAAACTGGACAACGCCCAAATTTAGCCCAAAATTTGACTATCACCACCAAATCTGTTTCATTTCGAACTCTCGTCATCACGAACACGACGCAAAAAGTTTTGTCAAATTTCGACCTCGCAAGCAGGAGTTAATTTTTTTTAAGTTCGTCAATAATATAATTAAATTAAAAACTAACTTAACTTTATTTTAACAGAAGCCCATAATAATTCTAACACGGACCCGGGCCAACTACTGTTCTTTCTTCCCTTTCCTCCTCTTTTCTTCGTGCGTGAAAAAGTGTCATGCAACATATGTGCACGCACGCCCTAGTCCAAGAATTTCCCCATGCTTCTCCTAGTTAACTTCACCCCCTGCTTTCTCTCACCTTCCTCTACCTCTTGTACCATTCGTCTTGACGCTCGAACGCTCCTCATTATTCACGACCAGGAGGTTGCTATAGTGCAAAGTCACACCTCTCCTCTTCGTGTTGTACTCCACGAGGCTTTGGCCACAGTTGTTAATTGACGAGACAACACGTCCAAAATCCACATCAACCTTTGAATCGAAATATATCTCTAACCCTAGTCATTCTTGCTCACGCCTCTCACTGTCGACTATCCTTAAGCTCGACCACAACCTCCAAGATTTATGTCAGATCGAAGCCCATTGAGAAACAAGAATTTACAAACTGGTTTGGTGAACTTTAGACAAGTAGAATTTTAGTTAGGAATTTTTGAAGTGCTGCTTTCTTTCTTTCATTTTTTCCTGGCTCGGCTGGACATTTAAAAGAGAAGGAAAAAGATGCCTTACATGTTGGGGAATAGCTACAGTGGCTTGAAGTGAGATAAAGAAGCTGATGTGAAAATATAGTCAAGTCAATCAAATATATATATTATTTAAATTTGCAAATCGTCTCGATTACATAACTTAAAATTTCGAACCTGTATCGAGGTGTGCCGCTAGGCGTTCATAACTTTATACCTCTATTCTGAACTCAATGGAAAAGTTTTTGAGTCCTAATCCGATCGAATGGAGAAGATAGCTTTTTGGACTCAATTATTATATTGAATTTTCGATATTAATTTCAATGCATATCTATCCCGTACGACCAAATAATAATTTCAAACGCTACAAAATTTAAAATCCAATAATAATACACCATTACAGATCTAATGGAACTATTTTCGTTCAATTTCAAGACTATGTCCTGCAAGGCTATTTTTATATGTTAATTCAATGAAATATTTGTAAAATCAACAAATCACTTTTAATCCAATTTTAAAAATCTTATTATCTTCCTTTATATTAATATAAATTAAGTAAGCCTTTAAATTATTTTCATCAAGTTTGAAACTCAAGATTCAATGTTTTGACCAGTTTTCAATTATTAAATTCAATAATTAAATTATCCAATTAATCATTATATTTTCAATTCAAGTTAAAAATTTAACCTTTTTAAACATTTAAAATCAATTAAATATTCTAATTTCAAATAACCAAAATTCTAGGTCGTTGCATGGAAATTTGGGAATTTGAATCTAGGAAGCAATGACTTGGCAATCAAGGACATAGTGAACAGAAAGGAGTCATCTTGAAGGAAGTTAAGAGGCTTCCTCAGGATCTAATCAAACCTCAATCTCCATCACTAGAGACGAGATGGAAACGATGATAGATGCTATGCAAGGGAGGATGCTGAAGAGGCAGAGGATATGATGCAGAACTTATTCCTATAGATTAGACAAGCTGGAATGCAAAACTAAGGGAATAGAGTTGTAGGGAATACTGGAAATGTGAATCACAAAGTTGGAGCAGCAGTAGCAGAGGAATTCTAGAATCAGAACCGAGGAAATAGAGCAAACGAGATGCAGGATGGAGTGGAACCATCGGGAGTTGCCCCTGATTATTCCACACTCGGGGGCCTGCCTCGGATCATATTGGCTCGATTCCAGGCAGGATACCAGATAGTGCTATGTAGTTTGGCATTAATTGGGATATGGATGCTCGTTCAGAAGGGTAGGTTTCAAGATTCCCTTGTCGACTCGGGCAGGATGGAAATGACAATCAAAGACTACATATGGACGCTATAGCAGTTTGAAATTGGAAGCCATGACTTGTAGCAGAAATTGGCAGGCTTAGATATGGATTGGATCAATAGAGGGTAAACCCTGACCAAGGAAAATGGATTAGCACAAGTACCCATGGAATTAGGGGCATGGATTTGGATGGCTTTGCTTCGAAATAGATAACGGTGATGGAATAGGAGAAGCTATCATCCGCCACAAATAGGAGCTAGCCCGGCTTAATAGAACAGGTCGTCATCTCTTGACGACGTGAACTAAATAATTAATAATAAATTCTACACTAAAACGGCTAAGTCACTTACATATGTACAAAATCGAGGACGGTCCCTAGGCATGCTCTGGGATGGCAATAAACCACCATAACTAATGAATCTTAAAACACTTGGATCCACACTACTGTGATAAATAACACAGTTCACAGTTACGGCCACGACCAGAGCGATGAGGCAATAACCGTGAGTTATGAGTCCCTTCACCAGAGAGCGACATGATGGAATCGAACATGGATAAGTCCTCGACCATGGATCGAGGTCGGAGTAGAACACTCCATTGATTTAGCCCTCAACTGGAGAGTCGAGGCTAGAGAAGGATATTCACGGATTAAGTCCTCGGTTGGGGATCACGGCCAAAGTAGGATACCCTACGGATTAAGTCCTCGACCGGAGAGTCGAGGCCGGAGAAGGATATTCACGGATTAAGTCCTCGATCGAAGAGTCGAGACCAGAGAAAGGTACTCATGTATTTAAGTCCTTGACTGGGGATCGAGGCCGGAGTAGGATACCCCAGGAATTAAGTCCTCGACCGGAGAGTCAAGACCAGAGAAGGATATTGATGGATAAGTCATCGACTGGGGATTGAGGCTGGAGTAGGATACACCATGGATTAAGTCCTTGACTAGAGAGTCGAGGACCGAGAAGGATATTCACAGATTAAATCCTCATCTGGAGATTGAGGCTGGAGTAGGATACCCATGGATTAAGCCCTTGATCGGAGAGTTAAGGCCGAAGAAGGATAACCACAGATAAGCCCTCGAACAGAGAGTCAAGTCCGAAGTAGGATAAAATGACCCAGAGAGGTCTATGGATTTGCATTGGACCCGAAGAGGTCTCAGATTTGGATATGGACCCAAAGAGGTCCTAGATTTGGATATGGACTTAAAGAGGTCCTGGATTTAGATTTGGATCTGGAGAGGTCTGGATTCGGATTAAATGCCCAGAGAGCTCTATGGATTGGAGATGGACCCGGAGAGTCGAAGAATTGGAAAAAATGATCCAAAGAGATCATAGATTTGGTTAATGGATTCGAAATTGGACATCGACTTGGAACAATCTTGGATTTTGCTAACAATTCGGAGAGATCAAGGAATTGGATTGGAAAAGGGTTGGACCCTAGGTTGGATGATATGACGATCAATGGATTGTGGAATTTGGATTTTAGGCTTATAGCAATTCAAAACAAGCCTTCAAACAACAAGGCATGTTCTAGACGGAAAATGTTGTTCTGCCTTTTGGCAAGGCAGTATACCAGCGGATTTAACCCAACAGAATACACGGATGTAGAGGCTGTAATATTGTGGATTTGATTTGAATAGATGGATGGATGATCAATTACGGTTAATAAATATGAATATGAAGCCAGGATTCAGCGCAGCCGATGGATAAATATCGCAGGGTACTTGAAGTATAGATTTTGGAAAGGATAGTAGTTGCTTTGGTTAACCATGTGATTTTGCTTCGAGTCGGCAATGTCATCACTTCGAATCGGCAATCAATATCTCGGGTCAGCTATAGGAGTTGCAAGAGGTCGGCATTTGGTTACAACTCTGGGTCGACATTGAAGAGGTTGGGTCAGGTTGGCATTGATTTCACTCCGGGTCGGCATAGGGTTTACTTTGGGTTCTACTTTGGGTCGACATGGTGTTTACTTTGGGGCCTACTTGGGATCGATATGGTACTACTTCGGGTCGGCATTTGATTACAATTCCGGATCGGAATAGGGTTTACTTCGGGTTCTACTTCAGGTCCTACTTAGGGACGGCATATGGTTTCAGGTCAGCATATTACATGGGGTTGGCATTGATTTGGACTTTGGGTCGGTGAAGAGTTTACTCTAGGTCAGCTTGGACTTTACTTCGGGTTGACATGGACCTCGCTTAGATTCGGCATAGGCTACATTCCAAGTCGGCATTAGACTTCACTTGGGGTCGGCATATGTACAACTTTAGATCACCAAAGGAATTACTTTAGTTCTACTTCGAGTTCTACTTGGGGTAGGCATATGGCTTTAGGTCGGCATATTACATGGGGTCGACATTGGTTTGGACTTCAGGTTGGTGAAGAGTTTATTTTGGGTCGGCACGGACTTCACTTCGGGTCGGCATGGACCTCACTTGGGGTTAGCATGGGCAACATTTCAGGTCGGCATTAGACTTCACTTGGGGTCGATGTACAAACAACTTCGAGTCACTAAAGGAATTACGTCGGGTTCTACTTGGGGTCATCACAAGATGGACGAGTTAGGCTCGACGATCATCATGGCGGGTCTATGTAGGTGAGAAGGCCATATAGCCGGAGTTTCACTTGTAAATACAGCAGGTGTGGCTTTACAAAGGGGGATCTAGATTATGCTTCTCTTCATCCTCTTCTACTTAGAGGCTACTCTGCGATTATTATTCTAGAATCCTGAATTGTAACTGTAATCAAATTTCAGTATAATAAAAAGGAATTTTTTGGAGTAGACTTAGACTGGAGTTAGCCGAACCATATAAAACTTGTCTTTTTTACTTGCTTTCATTTTAATTTTGGCTATTCCTAAAATTATGCTCTCTACATATACTTTATCTGTGATTTGTGGCTGGATATTAGTGCTTTCGCTTGTAATTAGGGGTCGGTGGTCAATTTTGACTCTAACATCTTTCAAACCCTCATAAGTAGCTCATTGGATTGATTAACATATTTTTTCACCGAAATATCTCATTTTTTTGCAAATATGTAAACTTCTACAGCCGTAATCCTTGCTCTGCTATGAAAGAAACCTCATCTCAAAATGCCTTGTAAAATTTCTTCAAGTTATCTCCCTAAGTATGTATATACATGAGAGTACATGCTTGTTATATATTTTGGTTTTCAAAACTGTATAGTAGTAAATATATAGAATGTAAGTTGCATGCACACACGAGTAACATCGACATAGTTTTCAATTTGAGAAACTGATCATTCTTGTTATAGATCAATGAGCCAACAATCTAGAAACATGGTAAGAAATTCCATCTTAGGAATTGAGGAAGGAGCAAGTTTAGGGGCTGCTAACCTAGACTTGCAAGCTACATTCGATGTGATGATGGAAAAAATGGTTTAGAATGCCCAAGCGGCCATCGCCAATGTTGCTGTTGGTGGTGGTGCTAAGTGCAGGCGTCGAGGGTTGACTTTTCTAACCTATGCAAAGATTATTCTACTTTGGGAGGCAAGTCATTCCTTGGAAAAGAGTCGGCCATCGAAGTGCAGGAGTAGTTGGACACTTGTGAGTGTATTTTTGGTGACATGGAAGTAGGTGATGCTATGAAAAGGAAAATGGCCTCTAGAGAACTTCAAGGGTGGGTCATGAACTGGTGGAATGCCATTACTATTGCTACACCCAAGGATTGGTTCACTTTGGACCAGTTCATGGCTAGGTTTAAGGAGAAGTTCGTTCTGCTACTCAGAAGTCGCTGCTATTCCGGAGATTTGTTGATTTGAAGCAGAGGGATATGTTTATCTCCGAGTATATCGCTGAGTTCGATGCTTTGTCAACGTATGAGATGTCTTTCATCAACACTCCATTAAGGAAGAATGAAAAATTTATTATGGTTTAGATGACTATCTAGGGCAGAAATTAGCGAATCACATCAATGGGCCTTTCGAGAAACTTGTCGAGAAAGCTCTTTGCCAAGAGATTTTATACCCCAAGTCCAAATCAACTATTGTTGCTAAGGAAGTGTCGAAACCGTAACAAAGCGGTGGACAAAAGAAGAAATGGAACAGAAAGAGGAAGTAGTCTCATGAAAAGAATGCTTAAAAGAAAGGTAAATGGGAGCCCATTGTTTTGGTTGTGGGAATAAGAGACATCTAATCAGACACTACAAAGCTACTGGGAAGAAGAAGTGCTATAACTCTGGCAAGTTTGGACATATGCAAAAAAGATGTTTGGAACTAGAAAAGAGGAGTAGGTTGTGAAGGCATATGCTTTGGACATTATTCTGACTTCATCGAGTACTCCCTCGGCGGAAGAGAAAGGGAAGAGCGCTGTTATTTAAGGTTTGATTTCCATGTACAATGTTCCCATATGTGTTTTATTCGATACCGGGTTTCATATTCTTTCATATCCAGTGACCTAATAGATAGATTAAGATTGAAACCTAAAATAGATGGCCAACTATTGATTATGACGAGCCCTGTCGGAGGCTCCACTAGCCTGTGTATGGTTCGTCATGGTTTGGTCTTATTGAGTCATGGATGCTCTTTTGTTTATGATCACTTTGTTTTTAATTTCATGGAGTTCGGGATTATATTAGGGTTGGGCCAACTAAGGAAGTATTCAGTAGTAGTGGATTGCGAGACGCTATTGGTGACGATTGAGGTGGTGGAGGGGCAGACAGTAGTAATTGGATACCACTCAGAGGATGGGTTATGTTTAGATTTCTATATTCGTTTAAGGTTCCACAGGATGGGTTGTCATTTGTGCCTATCATTAGAGAGTATCCGAATGTGTTTGTGGAGGTGACCAGATTACCACTGCATTAGGAGATTGAGTTTCATATAGACCTAGCAAAGGATGCCACATCGATAGTTATGCCTTTGAGGCATATGACACCCAAAGAGTAGAAACAGTTAGAGGTGAACGTAGATGATCCATTGAAGAGACGGTTCATTTATAGGAGAATATTCGAGTAGAGTGCTCCTGTAGTATTTGCCACTAAGGCAGATTACTCTCTGAGGTTTTGTGTAGATTACCGTAAGTTGAATAAGGCAATGAAGAAGAACAAGTATCAACTTGTACGTATTGACGACTTTTTTGATCACCTACAGGGTGCGAAGGCTCCCAACTGGATATGGTGATGGGAATTTCACAAGTTGAAAGTAGCGAAGGAGAGTGTGCAGATCACTATGTTTTGTACACCATTTGGTTTCTATGAGTGGTTGGTTATGTCATTCGGGATAACTAATGCTCCGGCATACTTTGTTGATCTCATAAACCATGTCTTCAGAGATCAGCTAAACAAGTTCGTGCTTGCGTTCGTTGATGATATTCTGGTCTGCTATAGGATTGAAAAGGAATACAAGGTGCACTTGAGTATTGTGCTTAAAGTGTTGAAGGCACAAGTTGAAAGTAAAATTTTCAAAGTTTCACTTCTAGAGGAGGAAGGTGAGATTCTTGGGTCATATCATCTTTGAGTAGGGCATCATAGTAGATCCTCCTAAGGTGGCAACGATTCATGATTGGAGCTAACATTAGAATGCTATAGATGTAAGGAGTTTCCTAGAATTGACGGGATATTATAAATTTTTTATCAAGGACTTCTCGAAGATAACAACACCATTAACAAATTTGTTGAAGAAAAATTAGACTTTTGTTTGGGACGCGAAGTGTGAGCAGTGTTTGTGAGTCTGAAGGGGAGGTTAATGAGTGCACCAGTACTGACCATTATAGGCAGAAAAGAGGAGCGAACAGTATATACAGACGCATGTGTTACTGGATTAGGTGCAATATTGATGTAGAAAGGAAAAGCTGTCGGCTATGCAAGTCAATAGCTGAAGCTGCATGAGAGGAAGCATATAACTCATGATACATTGTTGGCGGTGATGTGTTTGATTTGATGATTTGGAGACACTATTCTTAGGAGAAAGGTTCGAGCTATTCACGGGCCATAAATCCTTGAAGCATCATTTCTCCTAGAAGGATCTCAACCTTCGCTAACAGCGATGGTTGTAATTCTTAGCCTCCAATGACTATGGGATTTCCTGTGCGACTAGTAAGGGAAACATAGTCACCGATGCATTGATTAGAAGACATATCAGTCTAGGAGCGATGTTTATGGAGTGGAAGCATTTGGAGTATATTGCTGGCTATGACTTCAGATCTCATTGCAAGTTAAAACTAGAGACGTTGGAGAATTTGACAATCAAATCTACTTTAATTGAGAGGATCGGTAGTAATTAGATGTAGGATGTTAGACTAGCTAAAATCATAGCAAAAATAGAACAAGGAGTAGAATCAGAGGATATATGCAGTACAAACTTGACTGAGAAGGTTGACTTCGTAAGGTTGTGTGATGATTTGTTTTCGATATTAATGGATTGTGAGATAAGGTGTTACGAGAGTGCCACCATTCTAGGTCGACCATACACCCGGTGGTAATAAGATGTGCTATGATATAAAGAAAACCTATTATTAGGAGGGGATGAAGAAGAATTTTAGGTGGAAGAACTACCAGTTGGTGAAGGTAGAGCAAAAGAAGCCAAGTGTATTATTGCAACTGCTTGAAGTTCCCGTATAGAAAACGGAGCAAGTATCGATGGATTTTATTAGTGATCTACCTAGGACTCAGGCAGGGTACAACAATATTAGGATCATAGTCGATCGATTGACCAAGAGTACTAGATTTATAACAATCAAGTCAAGTAAAATATTAGCAAACTAGCGTAGTTGTATGTTAAAAGGGTTATACGATTTCATGGTGTGTCGAAGAGTACTATGAGCGACCCGTTGTTCACTAGTGGATTTTGTAAGAGCTTACAAGAGGCATTAGAGACCGAGTTGCATCTTAGTATAGCTTATGACCCACAAAATGATAGGCAGACCAAGAGAGTGAATCGTATCTTGGAGGATCTCTTGTGAGCTTGCATACTCGTTTTCGGAGGCTCGTTGAATGATCACTTGTATTTGGTGGAGTTCGCATACAACAACAGCTATAAGTTTAATATCGATATGGCACCGTATGAAGCATTATATGGCCGACCGTGTAACACCCTTTCATGTTGGGAAGTAGGCGAGAGACTGATACTTGGGCCATATATGATTAGAGAAAACTCGAAGAAGAATGAGATCATTCGGCAATAAATGAAACCTGTTCAGAGTAGGTTGAAAAGCTACTCTGATAGGAGACGTAGATATTTGGAGTTCTCCATCGGCATTATGGTGTTTGTGAAGATTTCTCCATAGATGAAAGTTATTCGGTTCAACAGTAAGGGGAAGTTGGCTTGAGATTCATAGGTCCATTTCCAATAGTAGAGAGGATTAGGAACCTAGCCTATAGGGTCGACTTACCTTAGAAGATGGCGAGTGTGCACAACATCTTCCACCTTTCTTATCCATAGAAGTTTATGCATGACTCAAATGTGGAAATTACAATGGATCAACTTGATGATATTGAAATTGAACCAGAAGCTTCGAGACTACGTAGGCCGATTCGTATTGTCGGATGAGATACGAAATAGCTTAGGACAAAGATAATGAAGTTAATGAAGGTTCAATGGGGTGAAAGTGAAGGAAATTGTATTTGGGAAATCAAAGAGAGCATGAGGGCCATACATCCGGAGCTCTTTGCGTGGTAAGGTCTATTATTTGTGGTATTTACTTTCACAATTGATACCATATAGGGTAGTTTACTATCCCGCATGCTAGGGTAGGTTCACCTATACTATTGATTGCATGGTCGATTGTTTGACATGTATGGTGGTTACATTTGACTATTAGGCATGTAGAGTAATTCTGTTTGACTTATTCGGGGATTTTGAATGCGAAATTCCTAATGGAGGAGAGTGTAACGACCTATATTTTACATATTGGAGGATCATAAAATGTTTCTATTTTATTCATATTAGGTCTATGACTCTAAAATTTTAGAAAGCGACTCTTAAGGATATTTTCCTCATCTTTAATTTTTGCTGAATTTCTTTGTAACCATTTTGACCTTGAAAATCTTGTTTAGACTGTAACTTTTGATAGAAGCTAAGTTAGGGTCCCAAACCACTTCTATTGCTTCAGGATGATAGTTTCACATTCGTTAGAGTGGTTATAATAGATAAAGGACTTGCTGTTTGAAATCTATAGTTGTTTTAAGTTTTAGTTACTATTGGCCTCTATTAGTGGGTAATTAACTAAACCCATACTTAGGCCCACTAACCAATTTCGAAAATTGTGCTAAGGGTAGGCTATAGGAACCGATTTAAGTCATTTCTATCTTCCCTCTAAACCTCCATTACCTTAATTTGTTGAAAAGACCTATTTTTTTTTCTTACTATTCTTAGCCAAATCATCAATTAGAGAGGTGATTAGCATATAGAAGTTTGAGATTATCATTTTTACAGATTTGCATTTCTTTTCCTTGCAGTCCACTTCACGTCTAAGAGAAGAAATTGGTATTTTTGGTAATTGGTGAGTGGCTCTTAACCTCTCACTCTACTATGCATGTTTATATAGTTAAAAAGGATATTTTAAACATAATTTCACACCTTAAATTATATTCTAACTTTAACCACATTTTTAGATATATTTATGATGAGTTTTAAAGGATTTAAAGTGATTTTTAAGTGGATTTATAACTCCTTTTGTTTATATGCATATGCTAATGTAGAAGTTACATTTAGATTAGGATTGGCTTGATTATCATATTCTTATGGATTGCATGTATGAATTGATGTATATATATGTTATTTCATGTTTGTATTTTGTGCTTTGATATGGTTTGCTAGTGCTTTTAGATAGTTAGGAAAGAGGTGTTTACAAGTGTTAGCCCGCCTTTTCGTCAAGGTAGTATACATGCGGATCTAACCCAACAGATTTCATGGTTATCAAGGTCAATGAGTGCGGAGCGGCGATTGCAGGGCACTTGAAATATGGTTAATTGCTTGGAACCCGAGGGACCGACATAACATATGAGGTATTGGCGTGGTTTTGTGGCATAGGAGGGATCGGTATATCTCCATGGCATAGGAAGGGTCAGCATACCTTCATGGCATAGGAGGGATCATCATAGTATCATGAAGAAGGAGGGATTGGCACACCTCCATGGCATAGGAGGAAAAACATACCTTCATAAAGTAGGAGGGATCATCATAACATTATGCAGTAGTATGGATTGACATGGTATATTAGAACATGAGGGATCGGTGTAGCATTATGGAATAAGGTGTGATCGACATGGTGTTATGGAAGAGGAGGGATCAGCATGGAGGAATCATAAGAGAGCTCGGCATAGGAATGCGTAAGCGTATCTGGATAAACCAAGGAGGGATCGGAATATCTGGATAAGCCAAGGAGGGATCAATATACTTCGATAGCTTAGCAAAGTGAAGGGATTGGTATCTCAGATGGTTCGACATACTTCAAGATTTATTGAAGAGGGGTCAACATACATATCAAAGGGATCAGCGTATGTTTGTAACCAAGAGCATTCTTGCATTCATCAATAAATAACTCGAGCTTCCTTATTTCAAATGACGTGAAACTTATGGATTAAACATACTTCATCATGAAGAAGACACCATAGGAATCGCTGCCGAAAAATCAACTAAAGAAGGGATCCATGATGATCCCTCCCCATGGGAATTTGGGCATAGTGACCCCTATGGTTGGCCTGTATGGATAAAAAAGTCTTGTAGTTGAAGTTTCACTTATAAATTCATAAGCATGGCTTTAGAAATGGAAGCTTCATTCTGCTTCTCTTCATCTTCTTCCTAAGCCTTACTCTGCAATTTATATTCATGAATTTCATGGATTTGTAACTGTAATAAGTAGTATAAAGTAATAAAAGGAAAATCTTTGGAGTGGACGTAGGCCGAAGTTAGCCGAACCACCGAAAATTTGTGTCTCGATTTACTTGCTTTTTATTTTTTTAATTTTTTTCTTCATTTATTTCTCTTCGTATTTCTATGACTGGATTAGATTTTGGTGCTTTCACATAATTGGGTGTTGGTGGTCATTTTTGACGCCAGCACTTTGCCTTAAGCGGCACATAATCTCAAGTGATCGCATTTTGCTTCGAACGACACTTGATCTTGAATGATCACATTTCACCTTGAATGGCACATGATCTTGAATAATCATATTTCGCCTCGAATGGCACATGATCTCGAACGATCACATTTCGCCTTGAACGGCACACCACTTCGAACGATAACATTTTGCCTCAAATGGCACACAGTCTCGAATGATCACATTTCGCCTCAAATAGACGCTCAATCCCATGTGATCATCATCAGCCTGAGGTGGCTACGAATTTGATTAATAATCCTGAATGGTCATTACTAACAATTAGGCAAGTCCATTGATTTGCTCACCGGTCATCAACGGGTTTTGGACATTGGACTTAAGGAAATTCAAAACATGCCTTCCTAAGGCATGTTTTGGGAAGCAAAATATTAGCCCACCTTTTTGTCAAGGCAGTATACAGACAGATCTAACCCAACAAACTTCATGCTTATCAAGACCGATGAGTGCGGGGCGATGATTGCAGGGTGCTTGAAACATGGATAATAGCTTGGAACCCAAGGGATCAGCATAACATAGGAGGGATCAACGTGGTTTGTGGCATATGAGGGATCAGTATATCTCTATGGCATAGGAGTGTTCGACATACCTTCATGGAATATAAGGGATTGGCATAGTTTCATGAAGAAGGAGGGATTGGCACACCTCCATGGCATAGGAGGGTTCGACATACCTTCATGACGTAGAAGGGATCATCATAGCATTGTGCAGTAGTATGCATCGACATGATATATTAGAATAGAAGGGATCATCGTAGTATCATGGAATAAGGTGGGATTGGCATGTTGTTATGGAAGAGGGGAGATCGACATGGAGGAAACATAAGCGAGCTTGACACAGGAATGGGTCAGCATATCTGAATAAACCAAGGAGGTTTGGTATATCTGGATAAGCCAAGGAGGGATCAGTATACTTCGATAGCTTAGCAAAGTAATGGGATCGGTATCTCATATGGTTCAGTATGCTTCAAGATTTATTGAAGAGGAGTCGGCATAGCACATCAAATGGATTAGCGTATGTTAGAAACCAAGAGCATTCTTGCATTCATCAATCAATAACTCGAGCTTCCATATTGCAAATGACATGAAACTTTGGGATTAAATATATTCCATCATGAAGAAGCCACCATAGGAATTTCTGCCCAAAAATCGGCTAAGGAAGGATCGGTGCAGATCCCTTCTTATAGGGATTTGGGCCTAGTGACTCCTATGTTGGGCCCATATGGATAAGTAAGATCCTATAGCCGAAGTTTCACCTATTAATATAGCAAACGTGATTTCATAAAAAGGAGCTTCGTTCTTCTTCTCTTCATCTTCCATTTATGCCATACTCTGCCATTTTATTCTTGAATTTCATGGATTTGTAACTGTAATAAGCAGTATAAGCTGATAAAAGAAAAATCTTTGGAGTGGACTTAGGTCGGAGTCAGTCGAACCACTTAAATCTATGTCTCAATTTACTTGCTTTCTAATTATTTTAATTTTGTTCTTCATTTATTTTTCTTCATATTTCTATGACTGGATTGGATTTTAGTGCTTCCACATAATGTGTGTTGGTGGTCAGTTTTGATGCTAATAGTGAATTAGAAAATCGTAGGTGAAGATGGTCGGAATGAGAGGAAACTTGGAGAAGGAGTTTTGGAGCATGGGTAGAGTCCAGGATTCAAATCACATCAAAATTGGAGCTAAGGAAAGGACCCAGTACTGAATACTTCTGGTTGGTACTAGTGCTTTTGGTAAGTGGAAAATGCTCGGTTGATGTTTGGTTCTTCAAGTCAAGGCTAAGGGCGATGAATAACAGTCAAGTCTAAGAATTTGGCTAAGTATTGGACTTGATACCGAGAGATTTAAATGGCATGGAAACAAGAGTTTTGGACTTAGCATCAAGATATTTGGAGTTGATGCCAAGAGCTTTAGGTGGAGTGGTTAAGATCCAAGCACTTGGAAGATGAAGCACTAAAAGAAGGGGAAGAAAGTTTGCCAAAATTGGCAAAGCACCCAACTCGGTATCGAAATCTTTGGGTCGGTACCGAGAGATTTCTTTTGGTGGACTCAAGGTGGAAATTCCGGGGGAGAAATAAAGACTCTAAAGGTTGTATTGAAGGTGTTTGTTTGTTCGCTTGGTATTTGTTAGTACGTTTGGACTTATATATATGATGTATATTATATTTTGTTCCATGTGCTATGAGATATATTAAAGGTTTGTGATGTTTTACTTCATTTTCAACCCTTGATGATCATCCTACAACATCCGAGCACATCAACAATGCACTATTTAGTTATATACTGGATGACATAGTGAAGGGCGTTCATCACATTTGGTATCAGAGCTTAGGTTACGCTATGAACCTAAGTTGATACCATGGTCTAATTGAGATAGGAAAGGAGTTATCGCCCTAGACTGGTTCGAGAGTATGTATATATGAAAGAGCACATACTTGTTATATATTTTGGTTTTCAAAATGACATAGTAGTAAACATATGGTACATAAGTCGCATGCACATACGAGTACCATCGATACAGTTTTCTTTTTGAGAGACCGATAATTCTTGTTACAGACCGAGAATGAGCCGACAAATAAGAAACACTATGAGGAAATCCATCTCAGGAGTTGAGGAAGGAGTGGGTATGGGGGCTAATAACCCCGACTTGCAAGCTATGTTTAATGTGATGATGGCGAATATGCTTTAGAATGCCTAAGCCCCAACTCTAAATATTGTTGTTGCTAGTGGCGCTTAATTGTAGACGTTGAGGGATAACTTTGCCAGCCTATGCAAAGATTACTCTACCTTGGAAGGCAAGACATTCCTTGGAACGGAGTTGTCTATTGAAGTGCAAGATTGTTTGGAAACCTCCGAGCATATTTTTGGTGATATGGAAGCGAATGGCGCCATGAAAATGGAGCTGGGCTTTAGATAGCTTTAAGAGAAGGCCATGAACTGCTAGGATGCCATTACTATTTCCACACCCAAGCATTAGTTCACTTAGGACCAGTTTGAGGCTAGATTTGGGGAGAAGTTCCTATCAACTGCTCAGAAGTCATTGCTATTTAGGAGATTTGCTGATTTGAAGTAGGTAGATTTGTCTATCTTCAAGTATATTGCTAAGTTTGATATTCTATCAAAGTATGGGATGTCTTTCATTGACTCTTCATTGAGGAAGAATGAAAAATTTATTATGGGTTGGACGACTATCCAAGGAAGAAGTTAGTGAGTCATATTGATGAGCCTTTTGAGAGACTTGTCGAGGAAGCTCTTTGCTAGGAGAGTTTATACCCTAAGTCCAAATCAGATGTTGTCGCCGAGGAAAAGCCGAAACCACAACAAAGTGATGGGGGCAAGAAGAAATGTAACGAAAAGTGGAAGCCATTTCAAGCAAAGAATGCTTAAAAGAAAGGTAAGTGGGAGCCCATTTATTCTGGTTGTGGAGATAAGGATCATCTAATCAGATACTGCAAAGCCGATGGGAAGAAGAAGTGTTATAACTCTAGAAACTTTGGACATGTGTAGAAAAGTTGTCCCAAACCAGCAACCAGAAGCAGGTTGTGAAGGCATATGCTTTGGATGCTGTTCTGACTTCGTCGAGTGCTCCCTCGATGAAAGAGAAAAGAAAGGGCATTGTTATTCAAGGTGTGCTTTCCATTTATAATGTTCATATACGTGTTTTATCCAATATTAGGGCTTCGCATTCCTTCATATCAAATGACCAAGTAGATTGATTGGAATTGAAAACCGAAAACTTGACCGACCTTTGATTGTGATAAACCCAATTGGAGGCTCCATTAGCCTATGTATGGTTTATTATGGTTAGTCTTATCGACTAATAGATGCTCTTTTGTTTATAATTGCATTATTTTGAATTTCATGGGATTTAAGATTATCTTGCGGTGGATAGGCTAAGGAAGTATGTGGAAGTAGTGAACTGTGGGAAACTGTTAGTGGCGATCGTGGTTGTGAAGGGATAGACAGTAGTGGTTGGCTGTCTGTCGGACTTTGGGGTTATGGTTAGCTTTCTCTATTTGCTCGAGGTTCCGAAAGTTGGTTTTTCATCTATGCTTATCATTAGAGAATATTAGAATGTGTTGAGGAAATGACCGAATAACCGCCGCATGGGGTGATTAAGTTTCGTATATACCTAGTAAAGGATTCTAGATCGATAGTTATACCTTTGAGGCAGATGGAACCCAAAGAGCAGAAGGAGTTGGAGGTGCAACTAGATGAACCATTGAAGAGTGGGTTCATTCTTAGGAGTATATCCAAGTAGGGTGCACCTATAATATTCTCCACTAAGGTGGATGGTTCTCTGAAGCTGTGTGTAAATTACCATGAGCTGAATATGGTGACGAAGAAGAACAAGTATCCACTCCCACATATCGATGAATTTTTCGATCGGCTCCATGGTGTTCTCTTAATTGGATTTGGCTATGTGATTTCACCAGTTGAGAGCAGCGAAGGAGAGTGTGCGGATCACTGCACTTCGTACACCGTCTGGTTTTACGAGTGGTTGGCTATGCCATTCAGGATAACCAATGCTCCAACATACTTTGTTGATCTTATGAACCACGTCTTCAAGGATTAGCTAAATGTGTTCGTGCTTGTGTTTGTGGATGATATTATGGTCTATTCTGGGATCGAAAAGGAACATAAGGCGCACTTTAGGACTGTGCTTGAAGTGTTGAGAAGGCACAAGTTGAACGAGAAGTTTTCAACGTGTTACTTCTGAAGGTGAAAAGTGAGATTCTTAGGTCATGCCATCTTTGAGTAGGGAATTACATTAGATGCTTCAAGGTGGCAATAATTCAATATTGGAGCCAATAAAAGAATGCTACGGATGTGGGGAGTTTCTTAGGATAGACGGGATAATATAAACATTTTGTTAAGGAATCTCAAAGGTAGCAGCACCGTTGACCAATTTGACGAAGAAAAATCAAACTTCTGTTTGGGACACGAAGTGCGCGCATGCCTTTGTGAGTCTGAAGGAGAGGTTGAAGAGTGCACCTGTATTGACCATTTCGAGCGGGAAAAAGAAGCTGTTACTGTACAAAGACGCCTATGGTATTAGATTAGGTACAATTTTGATGCAGGCGGGAAAAGTTACCGCCTACACTAGTCGATAACTGAAGTCACATGAAATGGAGTAACCCACTCATGATTTGAAGTTGGCGGAAATAGTGTTTGCTTTATAGATTTGGAGGCACTACTTATTAGGAGAAGGTTTGACCTGTATACGGACCACAAATCCTTTAAGTACCTTTTCTCCAAGAAGGATCTCAACCTTCGCCAGCAGCGATGGTTAGAATTCTTAGCACCCTACGACTTTGGCATTTTCTATACGCCTGGTTAGGGAAATTCTACCGTCGATGCATTGAGTAGAATACATGCTAGTCTGAGAGTGATGTTCATAGAGTGGAAGCAATTGGAGTATAAAGCTGGCCATGACTTTAGACCTCATTGCAAGTTAGAGCCAGAGATGTTAGCCAGTTTGATGATCATACTACTTTGGTTAAGTGGATTGGTACTAGTCAAAGGCGAGATGCTAGACTAGCAGTGATCATAGAGAAAATAGAAGGAGTAGATTCTAAGGATACGAAGCTATACGGACTCAATCGAGAAGGTTGATCCATAAGGATGGGAGATTACTTGTTCCTGATGTTGATAAATTGTGAGGTGAGGTGTTATGACAGTACCACGATTCTAGGTTGAACATACATTCAGACAGTAATAAGATGTTCCATGATATGAAGCAACCTATTGTTAGAAGGGGATGAAGAAGGACATTGGGACATTTATCTCAAAGTGTACAAACTGCTAGTTAGTGAATGCAACACAAAAGAAGCCATATGGGTTATTGCAACTGCTGAAGTTCTCGAATGGAAGTAGTAGCAAGTATCAATGGATTTTAACAATAGACCGTCAAGGACTTAAGAAGGAAATGATAACACTTGGGTCATAGTCGATCAATTGACTAAGAGCAAGTTAAGTAGAATGGCAGCCAAACTGGCCGAGTTGTATGTGAAATGGGTTGTACGATTTCATGGTGTGCCAAAGAGCATTATGAGCAACTGAGACCCGTTGTTCACATGTGGGTTTTGAATGACCTTACAAGAGGCGTTGAGGACTGAAATGCATCTCAGTATAGCTTATCACCCATAAATTGATGGGCATACCGAGAGAGTGAATCGTATCTTAGAGGATCTCTTGCGAGCTTGCGTACTCAATTTCGGAGCCTCGTGGGATGATCACTTGCATTTGGTGGACTTCACATACAACAATAGCTATCAGTTACTATCGATATGGCACCGTATGAAGCATTATATAGCCAACCATCTAATGCACCTTCGTGTTGTTGGGAATTAGATGAGAGACTGATACTTAGGCTAGATTTGATTAGAGAAACCTCGAAGAAGATAGAGATTATTTGAAAACGAATGAAAGCTGCTTAGGATAACAGAAGAACTATGCTAATAATGTACATAGAGATTTGGAGTTCTCCATCAGCAATATCATGTTTCTAATGATTTCTTCATTGAGGAATGTTATATGGTTCGATGGTAAGGGGAAGTTGGCACCGAGCTTCATAGCTTTTTCGGTGGCAGAGAGGATTGGGAACCAACATATAAGTTCGACTTACCTCAGAATATGGAGGGTGTGCACGTCTTTTATGTTTCTCATCTACGGTATTTTGTTCATGACTCAGGCATGGAAATCGCATTGGATCAACTTGATGATATCGAGATTAAACCAGAAGCTTTGATACCTTGTAGGTCTATTTGTATTGTTGGATGCGATACGCAATAGCTTAGGAGGAAGACAGTGGATTTAGTGAAGGTTTAATGGGGAGAAAGTTGAGGTGGTGGTACGTGGGAAACCGAGGAGAGCATGAGGGCCACACATTTGGAGCTCTTTGCATGGCAAGGCCTACTGTTTATCGTATTTGCTTTCACCATTGATGTCATATATGATGTTTAGTATCCTACATTCTAGGGTAGGTTCACTTATACAGTTGATTGCATGATCGATTTTTGATATGTATGGTTGTTGCATCTGATTGTTAGGCATGCATGGTAACTATGTTTGACTTATTTGGATATCAGGATCGAACTTCCTAAAGGGGAAGAGTGTAAGTGTTTGTACCAAAATTGGGCACAACACTCTTTAGTTGTGTTTGAAGAGATAAAATGAAGAAAATAAATGTAAAATGAGATAGATCTAACAAACACACCAATCAGCAGATAAGAAAATGCATAGAAACACACGGATTTAGAGTGATTCGACGTATTGCCTACGTCCATTATAAAATGATTAATGTTTATTAACTTTCACTAGTTACAAGAAGTTACAACTGTACAGCAATGGTCTAGAAATGATTCCGACAGAATGTCATCGCAGAGAAGACAAAAGTCCCTTTTTTGTAGGTCCAAGGTCACTATTTATAGGTGTAGACAGCAAATATCTCGCCCAGATCTCGGAAGACTTTTTCTCTCACGTGGGTAGGCCCACGGTATTGAGTTCAAGTGATTTCGACTCGATCCGAGAGTGATACAAATTAAGTTTGTATCGATCCTTAAATGGTCCTTTGAGGCTTAAATTTGTCAAGTACATTCTTGGAGTTGTATGCAAACTCCGGTGAAAATTTGGTGACATATGGACATGTAGATCTCGATTTATGATCGATGCAAGTTTGAACTTTCAATGTGCTGTTGAATTTGCATCGCTCTCATTCACATCGCTCTTAGGCACTGACCGACGACATGGCGCTATCTTTTAGGATGATCCACATTTCATGCCGAGTGACCGAGTCATCCATCTTTACGTGTCTCCTTCATATCGCTTTCATTCAGGTGCTTCGTACCCATGCCGTTCGTGTCAATCGATATGGCTTCGTTCGTATCCATCAATTACCACATTGTTCATATCGATATTTGAGATCATTTCATATCGATAGCCTCTACCCCAATTCGTATCATATAGACATCGACTTCGTATCGATACCTTTTAGGTGTTGCCTCGTATCGCTTGTGGGTGGTGATCGATACGAGCTGTGCATTAGTGGAAGCGATACGAAGTTTCACTAGGTGAGGGATACGAACTGGAGTAGATGTGATGGATACGATGTGGTGCTTCTTCCATGGATATGAACTAGCAATCTCTTGATTGATATGAACCATATGTGTTTCACTTGAGACTTTATGGATACGAATTTACATGGATACGAACGAGGTTTGCTGGATGGATTTGAGTGGAATCGATATGAATGAGGTGGTCTGATGGATACGAATGAGAGCATTACTTGATTTGCATTGATCACATCTTGAGCATACAAACTCCGATTGATTCGAAATTTGGAATGTTGGCCTTTATAGCTTTGCTTGTCGTGTCATATCGATTGTAGCTCGATCCGGACTCGGACAGAATTCACTAGTATCCATATCAAACGTGTGTACAACCGGTCTTTAGGACGGACTATCTTTGATTTCAGTTAAGTTCTTGATGTCGGCCTTGCCAAAAGGCAAGATAACAGTAAGTAGCCTTATTTTACATATCAAAGGATCATAAAATATTTCTATATTATTCATTTAAGGTCGTATGACTCTAAAATTTTGAAAAGTGTCTCTTAGGGACATTTTGCACATCCTGTAAAATTTCTATGTGACCATTCTACCATGAAAATTTTGTTTGGACTATAATTTTTTACAAAGCCGAGTTAGGGTCTCAAACCACTTATATTGCTTCAGGATGATGGTTTTTCATTCCATAGAGTGATCATAATGAAAACACAAACTTACCATTAAAATATATAGTTTTTTTAAGTTTTGACTACTATTGACCTGCATTAGTGGATAATTAACTAAGCCCGTGCTTAGCCCCACTAACCATCTCAAAAATTATGCTAAGAGTAGCTGTAGGAACTGATTTAAGTCATTTTCAGCTTCCCCAAAATAGATCTAAACCTCAAATAACCTTAATTTCACCAAAAATCCAACCTTATTTTACTAGTCTTGGCCAAATCATTAATTGGGGGAGGTGATTAGCATATAGAAGCTTAAGATTATCATTTTCCTGATTTGCATTTCTCTTCTTTGCTGTACACTTCAGTCTAAGGTTAGAGATTAGCATTTTAGGTAATTGATGAGTGGTTCTTGACCTCTAACTCTACTATGCATGTTTATATAGTTGAAAAGGACATTTTTGACATAATTTCACACCTTAAATTGTTTCTAACTTAAATCGCATTTTTAGAGATGTTTATGGCCGAATTTTAAAGGATTTAAAGTGGGTTTTAAATGGTTTTTTTAACTCCTTTTGTTTATGTGCATATGATAATGTAAAAGAAAGATTTAGATTAAGATTGAATTAATTATCATGTTCTTATGGATTGCATGTATGAATGAATGTATATGCATATTATTTCATATTTGAATGTTGTGCTTCGGTACGATTCGCTAGTGCTTTTTGGTAGTTAGAAAAAGGGCAGTCGAATTAGCAAATCGGAGGCAAAGATGGTCGAAATGGGATGAAAATTAGAGGAGGGTTCTGGAGCTTGGGTGGAGCCTAGAATTCGAATTGCATGAAAATTAGAGCTAAAAAAGGACCCTATATCAAAACTTCTTGTAGCTACCTAGCGCTTTTGGTTGGTGGACAGTGGACGTGTGGTTTCTCAAGTCAAGGCTAAGGGTGATGGGTGAAGGTTAATTGCAATAATTTGGATAAGTATTGGACTTAATACCGAGAACTTTAGAGGGCATGGAAATAAGAGCTTTTGGACTTAGCATCAAGAGCTTTGGAGTTAATGCTGAGAGCTTTAGGTGGAGTGTTCAGGTCCAAACACTTGGAAGATGGAGCACTGGAAGAAGGGGAAGAAAGTTAGCTAAAATGGCTAACTATCCAACTCAATACTGAAAACTTTTGGTCGGCACCGAGAGGTTATTTAAGTGGTATCAGGGTATATCTCCAAGAGGAGAAGCAGGGACTCTGAGGTTGTTCTTAAGGGTTTGTTTGTTCGCTTGGGGTTTGATGGTGATGTAGTAACATGATGGTAGCTTTGGGACTTCGATGGTGCCAACTCGATGGTGAATGGAGTTAGGTTTCGACGATAGTGACTTGATGTTGAAGGAGTCGTGAGAATATTTGTCCACAGAGGGCCGGTTCTAGGAAGGGTGATCCATGGGTAGAACGTACAAATGGTTCTATCATGGAATAGAGGAATGTGACGTGGTTCCTCGAGAATAATGGAGATTAGATGAAGCAAGGAAAGGGCTCGGATGCGCATGCTAAGGGAACGTTGATACTTGGAGAGTTTTCTGATGTACTCAAAAGCAGGGGTATTATGAGTGTATTCATGGGTACTTGAAAGGCTACCCTAGATTATTGGAAAGAATCTGTATGCTCTGTACTGTGGGAAAGGGTCTAGTACCAGCTTCTGGCTAAAGACGAGTACACTAAAAACTGGGATTTCCATTAGTCCTTGGAATAGGAAAGGCAATACGAGTTATCATATGTTTAAAGCACATCGAGTGATAGTGAGGATTGTTTAATGGATTCTATGGTTTCTTTGGTTGTTCTCTTCCACGGTCTATTACTCTAGGGATGCCATTGGAGATAGGTATTGGGGTTAGGGGTACCTGGACACTCGTCCTCATACTTGGTTTGTAGTATACCTTTACTCTATTCATAGAGTAGCATATTATGTTTGTTATGTGCTAACTCTTTGGTTGCAGGGATGGACCTGGTGTGGTTCCTATGTCCTTGTTCCTTACTATGTCAACTTGTATAGTATTTTGATATTCATTTACCGCTCACACCAAACCGTTGTTTGACTTGAGGATTTATGTTTTGCTTCTTATTACCTCGGTATTCTTAAATGAGTAGACTAGATAGCAGGTCTATGTGCGATGCAGTAGTTATGGAGTGGACGAGCTGGATGGAGCTATCTTATATTATATATGGATTTCTATGCTGATTTCTCTTTGCAATACCGTGGAGTCTTGACAATGCTTTCTTCTTACTATTATTTAGGGATAGTTATTTGAGTTTATTTTCATTTGTGTAAACTCTATTACTTGATGTATAAATCTGTGAATCTGTACTATAATATTCTGATCACTTAATTTATTTATATATGTGATGTACAATTTGTTTTATTCCATGCGCTATAAGATATATGACTGGTTCTGTGATGTTTTAATTCATTTTCAACCCTTGATGATCGTCCTACATTGGCCAGGCATGCCAGTAGTGCACTATTTAGTTATATTAGGTGTCGGTGGTGTAGGGTGGTTGTCACATAATAACTCTTTCGGCTTAATGAAATCATCTTCACATAGACAAGTATGTCGTCAATAAATACCACCACGAACTTATCTAGCAACCTTCTAAAGAGTTGACTCATGAGATCGATAAAATATTTTGGTGCATTGGTCAGTCCAAATGGCAAGACTAAGCACCCATAAAGTCCGTCGAGTGCATTAAATACTATCCTCGGACACATGCAACTAATGAAATTACTACCAAGTCAGGCTAAGAGAATACCTCTACTCTAGCTAAATGATAAAAGAGATCGTCTACATATGGCACTTGATAACAATATTTTTTTGTTAATTTATTTAAATCGATGCAAAGCCTTGAGCCATTTGCTTTAGTAGCAAAGAAAATAGGTGCTCCCTATTCTAAAATACTTCTCCAGGTAAAGCCTTCTCCAATAATTCATAGCTCACGTAATTCTTTAGGGTCCATATGCCTATGAGGTAAGGAAACGGGTCTAACATTGTCTTCTAGTAAATTTGAAACTCGATCTCCCTCTTAGATGGAAGGTCGGAAACTTTGTGAAGACAATTGGGTAGTCACAAACCATTGGTATTGAAGTTAACTCATCGTCTGACATGCCCAAAGAATGTAGGTAACCCAACATATCTAAACTTTTAGAATCACAGTAAACGTCAATGTTGCACCCACTTTAGGTACCTAACCGAACCATCTTCCTATCATAATCCCACACTTTTTCATACATAGCTATCTAGTCCATCCCAGGGATTAAACCATACCTAAAAAATCCAAAAACAATGAATCGCAATCGAACTCGATCCCCAAAATATACAATTTCAAACCCTAATAAATCATGGATAATCCTTCAAAAGGGTTTGATACAACTATAAGGTCTATAACTATACTAGTTTGTAGATGCAATTCATCTACTAGTCTACTTGAAATAAATGAATGTGATGCTCTAGTTCCAAATAAAGTTTGAGAATGGATAAATTAGAGATAGTTAACACATCTTCTATGATCACCTTATTTCCCATATCCATGGTTGGAGTTGCCGTCAAGCTTGGAACAACACCCAATGAATAAGCTGGAACCACCTGGGTAGAGTACTTAAGTGTAGTTAGACACTCCCACCTCATGTGCCCAAATTGATTGCAGTTGTAGCATTTGATTTTCGAGAGATTAACCTTACAATCCTTTACCATATGCCTCTTATTATTACATCTCCTACACCTAATTCTTTACTTCTTTATCTTCCCCGAGTTCCCATTCCACCCTTGCGTCGCTTCTGCTCAAATGGTTTTCCTCCTACCTTCTTGGGCTCATCCTTCACTTCATCTTCGGAAATGGTATTTCGCAGAGCCATTTTTTCCAAACCCTCATAAGTAGCTAATTGAGTTGATTCACATATTCTTTCACCGACAAATCTCCTTTTTTAACAAATGTATAAGTTTCTCCAACTGTACACTTTGCTTTGCTTCTGAAAGAAACCTTATCTCAAAATTCCTTCTAAATTTTTTCTAAGTTATCACTTCTCATTGGTCTCTGCAACTACCATATCCCACCAATTTAGAGCCTCCCCTTGTAAGGCCAAGAAGCAAGCTTCCTCCTAACAACATCACTTAGACCTAACAATCCAAAAATCCTCCCAAAAGTAAGCAACCATGCCTTTGAGTCTACGAAAGATTTGGTCCCTACATAAGGCTTCCTACCAAGGCTTGGAAAGTCTTTACATAGCTTGTTAAAATCTATAGCAGGGGATTGACAAAAACTGCACTAATTGCTTTCATTGCGGGTCCTTCATTGGGGTTAAGCTCAACTTGTCTCTTAGCTGCGGATACCAGTGGAACCACATTGGGATGTTCAAATTCGGGATCTCAACTGCTTCGCCAATACCATTGCCAACTTGATTGCATTCTCCTTATATGATTTAGGGATTATTAACAAATTTCCCTAGATAGTATTAGGCATTACTGGAATGTAGTGGGTATGTTTGGGTTATACTTATGTATATATAATAATTTTTTAAAATATACAAGCACATTCTCTCACTACGTGCCCAGTCCTTAAAGAATCTAGAACCTAGATTTTGATACCAAACTTGACAATCCACACCTCCAGACACTGATTCAAGGCATAAAGTGGCACTAAACTCACGTCGCGTCAAGAAGTAAAGTCATTTGACTTTAAAACATTACATGATAGAGAGACATATGAGAATTTAATGCATTCTGCATTTTAGATCTCATATCGAAAAGAAATAAAATATAAATACTGAAAATAGTCTAAAATAGAAAATAGTCTTAACAAAATGTAGTCCATATAAAAATGTCTACAAATGACAAATACAAACAGTCTGACTGATGGAAATCGTGTATATAAGGTACATGAAAAGTAACTATAAATAATATAGCTCGAAGCACCAGATTTCTCCCACGTACTTAACCCCGACCAATTACTTACTGGCCTATTCTCCTATAATGGGTATAAAAGGTAAGAAAAGGAGCGGATCAAACAAAGTCCTGTAAATGAATTGTATTACTAATGTATGTTGTTCATAAGCAATTAACATCATTTGTAATCTATATGACCCATGGTGCTTATTTGCATTTATGGACTATTTATATATATATATGTGTGTGTGTGTGTGTGCGTGTAAGGAATCTCCTACCAAGGTATCATAGCCTGATACTAGATGTAACAATCGCCCTAATTTTACTTAAGATCTGATAAATATCATTAATGATTAACCATAGAATTTCTACATTAAGTTGACAACCTCAAATGTGTGCCTAATGTATAATTTGATAATCCACTAATTCTATTAAGCTTGTTCCACAATGCTTTGGCCTACTTGCCTAAAAGCATCGAGCAACCTACCTGCTTACATTTGTTATCCTATGCGCAACATGGGTTATACGGAACATTGTATCGGCCCAACTACTCCAAAAACGTCAAGTAACCTTCCAATAGTGTATGCTATCCTATTCTTATGCACTACACTGGGAATATACCATAATGTATAGGCCTAATTGCCAATAACATTGAGTGACCACAACTTAGTGCTCGTAACTATGCATAACACCGGATATACCACCATAATGCCTAGACCCAGTTGTCCCTAAGACATCGAGCAACCTCCCATTAGTGCCATGTACTCTAAAGCACATTATCATGGTAGAACTGCACAAAACATCTAATGCCATGCCTTATAACTTTATGAACTGTGAACCTAAGATGTCACTTAGTGTGATAATTTTCCATGTCGTTGCATGACTTCCTTCTGTTTCGTGGATGCCTCTAAAGTCAAAGAAGTGGGAACAATTTTCCCAGATTCGTCCTACACAACCTAAACCAGTCCAAGTTCAACCTGGGCATTTTCAAACCATCCAGACATCTAAAAAACTAGTTTAGATATTTGGTTGTCTAATGTTATTGAAAAACATTCCCAAATATTCAGATGTATGAATTCCCTTTTTATATGCCTATTTGAATATTCAAAGGTCTAAAAAGGATTCAAACCTCTAAATTAGGTCGAATTTCAACATTAAACTCCTGGGTTGGGAACTCCCGAATCAAGATGTCTAAACCATTTTTTGGACATCTACTCGATTTTTCTAACGTATAGTTAAACATCTAATCATAATTTTTCCAGGTTTAATTTCTATTTGCTTTAGTTACTTTATTCATCTTTTCACGATTTTGCATATAGGTTTAAGGACTTGTTTCAGACCAGATTTCTTTATGTATTTCATACACTTAGTTACACCAATTTAACCTTTTAATCTCAAGGACTATATACATATAACCTTAATTACACATTTTTATTTAAATCTAACTAAGTATATCTAGGAAAAATTCTATGTATATTTTAAGTCACATATTCAATTCAAGGTGAAATAAAGGTATTTGATTTACTCATTCAAACCAACCCAAATGCTATCTATATAGATTCATCTCCATAAAATCTTATACGAGTTCCATTAATCTAATCTTTACCCTTTTCACCATTACCTTATCATCATAGATTGTGGAGTTAGATTGGTTTAAGGAAACCGAGGAACATGGAGTGAGTCTGAAGCCAAGAAAAGTGGGACATAGAGAAAAAGGCAAGCATGTAGAAAAGATTCTTTGTACCACAAGCTTTTTTTTATCGCTTATTCTGACTTTGAGATACTTTGATAATGGTGCACAAATAGTATCCTTCAAATCATTATGTAGAAGCTCTGTTTAAACATCAATACGCAAAAACTTATAGTCATATTATGTGATAATTTGCAAGTACAATCCAAATAGACTTATGCATGTTGACTTGTGAAATTACTCTATTAATTTCAACATTTGAAATCGACAAGATCTTTCCCCGTTAATCTTGGTTTGCAAATTTCCATTTGCATTTATCTTCTTCTCGTAGACTCACTTGTGGCCGATGGATCATATCCTTTTCGGTACAATTTCCCAAACCAAGTTTTGTTAATGTAATCGGGATTCAGATTTAATGCATCAAGCGATGTTGTCGAGTCTATACTACCATGTCTTGTCAACAACCGAGGAGATTGTCATTACCAATAATCCATATTCTTGATATCTATAAAAGCTTATAGTTTTGTGTCAATGTGTAAGAATCCCTGTTAGATATTCTTATGTAATATGTCCTTTTGAGTTTACTTAAATTTTTAACATCTACATCATCAGTTTCTATGTTATAATTTTGGATCATATCATAGTCTACACTACCACTAATTTTTCTAGAAATAAATTTTTTCGGCAAGAAGTTAGCGTGACTTGAAATAATAATTTGTTTCTCTATGCAATGGAATAAGCATTTAAAATATTTTTTGAATTGCCTATAGGCTCACAAAAAATAGATTTAGTTTTGAGTTCACCAAAACTTATGTTCATAATGCTGATTGTGCAACCACATATCTTAAACTATTTAAGATATAGTTTCTTTCCAATTCATATCTTATATGGAATCGTAATCTCAACTTTAAATAAAACCAATTTCAACATATATGCTTTCTCTTAAGTATACGTCCTTATAGAAAGAAGTAGCTCAACTTTACTAGTTATCAACCGTACTTTTAACAAAGTTCGAATAATCCTTATTGATACATCATTATGTAGTATAGGAATGAGTGACTTTGAGAACGAATCATATTATCTTTTAGGTACTCTTGGAGCTCATATCCATGATACTAACATTTTTAATCAAATTAATTTTTAAATTCTTTTGCATGATAAATTTTCCTACTTTCGTTTATATGCTATGAATTTATCGTAAGTATATAATTCACGTATCAAGTACACATGTTCATATTTGAGAAAATTCATTATAAAATCTAAAGTAAGTGGATTCATTTTTTGTATCATTAGATCTTAAACTGCAAACTTCTATATGTATCAATTCGAAGAGTTCGTTAACACTTTTGTCAGTCCCACTGAAGGATGCTCTACCATTAATCAATTGGGATATGATTCACAAGTACCGTATGATTCACAATTATGTTCTTAGATAATATTTTCTCAAAGATATAGCTCGGTCTAGGATTCCAAAAATAATTGTTAAATACTTTAGAATCTTTTGTATTTTTCATAGCTAACACATCACTTTTGTTATGAAAACAAATATCATCATCGATATACCAAATGGATTTATTTTATAACAAATATTCATAATAAAACAGATCTTCATATACTTTCATTCGAGGGAATCAAGGAAAGGGACAAACTTTGAAAAAAAATTAGGCTGAAGGACACCAAGTTTTATTTTTAGGCTGAAGGAAAAATGTTAGTTATAGCTAGCATTATATTCAACTTTTACACTATAAAAAGTTCTAGTTATCTAGCATTATATCCAATTTTACACTATACAAAATGCTAGTTATAACTAGCATTATCCTTCAGCCTAAAACTTTTTCTAAGTTTGTCCTTTTGCTTATTTTTCTGTTTTCATTCAAACTAAAAACAATTATTATTTCATAAACAAAATTTAGTATGCATGAAAGTTATCTTTCAAAACATTATGTACCCACTAACAAGTGTCATATATTATGCTCCCATTATTTTCGATGTTATAATAACAATGTCTGAAATATAAAGCTCCATTAAATCACTTATTATGGGCTAATTATTTCTTCTGCTGCAGCTAATTTACAGTTGAGTGTTTTGGATCAAATATGTAATGACTTGCCTTTTTGGACGGTTTGAAATCGATGATAAACCACACACATCAGACTTAAACCATCCAAAGGGGAAGATTGTTATGGGGTAAATAAGAAAAGGGAGAAAGGAATAAGACAAATACAGAATCTCGTAGTGGAATAACAAAATATAATAATCAAATAACAGTTCATGAAGCTGTATTATAAATACATTTGATTATTCTTTTACAATACAAAATCAGAGGTACATAAAACATGAATAAATAAATAAATGCAGCGGAACAATATGATGCAGTGGAATACATATAATAAGTAATAATAGTACAAATTCTTTATCTTCATCCTCCAGAAAGCTGTTTTCGATAAACTGAAAAGCTCAGACTAACCCGAGCGATTGAAAAGACAAAAAACTCGAGTCAGAACTAAAAGATCTTATGCAAGTTAAATCAACAGTATATAAATATGTGTAACAGCATCAAAGATGTTACAGAGTTTGACATCTCCTATCCAGTGTCTAACGTGAGTGCAATAACTTAAGAGATGTTCGGGATTCCCATCTCCTAAGGATCCGTTGAACTATCTATTATGTAGTACAATACACTATTATAATATGTCTACAGTAAAGGAAAGTATTAAAATAGCGTTAAGGCATTACCCATATCTACCTTAACACATTTTATATATTCCCATAGTCTATACAATATTGTATGCTCCTCCGTGAGGTTTACCCAGAGGGCACTCCATAGGTATGGTACAAAACGAACTCATTGAAAGCGCGATAAGGCATGCAACAAGGCACTCAAGGCAATGCCCTGGGTGGATATGGAAATTGCGGATCCGGACTGGTGGTAACGCATAATAGCTACTACCACCCACCTTAGAACACAGTCCCAAATAAAAAATCAAGGGGTGGTTACCAAAAGTCACAAAGTCAAAATATGGTATCGAAGAAATGTGTCCGATCGAAGGAATGACCTCACTTGGCTCGACTTAGCTTCTGTTTTAGCCACATCAAGCTGTCTCACGGGAGTCAGGATCACATAAATATCTCATACTGAATCGTTCGCCAAGTCATCCACTTCATTTTTGGAATCTCCACCACGTACACAGTTGTTAAAGTGGTTTTTCGTATTGGAAGAGAGTATGACAATATCTGATCCCAGTCTCTTTAATAGCAAAATGCTTATTTCACACCGGATGGTTATTTGAGGCCAAGGAACCATCCCCTTGACTCGTACTGATGAGACTTTGACTCCATGAGAAATATAACAAAACGTTGTCGAATTGGCCTATTTCCTGCGCATACCAATTGATTTTTTTTTAATTTTAATCAAAAGGAACAAATTCTTTTGGATTTATCCAATTGAGATATTCGAAAATCCCATTTACTTAGAATTTACTTATTCTATTATAGGTATATATATTTCATTCGAAACGGGATCCTTAATTCTATTTCTATATTCTTTTTTCTAGATCTAACGGATTTGGTGTCCTGCCCAAGAAAGAGACCCAAGTCGTAGCAACCCTGCTAAGTGGTGATTCAACATCGATTCTACATCTTGGAACCAAGCTAATTTTTGGGCAGCTTTGTGATAATGGAATCAACTAGCAAAAAGCATTAATAATGCAAAGTCCAATGCACCATTTGCTGTACAATAGAGTTGTAATTCACTACATTTCGAAATAACATCGATATTTTTTTAGAACCAAAATTTATTAATATTAATTAATTCAATTTTCTTTTGGAAGATTGAATACTTGAACAAAAAAAGAAGTGTTTTAAAAGCACTTCTTTTCTTTCATTTCCAAATCATTATAAATATCAATTAATTCAGCGTTGGGATTATTGGAGTTATCATGTTATTAGTTTAGGGTTTATCTTTTTAACCATAGGTATTCTTTCAGGAGCACACTCTGCAATGGAGCTCTCAACAAAATCTGTTTCCGAGTCAATCTCCTCAGTTTCTATTAACCAGAAGCTATTTATTATTTCTATATCAATCGATACAATATTAAAACAATATGAAATTAATGCTTTATTACACTGCCTTTTATTTATATGAGGTAATTTATGTTAGAGCATAAGCTAGTGATGCTTTCGGCTAGTGGACTCTCGCCATCTAGGGTGCAACACTCCGCTGCTTTGCCTAGCAACACGACGCTTGTATTGCTCTCCCACAACCCTATTTTCATGGTTTAGGCTGCTCCCATTGCGCTCGTCGCTACTATGGGAATCGCTTTTGCTTTCTTTTCCTCTGGCTACTAAGATGTTTCAGTTCGCCAGGTTGTCTTTTGTTGATACACGAAGATTTTTGATCAATGACAATGTATAAAGGAAGAAATATATGCAAGATAGAGGAAGATCGATAAAATATAAACTTGAGTATGATTTTTATATATATAGGTTTATTTGTTAAAATCTATCCTCAAGAGTTTCAGAAACACAAGAACACATTCATTATACTTTAATTTTTTACTGAGCATACTTCAATTCTTCATAATGCATAAATTCATATGTCAGTCGACTGAACTGAATTTACCAGTCGACTGAACTGGCAAATATGTACAAATATACACAGTTTCAGTCGACTAAATTTTCTGCACAGTCGACTGAAAATTTTCCAGAAAGATTCCTACTATAATTTCAGTCGACTAAAATTCCTGCACAGTCGACTAAATTTGAACCTGAGAATTTTGCATGAAAGGACACCTTCTTCTTCTCAAGAGTTGCGACCATTCCTCAATAGAAATGGAAGCTTCTCTTATCTACCACCCTTGGCAATACATGCATCCTTTTTACAACTATAAATACATGATTCAAACATCATTCAAATCATCGAATTCTCTTACTCTAATCTATCTATTTCTTGATCATATTTTCTAAACATTATCAAAGCAATCACTACTCTCTTTGCTTGAATCACTGTTTATATTTAATATATTTGATTCATAGCAAATTCATAATTCCTTAATCTTCACAAACATATTTCATATTCTTGAGGATAAGATTATAGGAACATTGTACTACATTAGACTCATTCGTGTTATAAAGAACACAACTAGTCAAAACTTGTTTAGCATTGAGGTTTGAAGTCCTCTTAGGTAGTTTGAGGCAAAGAAATCCCGTTCGGTTGTTCGGCTATTCCATATTACACGATCCTATCAATTACCCCCGACTTTCAATTGGTATCAGAGCCTGGTCGTCCTATAACCATAACACCGTTATTAAACATATTGATAATATGGAAAATAACGCAAGTACAAGTACAACTTCTGCCTATAACTCTACATTTGCCGAAGGACAATCTACTCAAAGACCACCTCTTTCCAATGGACTTAACTATAACTATTGGGCTACAAGGATGAGGATTTATATGCAAGCAACTAGCTTCGAAGCATGGAACGCCACTCAAGTAGAGTTCGTTGTACCCACTACCGACTATCCTACATGGACACAAACTCAGAAGAATGAAGCTAGTGCAAATGCCAAAGCAATGAATATGCTATTTTGCGCCTTGGATAGAAATGAATTCAACCGAGTTAGCATATGTACTACTGCACATCAGATATGGGAGACACTTAGAACCATACACGAAGGCACTAACAAGGTCAAACAAACAAAGATCTCCATGCTAAAGAATCAATTCCAAAACTTTATAATGCGACAAAATGAATCCATCAATGACATGTATTCAAGATTTCAAGACATTCATCATGCCTTAATCGGATTGGGAGAAAAGTTTACGAATTTCGATATTGTATCTAAAGTTCTAAATTCACTCACTGATGAATGGGAAAGAAAGGTGCTAGCAATCGAGGAAGCAAACGATCTATCTTCAATGAAACCAGAAGAATTAATTGGAAATCTCATGTCATATGAAGTTAATATGCAAGCTAAGAAAGATCAAGCTCAAGAAAGAAAGAATGTTGCTTTTCACGCGGAAAAAGAAGATTCAGAATCGGAAGATGAGGATTTAGCATTCATAGCCAAGAATTTCAAAAAATTCTTAAAATTTAGAAAAGGAAACAAAAACGGATTCAAAAAGAATTTCATGAGTAAACCTCCTTCCTCAAATATAGAATGCTTTAATTGTCACAAGAAAGGACACATGCAAAAGGATTGCCAAGAACAAAAGAAGGAAAATCAGAAAAGTTTCAACAACAAAAACAAAAAGGATAAATTCAAAAAGAAGGCATTCTCTGTAACATGGGACGATTCAGATTCATCTTCATCTGAAAGTGATAGTGATAGCGACAATGAACAAGCAAATGTATGCTTCATGGCTCAAGAGTCTGAGGTAAGCAATTTAACTTTCGATGATTTAATTGAAGTAAACACTGAACTTTTAAGCACAATAAAAAGTCTTAAAAAGAAAATTAAGGAAATTCGTGAAAATCAAAATAAAGCTGAGTTTGAAAGAGATATGTTACATGATGAAAAGAAAATTCTTGAAGAAGAACTTGAAAAAGTTCAAGAATCTTATTCAAACTCAGAAACTCAATTATCACTTTTAAGTCAAGAAATTGAAACTCAAAAGACTAAGAATGATATAATTGCTTCTGAAAATCATGAGTTAAAAACAAAAATTAGACAAGTTGAGTTAGAAAACAATGGTCTTCAAGCTAGATTAGATAACATTACTAAAAATGTTTCTAACTTTAATAAAGGAAGAGAAAATTTATCTAAAATTTTAGAAAATTCTCAATCCTCTTCAAACAAACATGGATTAGGATATAAAAAGGAAGTAAAAATTTCTAAAAATAAAAATTTTAAAAATTCAAAACAACAAATATCACTTCAAGGATCTATTCAAACAAAAGAAGAAACCAAGATAGTCAAAATTTGGATTCCAAAGACTAACAATATTTTAATTAGGAATAAATATATTAAAACATTTATAGATAATGTTCACCATAATAAAAACTATATCTATAAAAAGGATACTAAACCAAATTGGGTTTGGTTTCCTAAACTCTAATTTTTCTTTAGGACCCTATTAAAAAGTGGGTACCAATAATTTTATATCTATTTTCAGGTCCCACTCAAAAAGAAAAAATGGATATTAGATAGTGGTTGTTCAAAACACATGACCGGAGACAAAGATATGCTTACAAACATAACATACTTTGATGGTGGCTCGGTTACCTTCGGAGACAATTCAAAAGGCTATATCATTGGCAAAGGAGATGTGAACAATTACGGTACATCAAAATTACCTTTTATAACAAATGTTTCATTAGTTAAAAATTTAAAACATAACCTACTTAGCATAAGTCAACTATGTGACAAAGGCTTTAAAATAATTTTTTCGGATAATAAATGTAGTATTTTTGATCAAAACCAAAATCTTGTTTTGAAGGAAATAGAGATAGAAATATTTACATTTTAAATATGAATATTAATCATAATACAAGTATGTGTCTACTTGCCAAAGACAATGATCCTTGGTTATGGCACAAAAGATTTTGTCATATAAATTTTAAAACTATTAGAAAACTCTCTAAAAATGATTTAGTAAGAGGTCTACCCAAGATAAACTTTAAAATAAATAATCTTTGTGATGATTGCCAAAAAGGTAAATTAACAAAATCATCTTTCAAATCTAAGAAAATTATTTCGACTACACAACCATTAGAATTACTCCATATGGATTTATTTGGACCAACACAAGTTCAATCCATTAATCATAATCGATACGTATTTGTAATAGTTGATGATTTCTCAAGATATACATGGACTATTTTTGTGAAAAATAAAAGTGATACTTTTGAAAATTTTAAAACATTTGTCAAAAGAATTCAAAATGCTAAAGACTTAAAAATTAAAAATATTCGAAGCGATCATGGAGGAGAATTCGAAAACGAGGATTTTTAAACTTTTTGTAAAAAGAAAGGAATAAATCATAATTTTTCATTTCCTAGAACTCCTCAACAAAATGGAGTTGTAGAAAGAAAGAATAGAACATTACAAGAATGCGCAAGAACATTATTAAATGGATCTTCCTTACCAAAACATTTTTGGGCAGAAGCCGTTGCTACTGCATGTTACGTATTAAATAGAATATCAATTAGACCACTAACTAAAAATACTTCTTATGAACTATTTAATAACAAAAAGCCAAATATATCGTATTTTAAAGCATTTGGATCAAAATGTTTCATTTTAAATACAAAAGATCAATTAGGAAAATTCGATCCAAAAGCTAACGAAGGAATTTTCGTAGGATACTCAGAACGAAGTAAAGCATATCGAGTATTTAATAAACATACAAACATAATTGAAGAAACCTTACATATATCTTTTGATGAAAATTTTAATAGAAAATTAAGTATAAAAGATGATGAAGAATTAATAAATATAGAAGAAACAAATCTTGAAAATAATAATTTAAGATCCCCTCCTAGAATATTACGAGATCATCCAACTCAAAATATTATAGGAGAAATGAATTCTCAAGTTAGAACAAGAAATCAACTAAATCAAATGGGTCATGTAGCGTTCATTTCTTCAATAGAACCTAAAAATCCTAAAGAAGCATCAACAGATGATTATTGGATTATTGCTATGCAAGAAGAATTAAATCAATTTGAACGTAACGACGTTTGGAAATTAGTTCCCCGTCCTACTAATCAATCAGTAATAGGAACAAAATGGATTTACAAAAATAAAGTAGATGAATTAGGTAATATAACAAGAAATAAAGCGAGACTAGTAGCACAAGGATATAATCAAGAGGAAGGTATTGATTTTGAAGAAACATTTGCTCCCGTCGCAAGACTTGAAGCAATTCGTATACTTTTAGCTTTTGCGTGTTTTCACAATTTCAAACTCTATCAGACGGATGTGAAAAGTGCATTTTTAAATGGTTTTATCAAAGAAAATGTATATGTAGAACAACCTCCTTTATTTATACACGAAAAATATCCAGATCATGTCTATAAATTAAAGAAAGCACTATATGGTCTTAAACAAGCACCTCGTGCTTGGTATGAAAGACTTAAAAGTTATTTATTAAATTTGGGATTTAAAATTGGAAAAGTCGATCAAACACTCTTTATTAAAGATACTTCAAAAGACATTTTAATAATTCAAATATATGTAGATGATATTATATTTGGATCAACAAATGAAAATTTATGTAAAGAATTTTCAAATATAATGACTAAAGAGTTTGAGATGTCTCATATGGGAGAATTATCATACTTTCTTGGACTTCAAATAAAACAATTATCAAATGGAATTTATATAAACCAAGAGAAATATTGTACAAACTTAATTAAACGTTTTGGAATGGAAAACACTTCAGCTAAACCTACTCCTATGAGTACTACTACTCATCTCGATCGAGATGACAATGGCAAAAGTGTAGATCAAAAATTATATAGAAGTATGATAGGCTCCTTACTTTACTTAACCGCAAGTAGACCATACATAATGATGAGTGTATGCTTATGTGCACGTTTTCAATCTAATCCTAAAGAATCACATTTAAGAGCAGTTAAACGAATTATACGATATCTTAACTACACTAAAGAATTTGGACTTTTTTATCCAAAAGAGTGTACATTTGAATTAGTATCATTCAGTGATGCTGATTTTGGTGGATCTCGAACAGATAGAAAAAGTACAAGTGGTACATGTCATTTTATTGGAAAATCACTTGTATCATGGTTTAGTAAGAAACAAAATTGCGTCTCTCTTTCCACCTGCGAAGCAGAATATATATCAGCCGCATTAGCTTGTACTCAAGTTATATACATGCAACAAACACTCAAAGATTTTAATATAAATTTAACAAATTCTACAATATATTGTGATAACACTAGTACAATAAACTTATCTAAAAATCCAGTTAATCACTCTCGTACAAAACATATAGATATTCGTCACCATTTTTTTACGTGACAATATCGAGAAAGGTATAATTAATCTAGAACATATTTCTACCGAAAATCAAATTGCCGATATATTTACTAAACCCTTATTAGAAAATTCCTTCATAAAACTTCAACGAGAATTAGGGATAATATCCATTAAAGATATCAATTAAATTTACAATATATATATACATATTTCAGTCGACTAAATTATTTTTTCAGTCGACTGAACATAAGTCAAGAGTTATTTTCAGCTATATTATAATCCTCACATTTTTAACTGATTTATTAATAACATCCTTACATTTTTAACAAAGTTTTGCTTAATCATTAATTTTTATGTGGTTAAAAATCTTAGCTAAACAATAACCATTAATTGTTTACTCAAATTCTATTATAAATTCTTAAACAAATTTAGTTTTTAAAACATCTAATTTTTACAATTAAAATTTTAACAAACTCAAAATGTCATCTAACAACTCCTACTCTCCAATCAACATCACATCGTCAAGCAAAAACTCTCCAACATCACCAAAATTTCCCACACCAACACCACCACATGAGCCAATGTATAATTGGAAAAATTATCATACTGGTTACACTCCAAAAACCAAGAAGGCTAAGCGTGGACTTTTTATTTCTCCGGACACGAAAAGAAAGATTGATGAGATTCATCACTTTCAACAACAACAGATTGACCTTCAACGAGAACTATACTTCGAGCAAAAGGTTACAGCTAGACGTTTGAACTTTCTAGAGCAAATTGGCTTACGTTTCTGTGGATCAAAGAAGAATGAAGTGGCTGAGCCCCTGCCTCGACCCGTCAGTTCATTTGATCCATCTTCATCTTATCGTACACCAAACGATCCCGTCAATCCATGGATGTCTCCTAAGACACCACAATATAGTCCGAATTCATGGGATAAAAATTACATGAAGAATGAAGGAAAGAAGAATCCAAGTCCTTCTCAAAAGAAATAATTCAATTTGAAATATATTATTTGTAACTATTTTTCTTCAAATAAATTGTTTAAATTCAAAAAGAACCTGAAACAACAAAAGTACATGACTCAGTCGACTGAACTTATAAGCCCAGTCGACTGAATGTAAACAGAAAACATTCTTTCCATATTTTCAGTCGACTAAATATTTCTGCACAGTCGACTGAAACTTAACAGAAACTCTCGGGAAAATATTCAGTCGACTAAAATCTCTGTTCAGTCGACTGAATTCAAACCCACAAACTTTCGGTCTACAATTCAGTCGACTGAACAGACATTTTCAGTCGACTGAACGCCCTTTTCCAGGTAAAATTCCCTTTATTTAAATCAATTTTTCACTTCCAAAATCACTTTTTACATCTTCTTCCCCAAATTTCCCCAAAACCCTAGATCTCAAATACTTCCAATCTCCCTCAAATCAAAAGCAAATGGCACCAAAACGATCTAGAGCTTCATCCTCTTCATCCTCCGAGCCCATTGATGCTCAAATTGCTCAATGGCTATATGATGAAGTCGCGATAACCCGATGGAACAAGATGAAGAACTCAAGAATTTTCGAGCATTCATTTGTAGATTTCCAAAGTCTTCACACCTACAATTTCCAAGAGCTCACTGATCGAGCAGGCTTAACTCCTCTTCTTGATTTGAAACGGAATGACATTGCCATAAATCATATTATGGTCAAATTGTTCTACGCAAATCTCAATCTTGGACACCAAACTCCAAGGAATCCAAACGACAGTGTTTGGAGCATGGTCTGCGGAAAGAAGGTTTGGTTTTCTTTGGATCGAATAGCTCACATTTTAGGGTCAACTAATATCGGAAGGAAACTAGAAGAAATAGAATTCAATCCACAAATTCGTGATAACATAAATCACCAATTTATGGATGATAATATAAATTTCCAAGATTTGAAATCTACTTCTCTTCGTCCTCGAACAAGAATTCTACATAAAACTCTAATGAGAACGATCACTCCTCGCACGGGCTCATATGAAATCGTTTACCCAATTAACTATCGAGCTTTATATGCCATCTTTGGCAATATTAAAGTCAATTGGGTACAACTAATCCTTGATGAGTTTCTCTCGTTTCATAATGGTAAAATGCGCACAATTTACTTTGGAGAACATATCATGCGCCTTCTCCTCAATGTTGATACACCATTACCGTATTCAGAAAACACAATGGTCCATCAAATAAACCATCGGACCATAAGCCTTATGCAACTCCCTACTCGACCTCCTCGATTTATATCACTTGCCGAATGGGAAGCTAGGCGTCAAGAGCAACAACAACAACCTCCGCCACCTCAACCCGAAGAACATTTTGAACAAGAAGATGAAATTCGTCTTGTTGACCCGACCTACTCTACCAACCAATCCTTAGGAATATTATCAAGAAATCAACAAATTCTTGATAATCGTCTTAAAAAGGTGGATAAAAAGCTTGACAAAATCAAAGGATTTTTTAATAAGCTTTGGGACGCTATCTCATGCTCAAGCACTACTACCGCTTCAACATCTCGTGGCAAGCGTCCTGCACCAACATTTACATGGACGTCATCCGAGGAGCATACCAGTAGCAGCACAAGCGGAGGTAGTGGTGGACAAGGAGGAAGACCTTATCGACCATCATCAGGAGGACCAGTCATTAGAGAACCAGGAGACAGAGAAGGTTCTTATGATTGGGATAAGGATCAGTAATTTATTTGAGTTATTGTTCTATTATGTTTCTTGCAACTATGACATTTGAACTATTATATTTTATGCATTTTTTTATGCAATTCTAAGATTCATTCTTGCTTAAACTGATTGTTTTAATTCCATGCAACTGCGGTTATTACTTCCTTTTTGTCGATGACAAAGGGGGAGAAAACCTATGGTACTAACTTTGTTTTTGTAGGAAAGATAGGTGTACACATTCAGGGGGAGAAAGTTTAAATATCTTTAGAAAATCAAGTATTGTCATCAATCAAAAAGGGGGAGAATGTTGATACACGAAGATTTTTGATCAATGACAATGTATAAAGGAAGAAATATATGCAAGATAGAGGAAGATCGATAAAATATAAACTTGAGTATGATTTTTATATATATAGGTTTATTTGTTAAAATCTATCCTCAAGAGTTTCACAAACACAAGAACACATTCATTATACTTTAATTTTTTACTGAGCATACTTCAATTCTTCATAATGCATAAATTCATATGTCAGTCGACTGAACTGAATTTACCAGTCGACTGAACTGGCAAACATGTACAAATATGCACAGTTTCAGTCGACTAAATTTTCTGCACAGTCGACTGAAAATTTTCCAGAAAGATTCCTACTATAATTTCAGTCGACTAAAATTCCTGCACAGTCGACTGAATTTGAACCTGAGAATTTTGCATGAAAGGACACCTTCTTCTTCTCAAGAGTTGCGACCATTCCTCAATAGAAATGGAAGCTTCTCTTATCTACAACCCTTGGCAATACATGCATCCTTTTTACAACTATAAATACATGATTCAAACATCATTCAAATCATCGAATTCTCTTACTCTAATCTATCTATTTCTTGATCATATTTTCTAAACATTATCAAAGCAATCACTACTCTCTTTGCTTGAATCACTGTTTATATTTAATATATTTGATTCATAGCAAATTCATAATTCCTTAATCTTCACAAACATATTTCATATTCTTGAGGATAAGATTATAGGAACATTGTACTACATTAGACTCATTCGTGTTATAAAGAACACAACTAGTCAAAACTTGTTTAGCATTGAGGTTTGAAGTCCTCTTAGGTAGTTTGAGGCAAAGAAATCCCGTTCGGTTGTTCGGCTATTCCATATTACACGATCCTATCAATTACCCCCGACTTTCATCTTTTGCCTACCCTTGGATTCAGCAGCAGTTCGAAAGGTTGACCTATTCGGGAATCTCCGGATCTATGCTTATTTTCAACTCCCCGAAGCATTTCATTGCTTGTTACGCCCTTCCTCATCTTTGGGTACTTAGGTCGATCGGTCATGTCATATAGGCCCGATTCAGACATCAAATTTCTTTGATTTGAATTATCCATAGGATAGCCTACATGATCGATTCGAATATGCATTCTTTTTTTTACCTAAAAAAATTATCATCTATTTTTCTCAAAAAAAGTTAAAGGGAGAATTCGAAAGAATGAAATAGGAATGAAAAGCGTCCATTGTCTAATGGATAGGACATAGGTCTTCTAAACCATGAATCTTTTGTCTCTAGCTATTCGGGATCCCATTTCTATACCAAGTCAAGATATGCTTATCGGACTCTATGTATTAACAATGGGAAATCGACGGGGTATTTGTGAAAATAGGTATAATCCATATAATTGTGCGAACTACAAAAATGAAACAGTGGATAATAATTTACATTTCAAAAGTTAATTCGCAATTGGCAGTCAAAATATCATATTCTCAAAGCCTTATCACTTTCGAAATCATATTTACTTTTCAAATTATCGATAAGATAAGTTAATTAAATCCTCATTCCAAAACCATCATACTTACTCAGTTATATCATTTTACAAAAGGTATCAATTCCAAATTTAGGATGTATCATCATCAAGGATTTAAACATAAATACTTACACTTTGCACAGTCAGAAATTTTAAGAAATAGTTTACATGGTCATAAATAGTTTTAGTAGTTTAAAAAAATAGTTTAAATAGTAAAATAGTTTAAATAGTAAAATAGTTTAAATAGATTTAAATTTGGCGTAACTAGACTTAAATTGATTAAATATATTTAATTAGATTTAAAATGATTTAAATAGTTAAATTATAGATTAAATAGATTAAACTAGAAATTAAATAGATTAAATAAATTTACAATAGATTAAATAAATATAAATTATATTAAAAAGATGTAAAACATATTAAATAAATTTAATTAGTTTAAAATAGGTAAAATAGATTAAATTGGATTAAATAGGTTAATAGATTAAAATAAATTAAAATAGTTTCAATTGATTAAAATAGTTTAAATTAATTTAAAATAGATTGCAAAGTTATATCCAAACATTTCCAATAACTTAATTTTCGATAAATTCATTTATATTTGACACTTGAACTTTGAAATTCCAATTTAAATACTTTGAACAATCCATTAATCAATTCCAATTTCAACATTAATGTTTGGATTATCAAAATAATTTCGTTTATATAAATAAATTTCTATTTCAAAATACCCATTAACTGAATTCAAAATTTAATGAATTAAAAATCATTTAATTTAACAAATCCGGTGTCTGTACATAATTTTCTACCTAGGGTCAAGTGATACGGATATTTATCATTTCAACCCACAATTTAAAATTTCACGGTTATATATCGTTTCAAACCGCAATCTCAAATTAAATAAAAATCGATAAAATCACTCGAATCTATCATTTCAACCCATAACAAGTTTTCTTTAATCTATAGATCATTCGGGTATGTATCATTGTAACCCAGAGGAAACTTGCAGTGTTATAACAATATAAAAATAAAACATCCACTCATCCAATATCACAATAAAACACCCATCGCAATCATCGTCAAAATCAACCAATAACATCAATAGATAACTGATTATCATTAACAGGTATTAAATTGACAAATAAATTTTAATATTAAATTAAACAACGATACAATGCAATAAAGGTCAAATTTAACTAAAATGACAATTTAAATCTACCAAACATCAATCAATACATTTCTCATTACATCAAAAATTTAATTTAACTAACATAAGATAATCTAATAATTGTGAGTGAGTCAAAATACTCATCTTTGACTTTGAATCGATTGAAATCGAAAATATGGCCCAAAATTCAACAGTCTCAGAATTCGTCCAAACAAGCATCAAAATTTTGGAATGTCCAAAACTTTGATACGATCGCACCAAAGAAAACCATGCGTAAATCAGACCTTGTATGTAAAAGTTATGTATATTAAAACGTTAAACGATTAAAATCTAAAAATAAATAAAAAGGGATAAAACATCACCTACAATATCGACTCAGAAACAACTACATCATCACCCTGTTATCATCCCTTACACGAACCGAAACCCTAACCTGTAGCATAATGTGCTCTAAAGCAACCGGTCGCCGCCCATGCACGATTGCACGTGCCTCCGATCGACTCGATTGCCACCCAGACATCGCCTCCGGCCTCCCGCGCACCTACGAAACCACCTGCGAGCATCCCATCGCCGATCGTCTCCCCAAAACCCCACAGCCACCGCAAAGAAAAAATGCCCTAATCGAATTATTGAGCCTAATCCAACCGTCAACTCGCCAAACGAACCACACCGATGGACTACGCTCATCGATCTCTACGAATCCATATCCTCGACACGATGATTCGTCGTAGTTGATTGACGCGCGATTAACGACCGAGAATGATTTGGCCAATACCGGACAAACCAAAACCCATAAAAAATGAATTGTAGGTCTGAGTTGCGTTCGTTTTGAGCTTCAAATCGATATATATTATGATAGGGCTTGAGGAATTTTAATTTTGAAATTTGATTTGAAATTGAATTGGGAATTAAATATTGAATCTGTTTCTGCCATTGAGGTGGAGAAGTAGACATATGAAATTGTACGTACAGTAATGAGGAATAAAAAGGCTGTTAGGGTTTGGAAAGAACAATATATATTAACGGAACCAGATAAGAAATGAATAAACATTCGAATAGCTTTGAATGGACAATAATGACCTAAAAAGCCCGTTCTATCTCCGGAACGAAAATGGGTCATCCCATATATCAAAATAGATATTTTTGATGATCTTAAACTCAATAGAACAGTCCTAATTCCATCGTATGAAGAAGTTATCTTTAAAATCAGCTTATTTCAAATTGATTTCAATTAAATTGATTTCGAGGCATTTTGTAACAACCCGATATTTCATCCATTCGCATCCGCACATGTTGGACTTGAATCGCTCAAAATACCGCATTGTAATAATTTTTTTTGGAGAAAATGTAATCAATCACACAGAATCACAGACACAGAAATATCAGAATAGCTCACAGCGAAAATTAAAATACCATAGTAATTCATGATGTTGCTATAAAAAAGTCTCAAAAAAAATACATAATATCAGTCTGAAAATAAACACAATAGAAATCCCAAATACATTGAAATCCACTAATACAAGAGCTGAAATAGAACAACTGAAACTGGAAGATATAAATAACTAGATAAGCAGAATCTCCAGCGACTCCTAGCTCTAGAAAAAAGAATCTCCACTAATACTAGACTCGTCGCCACCATCCTATTTCGTCCTGGAATCTCCACCGCGTACACATTTGTTAAAGTGGTTTTCGGTATCGACAGAGAGTATGTCCATACCCGATCCCGGTCCCTTTAACAACCAATCATTATTATAACTTGTGGTTATACATTTCAAAAATAGTATATATTTCAAAACCAAAACCATTTTAATTTCAAAACTATATGCAAATCAAATAGTTTATTATTTCCATTTCAAACATATATTCACCTTTTAAAAATCATAATACTATCAAAGTTATAACTTTTTCAAAACCAAATACTTGTAATCATTACACTTTTAAAATCATAACATTTCGAAATCATACATTGAAATCATCCTTTAATTCTTTACATTTTTACAAATTTATTCAATTAACCCAAATTTCAAATTTAATTCAATTCAAAACCATCAGTTTCAATTCAATTCAGTTTCCCCCACAAACCATTTCAAAATTCAAATATCATATCCATTAAACATCTCATTCATTTTTAATTTATTTTTAAATACCATTCCAAATCACATTTCAAAACAGTTCATAATTCATATCAAAATACTCCATTTAAACCATTTAAAAGTGAAGTTATTATATTAATAATCAAATATTCAATTTCAAAAAGTTTAGCCTTTTCTGAGTTCATTTATTCAGTTAAAACAACAAAACATATAAATTTCAGCTTTCCACAGCACTTAGAAAATGCGGCGGTAAGTTATATTTGAAAACAATTCATTTCAAAAAAGACAGTATTTAAAAACTGCTGTAATAGTTCAATTATATTCAAAAATCTCATTTCAGCCAACTGCGGCACTTAACAAGTGCTACAATAGTTGTTTTATTAATTTCAGGTTTTAGTTTCTGCAACCAGGTGCTGCTAAATGGAAGGATCTTATCAACGTCCATGAATGAAAAATCATAGATCGAACTGCCGAATTGAAAAAATTGGGTGTTGTCATAGTATCAGCTAAGTGAACGGGCTGGAGATAAGCGGACTCGAACCGCTGACATCCACCACAGGGTAAACCACCGCCTCTCAGGCCTCCCCGGCTGATTCTACCACAGAGGCCAACGATAGACAATAACTCCCCCCCGAACACAGCTTACAACTTTCATCGTACTGTGTTACAAAGTGCTGTAATATCACTTTGTTAATTTTTAGCCTTTAGTTCATTTGTATCAACCACAGCACTTACAAAGTGCTGTAATATCCTTACAATAGATTTTAAGTTAACTTCAGAAATAATAGCGTTTCTGAAGTGCTGTAACTAAATTTCCAAATTTTCAACACAATTTCAGAAACAATTAAACTTTAATTTAAATCATTTCAACTTACAAAATAACATATTTTTACACTCGAAAATATTCATTTAAATACCCTTTAACTTATGAGTTTTATAAAGTAAATTTCATATATAAAAATCAAAGTATTAATAATTCACTTATTAATTCAAGTGTACATATTTCTATTTCTTTACATTTTAAAATTTTGACTTAACACATAAGTTTTAATTTCCATTTCAAAATATAAACTTAATTTTCATTTTCTTAACTTAACTTTTATTTTAAAGCCAAATCTCAAATTTAAATATTTAAGTTATATTCAAATTTCACTTTTAAACATTCATTTATTTAACCATTTTAATTCATAGAAAAAAATCAATAATACTTTATTAAATCATTTAAATTCGATTTAAATCAAATTATCATATTTTATTTACTTAACTTAAACTCCATTTGACAAAATCACAGATATCAAAATTTATTTATACTTCAAATTTCAACTTAACCATTCATTTATTTCACTTATTTAACTTGTAGAAAATCACTAATACTTTATAAAAATCATTCTAAATTCAATTTAAATCAAAATATCATAAATTTACATTTTAAAATACTTTAAAAATTCTAGAAAAATTATATAATAACCACGGGTTTGTATAATATTTTCTAACCTAGGTCAAGTGATACGGATAATATATCATTTCAATCCGCAATTTACAAAGAAAAATCCAAGTTCTATCTTTTCAAACCCGCAATCCCAAGTTAAATAAAATAAATAAAAATCACTCAGGCCTATCATTTCAGCCCATAACGATTTTTCTCTATTCTTAAGTCCGTTCAGGTATGTATCATTTCAACCCATAGCGATTCTATTCTACAGGGAACTTGCAGTATGAGAAAAAGTTATAAATAAATAGTATAGCAACATATGGCAGTAACAGATGATATGACAGGTTTATAAATAGGGTTAACATCATATAATTCATATCACAGGCAGATATAACATGATATAATATTATTTCTACAGATTCACTTGCGATCAATTCACAGTTATATAAGTATAAATGTCAAGCGTGATTACTCACCTTTTCAAGCTGGATATAGCAATCAAAACAACACAAATGAATTCCAGAAAGCACGATACGGCACGACACAACACGACTTTGATTCAAATGAGAGGGAGACAAGATAATTATCTTGTAAACAACGAATAAAACAAAGTAACATACATATGAATATTCAACCAAAACAATATTGAACAAATGGAAATACAAAGAAACAAAGACAAGAATGATTAGACCTTGCTTCAACCACTCCAATGCTTGGCCTTAGGGGACTCTATGCTCGGTCATGATGTATGTTTGGCTTGGGTATGCATCAAAATAGCACAACAACAAGTGAATGAAGATGGTAGAAGTTGCAACATGGGGTAAACAAAGAGACAAGGCAAAAATGGTGGAGTTCTTGTGCACGTAGGCCCGGCCAGGTCATCCTATGGCTCGACTATGGTCAAGTACAGGTCTGGACAGATCAGGTGGTGGTTGAAGATGCGGCCAGAGGCGGTGGAGTGGATGGTGGTGGTGTCTAAGGGGGTGGCCAAGGTGATAGATGAAGGGTAGGTGAAGCATATATTGTCTGGGCATTGTTTTCAAGTCGATCTTTGCAAAATTGTGAAGCTTGCATCATAGGGAGGCCACAGCCTGGATTTGGTCAGAGGAGAGGGAGAAGGTGCTGCTGTGGATGATGAGGTGGTGGTCGGTGGTGATGGTGGAGAGTGGGGCCGAGAAAAGCAAGGTGAAGAACAAGGCAAAAATTCAAAGAAAAGAAGAAGGAAAGTGAGAAAAGGAAGAGGGAAGCCATTAACAAATATTTTCAGAAATAATTTGGCCGTGATTTTTTTTAGGATGAGGAGAAATATTTCTCATGTGAACGCTAAATGAAATTCATGGCTGAAGCAAAAGAAAACGACGACTAAAACAATGAAGAGTCAAAAGCAAATGAAAAGACACAAGCAAATGAAAGGTCTTTGCCTCTCGGTATTTCTAATTTCTTTTAAATTAAAATAAACTAAATACAATTCAGAAAATAAAATAGGAAAGAAAACAAAATAAAATGAAAAAGAAAATAAATAAATATTTTAAGGAAAAATAGAATGTAAATAAGAAAATAGTTTAATAATTGTAACTAGACTTTAAAAATTGTAAACAAAATGCAATGAACATTTGAAAATTATAAATATACTTTAAAAATGATTTAAAAATAAAATATATGCATAACATGTCATATTACACACACATATATATACAATTATAACATGATATGACAAACAAATTTATTATTTATATTAAATAAAATAAACAATTTTGTTAAATAAAACAATTTACATACAATATTGTAAAAAACATAACCTTTACAATATTAATCAGATTTCAACGAAACGAAAAGCAGTATTCTTGAAATTCAATTTATTTTCATAATAAAAGATAAAATTCAACACCGAGAATTCAACACCGAGAATTCAACATGAGCTAATCAAGGGATATAAGCGCAAGAGTGCAACACCGAGAGCCATGTTGAAGCTTGACATTATGAAAGCTTTTGATACGCTGCAATGGAATAGTATTGTGAGGATCTTGGGGTACATGAACTTCCCACCTCACATCATAGCTTGGATCTATGAATGTATCTCTTCCCCAACCTTTTCTATTAATATTAATGGCAAGAATGAGGGCTTCTTTGTCAGTAAGCAAGGGATCAGGCGGGGGATCCCTTCTCTGCCTACATATTTATTCTAGTCATGGAGCTCCTTACGAGAATGTTCGACAGGCTCATATCTCAGGGTAAATTCAAGCTCCATCCTGCTTGCAATGAACCACGGATCTCTGCACTTATGTTTGCAGACGATCTGGTTGTATTTTGTACTCCTGAAATATCTACCCTCACGAACATAATGCATGCTCTTGATGAATTCTACACTATGACAGGGCTTAAAGTGAATCTGCAAAAATCTGACATCATCACTGCTGGTGTTAGTCTTGAACAAAGTAATCTCATTTCTCAAACCACTGGGTTGACTCAAAACCAAAACACAATCACTTACTTGGGTCTCCCTCTAACAACTTCGAAGATCACTGCAACCCAATGTCTTCCTCTTTTTGAGAAGATTACTGCCAGGCTAAGCTGTTGGACATCCATGATGCTCAGTCAAGCTGGTAGATTAACTCTTATAAAATCTATGATATTCTCTATGCAAGTGTATTGGGCTAGAACCTTTATTCTCCCCTTCAAGTTGATTAATATGATTAGGAGCGCGTTCATGAGATATTTATGGAAAGGGAAAGTGACTGGCAGATACATTGCTCCTATCAAATTTGATAATATTGAAAAGCCTTTGGATAAAGGGGGATTGGGTGTACACAACTTAACACATTGGAACAAGGCAGCATTTGCCAAGCACATTGATACTTTTTATAACTGCACTGAAAGCTTGTGGGCAAAATGGTCTGAAAAGAATGTTATCAAGGGGAGGAGTTTATGGAGCATGACCAAGCCTCAGAATTTAAATTGGACGTGGCAGTGTATATTTAAATTAAAGGAGATGTTCCTTCCACTTATTCAAATGAATACCAATCCGATGTATAGGGTGAACTTCTGGGATGACCCGTGGTTAGATACTGGGTACATTATACGGCGGCAACTATCATATGGTGAAATGCAGCAGACTGGTGTTCACTCGGCATCTATGGTCAGGGATTTACTGCATAACTTTCAGACTTCACGTAATTCAATTTCCAATCAACGAGTTCAGCTGATCTGGAACAGGATTAGATGTTTTACACCTGTTAACACTGATGCTATGAGGATGGTGTGGGGGGACAGAAAGGCATCATTCAAAATTGGTGTAGCGTATGAACTGCTGATGAAAAATAAATCTCGCCCTAAATGGAGATGGTGGAAGCGTACGTGGGGAAGGGATAGTAGTATGAGACACGACTTCACACTTTGGAAGGTCCTTAACAGTGCGATATTAACTAGAGTGAAGCTTGCTAGCATGGGTATGAGCATTAACATCATCTGTAAGTTCTGTTGCACTATGCCTGAAACTGTTGATCATTTGTATTTTGAGTATACATTTATTAAACAAATATGGATCACTGTGATGGGGAAGCTACAAAGACGTGATGTCTCACAGGATAATCTGCTGGAATGGAGTAGGATATATGCTCGTTGTGGAATTAAAAAAGATGGTGAGCGAGTTTTTGGTGTGGTGATGAAAAGCTTTATTAGCTCAGTTTGGAGAGAGAGAAACTGTAGGCTATTTGATGCTACAAATGCCAAAACAGATGTCAGCTTCAAAAAGTGGATTATGGATGAAATTAGAGATTCCTTGGGTCAGTTAACGTTCGCTATTGACCTTGGTATACGTGCTTCTTTTGTTTTGATCTAATAGGTGTTACTTTTGTTTTATGTTGTTGTTCTTTGTATTCCCTGTGCTTGCTGCGCCAAGTTCCCACTGTTTTCTATCTCCCCTTTGTTGTATTTGTTTTGTTCTGTCTGATGTAGCAATAAATGGTCGGGGTCTATTTAACCTCGTCGGCTTTGCCAAAAAAAGATAAAATTCAAAAATTCAAATATTTGAAATATAAATTTAAAAGTCAAAGTTTGTCCAAATTGACCAAAATTCACATTTTCTTGGAATATATTCTATTTATTCATGTTTGATATTATAATTCACTTAAAAATCAAAATTTATATTTAAAATAACAAAATTTATCCATTTTAATACATAAAATAAAAATTTTAAATCATAAATTCAATTAAAATAATTAAAATATACAATTAAAAATAATCACAAAATACAGTGTTGTTTTACTCTTCCCCACTCAAAACTTTTCGTCCTAAAAAAGGAACGAGGTACGGAAAAACATAGAAAAAGATAGAATGAAATAGGATTAAGACAAGATGAGAAGAATATTGAAATTATACCTGATAACTATTGTATATGTAAGTACATAAGCACGAAGAAGATCTTCGAGAAATCTGATTCACTCTTTCCGTTTGACTGTCGGTCTGTGGATGGTAAGAAGTGTGCTGATTCAAATGAGTACCAAAGATTTCTGAAAAGCTTTCCAAAACTGACTGGTAAACACCGTGGAGATGAACAATCTCTCTCATGTAGATCTTAGACAAGCTAGATGCAGAAGGGGTAGACTTGACCGGAATGAAATGAGCGGACTTGATCAATCTGTCCATAATAACCGAAATAAACTTAGCAGTGAGAGGTGCAACAATCCGAGCAAAATTCTCAATGAATCTCCAGTAACAATCGGCAACTAAGAAAACTACAAATCTCAAAAGGAGTCTTAGGAATTTCCCAATCCTGAAACAGAATAGGGAGAAGTAAGAACAACAGAAAAGATAGAATAATTAAATGACGAAGGATAAAGAGAAAAAAGAAAGACTACATTGATTGTGATCTTGACTGGATCAACAGAAACCCCATTACTATAAACAATCTACCCAAGGAATCGGACTTCATCCTTCCAGAAATGGCATTTAGAAAATTTAGCCTTCAATTGATGATTTATGAGAGTCTCCAGAACAGATTTCAAATGCGACTCATGTTCTTCCTTGGTCTTGGAAAAGAGAAGGATATCATCAACAAAGACTTGAACAAATTTATTAAGCACAACACGTAAGACACGATTCAACAAATCGACAAAGAAAGCAGGAGCATTAGTCAAGCCGAAAGGCATGACTTACCATTCATAAAACTCATTCTTGGTACAGAAAGCAGTCTTGGGAATAATTTCCTCAGCAACACTGAGCCGGTGGAAACCTGAGGCAAGACCAAGCTGAGAGAAAACAGTGACACCATAAAGCTGATCAAACAAAGCATTGATAAGAAGCATTGGATATCTGTTTTTCATAGCGAGCTTGTTCAGCTTCCTATAATCAACACACATCCTCAAAGATCAATCATACTTAGTGACGAAAATCACCACTGCCCCCATTCTGAATGGCTAGGTCTGATCATACCCTTGGAGAACAAGTCCTCAATTTGCTTTCCCAACTCAACCTTCTCGCGAGGTGGCATTCTTCTACGAGGAAGAACAGTAGGTCAAGTTCCGGGAATAGGATCAATACGGGAATCAATTTTCCGCTTAGGAGGTAAAGAAGCGACTTCACCAAATAATCGGGATAAAATCTGACCACACCGGTCGAAAAGAGATCACCAGGAGAAGAATCCAGAGAATAAATAAAACTGCCAGCAAAAATCAATAGGCATGTGGCACTGAATAATCAAGGGATTCCCTTGATCATCAACAAGATAAACAGACTGGGCTTTACAAGAGATATGGGCATCATGCCTCCAAAGCCAATCCGTTCCAAGCAATAGATCAAAAGCATCGAAGCCAAGAACAAAGAAATCACCACTAAAGTGATGATCAGAATAGGGAGGTTTCACTTGCTTACAAATCCGATTAATGTTTGCGGGACCTCAAATTGGATTTGAAACACATAAAGGAACATAAGCATATTCAAGGTAAAAGTGAAGCCTGTAACGACCCAAAATTTCTGTCATTTGAAATTCGTATATTTAATTGATTTTAAATATTCAAATGTAAATTTATTAAGCTGAATAAATAATATTTTGAATATCTAGATTTAATTGGATAATTAAATTGATAATTTAATATTTGAAATTGCGTAAATAATTAGAAATTGAATTTAATATAAATAAAAATGTTGTATAAAGTTGAATTAAATCTTATTTGAATTAGAATGATGTTACAAAACTTTTAAAATTAAATTAAAAGTTAATTTGTTGAAATTGAATATTTTAATAGTTAACTGACGAGTAGAAATAGCCATTTTTCAAACAGTCTCGGATTTCATCGAAACTAGTTTCATTGGATCCGTAATTTTAAATTATTGTAAGATTTCAAATTTCATGTCAATCGGATGTACGGTTTGTCCGGGGCAAGCTAAACGCGTAGAAATCAGTTTAAGTAAATTTTGAATTTAAATAGTCGATTTGAAAACCTGTCTTCCAAATGCGATCGAATTGGCTCCCGATATATATTCCATTGTGTTCGGAATGGGGGTAAAACATTATAAACGCCAGGCGGCCGCTTCGTTTCGAGTTCAAATTTTTTTTGGGTGAATAGTGTCGCATAATTTTTCTGTAAATGGACTTGATTTTTCATTATTTTCACAAAACCCTAAACCTATTAGGGCAGGCCACCACCTCTATTTTAATGGCCGATATTTTTTGTTTCTTTTCCCTTCGATCTCTTCTAATCCGTCAACATTCATAAAAAAATTTCAACTACAAAGTTGTAGATCATCGAAAGATCTTCCTATCCAACGGGTAAGATCGTGAATGGAGACACGGATCAACGGCAATCCTCGCTCAAAGGCAAAATTTTCACGCACGATTTTCCACTTATATACACAGCCGAGTTCGGCCGGTCGCTGGTTGTTGGTGGAGCGTGCTTCGGCGCTTGGAACGATGGTCTCCGATCGTCAAATAGTCAAGCACGGAGGGAGTACAATATGAAGAACAAACGACGGCTATGGGTTATTTATTCATGTTCAAACCTGGGTGGGGGTGAAGATACATCGATTGGCCTAGATATGGAGATTCAAAATCGTGCGGCCCGGATGATTTTAAGGTTAAAGAAAAATAAAAAATAAAATAGAAATTGAAATATAGTATATATTAATTCGTACAACTTCTAAATTGCATAACTTTTTGATACGAGGTCCGTTTCGCACAAAACGAATTGCGTTGGAACCGTATTGATGAACACTACGTGATGGAGCTAGATTGGATTTGATTGGAGCTAGTGTGAATTTTGGATAAAATTAAACGCTCGTTTAATTTTATTCCGAATAAAACACTGAAACTGCTATTGGACGCAATGTGAGTACAACTCACTCTTTCTGACTCACTGATATTTTTATGTAAGTGAGAAATAATTTATTATATGATGATTGATGATTGTTTGGATGATATATGATATACTGATTGGTATTTAGATATATACCTGCCTATTGGAGCAGATGAGACCCTATACGTTCTCATGTATGAGCGGATGACCCTTTGTACGCGCGTCTGCCTTGAAGTGGACATTGTACACATATTCTAATATGTATATTTGTTGCAGGTGATAGGTTGGAGGGATCCAACTGGATTCCTCACCCGTATTGATTTATTTATAGATATTGCGATATATTCTGTTATCATATTGATATATGATGTTTGGATGCCGGATTGATGTATTTGGTGCTGTTGTAGCATTGGGCCTATTTTGAAAAATTAAAAGTGTTAAAGTGATGATTTCCAAATTTAAAAGGATTTTAAAGTGATTTCGAAAATAAATGTTTTATTGAATTTTTGAATCGTTAAGAATTGATTTATTTTGAATAAATAAATGTTATAATTTTTATTGTTATAAAAATTATGATTTTTGTGAAATATAACCGAAATGTGATTTTTGAAAAAAGTAGTTGATTATTTTGTGAAATGGTTTAAATTGAGATTTTTGGGCTAATATAAATGGTTTATAAAGAAGATTTATAAAATTGAATTTTTTGTAAATCAGAATAATTGAATTATAAAGGAGTTTTTATAATTGTTAAAATGATGTAATATATGGGTTTTATAAGTAAATAAGATTTACAGATTTATAATTGATAGTGTTATAAAAAGAATGATTTTTGTAAATAAATTAATTATAAGTAATTAACTTATAATTTGGGTTTTTGGGTATAAAATTAAGTTATAAATGGAATTGGTTAATAAAGGGATTTTATATATAGTAATTATTATAAAATGAAAATGGAATTTATAAAGATTCTTTTGTAAATCCGAAATCAAATAAATTTGATAAGTAAGTATAGAAATTATTAAAGGAGATATATCCACGATTTTGGACAGTAGATAATCCTTTAATTAAATATGTAGAAGTGTTGAATTTGGTTTGTGATTTATATCCACGATTTTGGACAGTGGATAATTCTGAATTAAATGTGTAGAAGCTTTAATATGGTAGACGAATTATATTCACAATTTTGGACAATGAATAATATATCAAATAAATATTTTGGGAAGTGATATTTAAATGGAGTTAAATGGTTTAAAGTTGTTTTAAATGTGTTAAGTATCGAAACCATAGATTTCAACATTCATTGTTAAAATAGACGTTTTCGAGAAGTAAGGAAATGATGGACTATAACACTGTTTTATAGTAAATGATTTTCGAAAGGAAATGTTTGTGTATAGTATTGGGATTTATATATCTATCTTATTTTCGAATCCCTATACAAGTGATTTTGTGTTGTCGTAACGGTGTTTTACGCAACATTCATTTTGACCCAAATAAATGTGTTTAAGAGAATGTTTTCCTTAAAGAATAAAATATATACTTAATCATGATTTAAGTATATATAATATTTTCTAAGTGTTGAAAATAAACTGAATTATGAATTACTTATTATTAAATAAGTATGGAAATGTTTTCCAATATGAAGTGAAATGTTTGAGAATATATCTTTTTAAAAGATAAATTGAGGTGAATATTTGGCAAGTTATTTAATTAATAAAAGATTAATTAAAAGGGCCCAGTGATTGTTATGGTGCTGAATATTTGTTTGTTTGCTTTGATAGTTAAATTACCGACTATCAAATTGCCCAAAATTTTAGTTCCTCAACTTGATTTGGGAAATATTTAGTCGTACACTTAGTACGTAGACTTCTGTGTAGGCTTGATTATCATTTGTGTTGAGGATGTTGATTCATGTAGTGCGGAGTATTACTCCAATCTATCGAGCTTCCTTCTTGGTCCGAAGGATAACAAGTTGAAATTTGAAGACGTGACAGGTCTATGAGACTTAGTTGCTGTGTGAGGTTGAGAAATGCTTTTGCGTTGTTGGTACGAAGAGACCGGGATCAGATTTATTTGAAAACTACTTCGGACCAACGTATATGCAACAATTGTGCAAGTTGCTTGTGATGATATTGATATTCCGGAGTTTTATAGTGGGGGACTGCTTGTTGATCGTTTGGGGTTAAAATCCCAATATACATCCAATAGAAGTGGTCTCTTTATTATGAAATATCCAATGCAAGGACTATTCGCTACTAATCCTAGGGATTTCATGACAGGATGTGGTAGAAAAGTACCTTGGGTTTGTTCTGTTCCTGGACAACTTGTATGGATGTTTATCTGACATTGCATTTCTAAAGATTACGTACATTGGTTTTTACAAACGTACATCAGTGGTGGCGGAGAAGGCAACTTCTTTTAGCTTAACATCCTCCTTGAGACATACGAGCTTAAGGGTTGTATTTTTGTGGAAGGCAATTAGTAGTCAACGGAAATGGCCGTGTGATATTCTAAGTGATGTTATTGTGAAAGGTAATCGTTACCTCGTCAGGCCTCATCAACCGGAAATGACCAAAACAGGGTTAGATGCAGCAGGGCTAAGTGGGTCATTCCTAATTAGGATATGATCATCCTCTTCTAGATATATCTTTACACGCTATGACGTCGTGTATCTGATTATTGTGGTTTGTATGCTATGAGGGCCCTCGGTAAGGTCGGTAACGACCGGAGGATGACATATTCGGCACCGTCTAGTTAAGAGGTGGCCCGGTCTTATGTTGGTAGAGAATCTTTATGATGGTTTCTCGGTACATTCTTCTAGAGATGTACTGTCGGAAGGTAGTCCCTTCACCTGGTCATTTGTATGGAAATCCAAACTCCACTACGTACCTGCCAATTTAATTGTAGAGCCTAATATGCTGGAATTTTATAATGGTAACAATTTCGGCTATTTTAAATATTATTTGTATACTAGACACTAGTATAATATCACAAGAGTTTGATATGAAATGTTTTAGTTATCGTAAGGTAAAAACATGTCCGTGTTTATGTGTGGACTTGTCTTACGAGATACTTTTGTTTTGATAAAGGAAAAGTTTGGTAATTTAATAAATTCAGTTGAGTGTGTTTCTCACGCTGGTTTACCAGACTGATCCGGGCGTTCTTCCCTTTCAATGCTCGGGTTAGACCGAGTATATCTACAAATTATACTTTGATGTTTTGGAGCTTCAGTAGGAGAGCTGAAGATCTTCATTTTCGTACATCCGTATTTGCTTGATTATCCGCTGTGCTTTGTTTGTTGTTGTATATTATCAACATTTGTGAGGACATGTTATTATAACTGTTCAAGCTGATAAATGTTGCTTGATTATTGACTCTGATTTATGCATGTATATATACAGTTTCTATTTTGTAAAGATCATTGATATGATATTATATGTTTTCCGCTGCGATGTGAGATTCTGTATTGTTCTGTTGGTTCTATCTTCTCTCTTTCTTCTCTTCTCTTCTTCTCTCTTCTTTTCTTTCTCTTGACTTTCCATCAGTCTATGCTTTTTGGGTCGGACATGTGTGGATTATTTTCGATTCAAAGGGTATGGATTTTCGAGCCGTCACAATGCCCGGACTTATCACACAAGTCAATAGAAATAAAACTATAGGAAACTCCAGTATCAAAAAAACATGAACAGGATGCTGAAATAAAGAAAAGATGCTCTACAGGTACTCTTCAGGGCACCTCAGAGAAGGAGAAGATAAAGATAGATAAGATAAAATTCACTTGGATGAATATCCTAATGAAAGAAAATACTACATAGATAAGAAAGGAAGGAAGTTTAGAAAAAACTTTCCTTTAAAAACAAGAAAATTTTATATCAAAATAATCTTTGAAAATCCTTTCAAAAATCATTTTAAAATCATTTTATACTTTGAAAATACATTCTCTCACAAAGAAAATGATTCTGAAATTGATTTCACTCATTCTAGGGTATTCCTACCCTATCTCTAATGAGTTTTGCTCTGCAGGCTATGGTTTGCCTAAAAACCAAAGCTCTGATACCAACTATAACAACCCAATATTTTCATCCATTCGCATCCGCACATGTCGGACTTGAATTGCTCAAAATACCGCATTGTAATATTTTTGTTGGAGCAAATGAAATCAGTCACACAGAATCACAGACATAGAAATATTAGAATAACTCCCAGCGGAAATTAAAATACCATAGTAGTTCATGAAGCTACTATAACAAAGTGTCAAAACAAATACGTAATATCGGTCTGAAAATAAACACAATAGAAATCCCAAATACATAGAAATTTACTAATACTAGAGCTGAAATAGAACAACTGAAACTAGAAGATATAGATAACTAGATAAGTAGAATCTCCAGCAATTCCTAGCTCCATAAAAAAGAAATCCAAAACTAAGCTGTGAATACTCAGGCTGACCCGAGCGTTAAGCAAATCACAAAACACTCGAGCCAGGATATACATACTTATATAATGTAAACTAACTCAAGTGAACTGTAATAAAGTACAAGTAACTTAAAGGATGCTTGGGATCACCCATCCTCTAAGGATCCATTAAACTATTTACTGTGTAGTAATATTGTGCTATTATAATAATGTCTACAGTAAAATAAACTTACTTTAACATAGTGTGAAGGGTTACCCATATAGCCCCCAACACGTAATAGTCCCAGTAGTCAATCCAGTATCAGCATACCTCCAGATTGGGAGGCTACCCTACATACTCCATGGGCTACGGGAGAAAACCAAAATTGTAGTAAGGCTCGCTATGATAGGTGATAGGCACAACTAGGCAATGCTAGGGTAGATATACCAATTACGCTTCCGGGCTGGTGGTAACGCATATCAGCCACTACCGCCTACCTCGAAACACACTCCCAATCAAAATCGGAGGATGGCCATCAAAATCAACCACAAGTAAGAGAATGGAATCGAAGAAGTGCGTCCGATAGGAGGAGCTACCTCACTTGGCTCGTCGATCGCTCCTGTTTTAGCCACCTTATGCCAACTCACGGGAATCGGGTCCACGTTCATACCTCAGTAGGATCGTCGCCACCATCCTATTTCATTCTGGAATCACCATCGCGTACACAGTTGTTAAAGTGGTTTTCGGTATTGACATAGAGTATGTCCATATCCGATCCCGGTCTCTTTAACAACCAGTCGTTATTATAACCGGTGGTTATACATTTCAAAAATAGTATATATTTCAAAACCAAAACCATTTTAATTTCAAAACTATATGCAAATCAAATAGTTTATCATTTCCATTTCAAACATATATTCACCTTTTAAAAATCATAATACTTTCAAAGTTATGACTTTTTCAAAACCAAACACTTGAAATCATTACACTTTGAAAATCATAACATTTCGAAATCATACAGTGAAATCATCCTTTAATTCTTTACATTTTTACAAATTTATTCAATTAACCCAAATTTAAAATTTCCAATTTAATTCAATTCAAAACCATCAGTTTCAATTCAATTCAGTTTCCCCCACAAACCATTTCAAAATTCAAATATCATATCCATTAAAAACCTCATTCATTTTTAATTTATTTTTAAATACCATTCCAAATAACATTTCAAAACAGTTCATAATTCAAATCAAAATAATCCTTTTAAACTATTTAAAAGTGAAGTTATTATGTTAATAATCAAATATTCAATTCCCAAAAGTTTAGCCTTTTCTAAGTTCATTTATTCAGTTAAAACAACAAAACATTTAAATTTCAGCTTTCCACGACACTTAGAAAATGCCGCGGTAAGTTATATTTGAAAACAATTCATTTCAAAAAAGACAACATTTAAAAACTACTGTAATAGTTCAATTATATTCAAAAATCTCATTTCAGCCAACTGCAGCACTTAACAAGTGCTACAATAGCTCTTTTATTAATTTCAGATTTTAGTTTTAGTTTCTGCAACCACAACACTTACAAAGTGTTGTAATATCATTTTGTTAATTTTTAGCCTTTAGTTCATTTGTATCAACCACAACACTTACAAAGTGCTGTAATATCCTTTACAACAGATTTAATGTTAACTCCAGAAACAATAGCATTTCTGAAGTGCTGTAATTAAATTTTTAGATTTTCAATAAAATATCAGAAACAATTAAACTTTAACTTAAATCATTTTAACTTATAAAATAACATATTTTTACACTCAAAAATATTCATTTAAATACCCTTTAACTTATGAGTTTTATAAAGTAAATTTCATACATAAAAATCAAATTATTAATAATTCACTTATTAGTTCAAGTGTACATATTTCTATTTCTTTACATTTTAAAATTTTAACTTAACACTTAAGTTTTAATTTCCATTTCAAAATATAAACTTAATTTTCATTTTATTTTCTTACCTTAGCTTTTATTTTAAAGCCAAATCTCAAATTTAAATATTTAAGTTATATTCAAATTTCACTTTTAAACATTCATTTATTTAACTATTTTAATTCATAGAAAAAATCAATAATACTTTATTAAATCATTTAAATTCAATTTAAATCATATTATCATATTTTATTTGCTTAACTTAAACTCCATTTTTAACAAAATCACAGATTTCAAAATTTAATCATACTTCAAATTTCAACTTAACCATTCATTTATTTCACTTATTTGACTTGTAGAAAATCACTAATACTTTATAAAAAGTGAAAATTAGCCACAAGGGCCTCTTTAGCGAGTGGAATTAGTTTCTAGGACACACAACGAAAATAATTACTTTCAAGGACAAAACGTAAAATAAGTAGTTTCTACGGCCTAAAAACCTATGAAATTATGTCCTTGAAAGTAAGTGGACTACCAACTTTGTCCTTGAAAGTAATTATTCTGCTGATTTTGGCCTTGAAAGTAATTTCTTTGTATGTGTATCCTAGAAACTAATTGGATTGCGAAGTTTGTCCTTTTGGTGAAATGCCCCTTATAAAAATCATTTTAAATTCAATTTAAATCAAAATATCATAAATTTACATTTTAAAATACTTAAAAATTCCAGAAAAAATATATAATAACCACTAGTCTATATAATATTTTCTAACCTAGGTCAAGTGATACGGATAATATATCATTTCAATCCGCAATTTACAAAGAAAAATCTGGGTTCTATCATTTCAAACCCACAATCCCAAGTTAAATAAAATAAATAAAAATCGCTCAGGCCTACCATTTCAGCCCATAACGATTTCTCCCTATTCTAAAGTCCGTTCGGGTATATATCATTTTAACCCACAACGCAACAAAGACAAGAATGATTAGACCTTGCTTCAACCACTCCAATGCTTGGCCTTAGAGGACTCTATGCTCGGTCATGATGTATGTTTGGCTTGGGTATGCATCAAAATAGCACGACAACAAGTGAATGAAGATGGTAGAATTTGCAACATGGGGTAAACAAAGAGACAAGGCAAAAATGGTGGAGTTCTTGTGCAAGTAAGCTCGGCCAGGTCATCCTATGGCTCGGCTATGGTCAAGTACATGTCTGGACAGATCAGGCGGTGGCTGGAGATGTAGAAAGAGGTGGTGGAGTGGCTGATGGTGGTGGCTAAGGGGGTGGCCAAGGTGATAGATGAAGGGTAGGTGAAGCATATATGGTCTAGGCATTGTTTTCAAGCGGATCTTTGCAAAATTATAGAGCTAGCGTCATAGGGAGGCCATGGCCTGGACTTGGTTAGAGGAGAGGGAGAAGGTGCTGCCGTGGATGATGAGGTGGTGGTCGGTGGTCATGGTGGAGAGTGGGTCCGGGCAAAGCAAGGTGAAGAACAAGGCAAAAATTCAAAGAAAAGAAGAAGGAAAGTGAGAAAAGGAAGAGGGAAGCCATTAACAAATATTTTTAGAAACAATTTGGCCGTGAGTTTTTTTTTTGAGGATGAGGAGAAATATTTCTCACATGAATGATAAATGAAACTCATGGCCGAAGCAAAAGAAAAGGACGGCTAAAACAATAAGCGTCAAAAGCAAATGAAAAGACAAAGGTGAAATGAAAAGACACAAGCAAATGAAAGGTCTTTGCCTCTTGGTATTTCTAATTTCTTTTAAATTAAAATAAACGAAATACAATTCAGAAAATAAAATAGAAAAGAAACAAAATAAAATAGAAAAGAAAACAAAATAAAATGAAAAAGAAAATAAATAAATATTTTAGGGAAAAATGGAATGTAAATAAGAAAATAGTATAATAATTGAAACTAGACTTTAAAAATTGTAAACAAAATGCAATGAACATTTGAAAATTATAACTATACTTTAAAAATGTTTTAAAAATAAAATATATGTATAACATGTCATATTACACATATATATACAAATATAACATGATATGACAAACAAATATATTATTTATATAAATTAAAATAAACAATTTTGTTAAATAAAATAATTTACATACAATATTGTAAAAAGCATAACTTTCACAATATTAAACAAATTTCAACGAAACGAAAAGCAGTATTCTAGAAATTTAATTTATTTTCATAATAAAAGATAAAATTCAAATATTCAAATTTTAAATTTAAAAGTCAAAGTTTGACTACATTGACCAAAATTCACATTTTCTTGGAAAATATTCTATTTGTTCATGTTTGAAATTTTAATTCACACAAAAATCTAAATTTATATTTAAAATAACAAAATTTATCCATTTTAATAAATAAAATAAAGTTTTTAAATCAGAAATTCAATTAAAATAATTAAAATTTACAAAATAATCACAAAATACAGGGTTGTTACACGTTTCGAGCCCATACGATCAAACGACAAGTCCAATCGCTGCGAAACTCGAAATCCTACAATAATTCACGGTTACGAATCTGAGGAAACTGGTTTCCTCAAAATCCGAGATAGTTGCCAAAATGGCTAATTTCACGTTAATTGAATAAATTAACTAGTCACTTTTTAATTTCAATATTTATAAACTACAAATTTTCGTCATTTTTGATTGCTCAGACATTTATAATAATTTGAAACGAATTATCATGTCAATTTAGTGTCAATTATTTTACTAATTACAGTGTTTAATTCCAATTGAAATAAATATGGTAAGTATTACTTTAAATTTCAATAAATCCATTTGTTTGCCCTTTTCATCTTGTTATTCAATCAATTATCATCTCATAGCTATAATTGACATTTGTCTATATATTATTACACAAATAATCTACTATTATCACCTAAATCTTCATTAGCGTAATATTTGATTACATTTAATTGCAATAAATCCATTTATCATAATTTAAATGCCAATAAAATTTTCAAACTTGATTTCAATTCATTTCATTCAATCATTGTCATACTATAAATAAAATTTAAATTGGTTATATCTTATTGAATTAATATTATACAATTATCAATTTAATCTAGATTAAATGTACTAATTAAGTAAATTAATTGCAATTGAGTACGATTTTAATTTAGCAGGCTAAATAAATAGGTAACATATAATAATTGCCACCATTAACTTTTAGTCACATCTTATCAGTCATTGTCTATAACAAGTGTTATAATTACTACGACAACGCTAATTTTATTCAATTACCATTTATTACACATTATTCCATTAGTCAACATTTAGATTATCAAGTGCTCTTTTAATCTAATTATCCGTTAATACATACATTATTATAATTTAATTACAATCTGTATCAATTATAACTCTTTTAATCCTTTAAATTAATTGGAATTACATTTACAGCAATTATCAATTACCTCGAATTAAAACTATTTCACTTTATTCCAGTTATATTCTTATTATTAATCACAAATCTTTATTCCTTCCAACATTAAATCACAAATCTCATTAAATTAACTATTTTAGTTATAAAAAATTACGCGTCGTTACAAAATATCTCAAACTCAAAAAATAAATATTATAACGAATAATTTTCTATAACAAAAATACATTTGGAATAAAAAACCAAATCTCTCGCCTTATTAAACATCTACAAATATATTATACAACTATGTTTCTAATAACTCTTAATGAAACAGAGATGATCATTAACTCTCTTCAATCAAATCGTGCACAGGTTACTTCCACTCTCAAACTTTTGCTTTCTTGTGACACCCCGCACCTTTAGGCATCCCAAAAATCGAACATGACTAGAAGCACGGGTGGTCAGGTGAAATAAAAATCCATAACATAGCATAGAGATGAAGGCAACAACATAAAATGACTAAAATATTACGGCAGAAGAAAACTTTCACTAATTATAAATTAATAGCAAAATAGCTTCATTAAAAACAACATTATCCCAAACTTATTTCTGAAACCAAAAGTACCAAGTAGTCTCCACCAAAACATAAAGCATAACAAAGTTCACAATATAGGTTCCCATATATAGAGTAAAGTACGAAAAGGTGAAAGGAAGAAAATGAAACAAAAGAAACAAAAGCTGAAGATAACAATAGCTCCAATGACCCTCCAAGCTGCAAAGAACTGCAATCTAGACCTGGCCTTCTGTGATTTAGAGAAAATAGGGAAAATAGGAATGGGTCAGACATAAGCGCCTTTTTGGGAGGAGTATTAATCATGTCTAGTCCAAATCTAGCAAGATCATTGAATTGATTAACATATTCCTTAAATGTCATATCTCCTTGTTTGAGCTGTATAAATTTCTCTAGGTACACACCCTCTTCGGCCTGTGACAAGAATTTCCTTTCGAACCTAGTACATAAGTCCACCGAAGTCAAATTATCAGCTCAGCCTCCACAATCTCCCACCAACAAAGTGCCTCTCCCTATAAATGCTATGAAACCAACTGCCTCCGATCCAAGTCCTCCAATCCCATAAGTCCAAATATTCGCTCACAACTACGGATCCAAGCTCTCGCCTCAGTATATGACTCGCTGCCAAGAAACGGCTTGCCTCCTAAGCTGGTGTAGTCCTTGCATAAATTGGGAAAATCGAGAATGCCTGGCGGACGGGCTGGAGCCCCTTCCGCCGGAGCAGCATCCCTAGCTAGTAGCTCTGCTCGTACAGTAGCCTAGAAATAATGTCTGAACCAAGCAGACATATTAAGGCTTGGAACTTTCGAGATATCTTGCGGTTTAGACATTTCTACTTGTAGATATTAAAAATATGAGATTACGCACTCCACAAATAGTTCAATAGATAAGGAAGCAGAGATACGAGGGACCCATTTCTAAAATTTCTTTTTTTTCCAAAATATATACATATACTTTTAAAAGTATTATTTGGAATACCCTTTAAAAATTAATCGAAAACCTTTATATTTTTAAAATATTTTTAGGATAACCGAAATCTTTGCTCTGATACCAACTGTGACACCTTACAGCTCTAGGCACCTCGAAAATCGAAAATGACTAGAAGCACGGGTGGTTTGGTGAAATAAAAATCCATCACATAGCACAGAGACTAAGGTAACAGTATAAAATGATTAAAATATTACAGCGGAAGAAAACTTTTACTAATTATAAATTAATAGCAAAATAGCTTTACTAAAAACAACATTATCCTAAATTTATTTCTGAGACCAAAAGTACCAAGTAGTCTCCACCAAAACATAAAACATAACAAAGTTCATAATATAGGTTCCTATATATAGAGTAAAGTACGGAAAAGAGAAAGGAAGTACATGAAACAAAAGAAACAAAAGTTGAAGATAACAACTGCTCCAATGAACCCCCAAGCTGCAAAGAACTGCAACCTAGACCCGCCCTCCTATGATTTGAGGAAAATAGGAATGGCTCAGACATAAAGTTCGGTGAATGAGAAATAAAATGAAGCAGAAAGAATAAAACAATTTAATTCCAGGTCTTCCCTGGATATCTCAGAGGGTGAATAATATAATGCACTAAATCCTTCATAGATACAGTTCCTAAGAAGCCAAAGTCTGTGGTCACTCTAGGTAAGTAAACCATGCAGTAATACTAAATGTCAATCGACCTGTTGGACCTGCTGTCCTTACCTATCCACATGCTACAGTGTGAATGTCATGCACTTCACCCGTGCACTTGACTAAATGCCTCTTACATCTAACCAACGTTGACTCAAACAACCTTGCAGGAACCAAAAGTTGCGCTCAGGCTCTACCAAACTGGACTCCTATTCTCCTGTCTCCTCGGTCACAAATGTGGACTTGCCCCTATCCAAAGTGTTGGTCCTCCGAAAGAGCGCCCGTAGTTGGGTCGGTTGCGCAAAATCCTCCAACGATCTGCCTAAAGAAGCCTATGTTGGAGAACACTTGTCATGTTCCGTCCGCGTCGATTTGTCTGAAGAAGCCTACGATTACGGATGCTATCTATTCTACGTACTAGCAACCTATGAAGGTAGCAAACATCCTTGTGAACCAACTTGCCCGCTCCTAGTACGTACATCCAAAACTATATTTTGGTTTTAACCGCATGAAACACCTATCCAGACCTTTACAAGGTCTGCCTAATAGTTTCCAGATTAATTAATTTTACCATTACAGTTTACATACTGTTTATTTCCATTAATCGACTGTAGGCCATTTTTACATTCGATCTGGTTACTTCACGATTTCCCATTTTCTTACATAAATGGTATTTCAATTTCACGCCCGTTTAGTCCATATGTTTTGTCTATAATTTTTATGCCATTTTATTACATATTTACAACACCCTAATCTACGTTATCCTTTTAGAGATTTAATGTGTATAATTTTTTTATCCAAAAGCCTCAAAACATTTAATTACATAAAATTCCAATTTACATTTGAAACAAACAATTATGCCAATTAGACTTTCCAATTTTGTTCCAAAACAATATTCAAAATTATGTAATTATATTAATCAAAACCATAATTTTATTCAAGTAACATATTCTAAATTTATTCAACTAATCTATTCTAGCATTAGAAATTGAATAACAATTCTAATTCAATTTAATTAAACCAATCTTATTTATGCCATGAAACATGAATAACATTTTGTTTTTTTCCAAATTTCAACCCAAACATGAACTAGAATTGAGAAGTGGAAGAAGAAGATACAATAGTTTACATAAATTTCAATCTTTTTTATGCCATAAAACGTGAATAGATGATTTATGTGTCCCATATTTTAAACTAAACATTAATTAGATTTGTGAAGTGAAAGAAAAAGAAGTTGCGATAATTTACATATATTCCCAATTATTAACAAAAATTAATCCATATTAACTTGTAGAAAAGAACTTGTAACGACCGAGAATTTTCGATCCCGAAAATCCCAGATAGTTAGGGAAAAAGAAGAAAAGAGATAGAAGAAGAAACATAATTATATCTTTGTTCTGTCCAAAGATATCATATCACAAAACATTTCATATCAGAAATATCAACCAATCTTCATAAGCAAGATTAATTAATCACACCATTTCTAATTAATTCAAATAAATTAAATTAACTACTTTAATCATTTTTAATCCTTCTTACTTATCAGTAATTAATTACAAAACATAGATTAATCATCCCATAATTATCTTCTCTAATTACATCTGGTAATTAGCCTTTAATTAATTACCCAATTTAATTTAAATTCCACCCATACACATAAATTATATCTATTCTTAATTAATTTCTTACGTTAACCACCCCATAATCACTTACATTGATTAATTACCCTTTAATTAATCACACTCATTCACTAACTAACCCTTTAATTAATTTTCTTAATTAATCCATACTTTAATTAATTACACTAAGTAATTAATTCTTAATTACTTCCACTAAGTAATTTTCCTTCTTATTAATTACATGAAGTAGTTAAGCCCAAACTACTTCCATTCTTCAATTAACTTCATACAGTAATTATCCATTAATTACTTCATTAAGTAATCGCACTTTATAAATTACATTAAGTAGTTATATTTAACCAATTTCCACAAATAATTATTCTTAATTAATTTATCTAATTGATTAACTGAAATTGATCACATTAAATAAGTCATTTCATAATCCCAATTTAATGATCTTTCATTAATTACACTCATTAACCATCCCATAACTACTTCCCTAAGTAATTATGTTTTAATTAACCATTATTAATTTCAAATTTCTTAATTACCAATTAATAAATCTCTAATTACCTGATTAATTAAGTACTTAATTGCAACTTAATTAATCTTCAATTACTTGATTAATTAATTCCTAACCATTAATTAATTAATCATTTTATCTAAACTTATTTTAAATTTTCAAAACCTTGTTTGTTTTTTTATAAAAACTTTCTTTAAAACTGCCAACCCTTGCTTTGGGTTCCTCCCGAGGACCACTCGGGTCTTGCCCGAGATTCCTTCTTCTTCCTATTTTTTTTTACTTAATTTAGTTTTAACTTAAAATCTGGAACAAATCACTCACGCTAAAATTCGAATCCCAACCCGAGCCACAACGCATCTTCCCCGAGCCCGCACCCGAGATTTCTCCTTCCACCACTCGAGCTCAGCACTAACGGATACGTGAAAACCACAGTGCACATGCACACGTTACCGATCGCCGTTCTGATCATCGTCACTCTCGTCGCAAGTCGACTCAAACCTCCCTACTTGATTTCGATCATCAGTACTTTAATTCGAACAAGAAAACAAAATCGAGCCAGAGAGAACCCAATCCAATAACGAACCATCACCAAAAATCTTCCCCAAGCCACCGCTTTCGGCCACCGAAGACACCGTCACTCCGCCCAAAACTCCATCGCAACCACACGCCCTGTTCCCCCATGTCCGATCGAGACCAATGAACCCACGCCTTTGTCATTGCCCCGCAAAACCTGACGACTTGAACCCGCTCCTAGACCCTAAATTCCGTCGCGCTAACCTCCACGACGCCCAGATAAATGCAAGACCATTTTCCCTCGTCCCCAGGCCTATAGCCTCCCTCTGGCCCCAATTTCGATGTCACCGACCATCTCGTTCGTCTGAAATTGACAAAATACCCAATCTCGACCATCTTGCCAATACACATCAACCACAATCGTAAAAATCATCAGATTATTTCCAAAGATAAACATATTCAAATACAAATCGATTCAAATGATCAAAACATAGGAATTCAAGAATCAAATTCTGGAATTGGATTTGTTATTTTACTGTCCATTCTTATTTAGAAATAATACTTGATATACGTTCCTGGAATTAATTTTTTAAAGTTAATCTGGTAGATACACACAAATTTCTTTTAAAGATCCCATCATGAAATCCCTTAAATCATGAGATATAGATTTTTAAACGAGGTTTTTTTTTCTTTTTTTCTGTTAGAACCAAACAGAGGCTAATTATATATATACACACTCAGTCCTGCACCTAAGTATAATTCAATAATTCAACTATTTTCCTGAAAATACACATCCATGCATAACATAATTTCTAACATTTCTTCATAGATTAGTACATCTATATCAGAAAAATCCAGGATTAGCTTTGGAGAAGAGTTTACTCACTTGTAATGTTTGAACAGAGGAACTGGAATTGGTTTTTTTTGAAAACTTTGATCTTTGAACTGGAAAATATTTTGATTTGAGCTTGAAAACAGTAAGCTTCTGATCTGATCCTTGTTCTGGAAATTTGTTTTGAGATGAAGCTTAAATCTTGCTTGATGTTAGAGTTGAATCTAATTCAGTTTTGGATTCCCTTTGCTTTTGATAATAAAGGTTTTTTTAATTTGTTTTTACTGAACAAATTCTCGAATCCAGGCAAAAATAGAGAAGGCAAAGTAGAGGTAAATAGGCTGCTCTTTGGTGTACACAACAAGTTTCTTTTGATTTGATTTTTTTCTTTTTTTGTCTTTTGTAAACTTGAAATGATATAGGGTATGCTTGAGTTGAAATGTGCATTAAATGCTTGTCTCCTTCCATGTTTACATACTTTTCATGTGAGTTGATGTATGTATATTCTTTGTTTGTATGTATGCCTATATATATATGTATATAGTTATGTATTATATTTTTCATGCTTATCTATACATTGCTTAATTATATATACATTCACATTCATACTTTTACAACTCTCCTATACTTACTTCATGTTTCATACAACAACGTATAACCACTTATATTCTTTTACTTTTATTTCTTAATAACATATTTATTTTTATTTTTATTTTAAGCTTAAGTATCATCACTATTCATATATATTTATATATACTCATATTTAGTGTTCAAAGGTTGAGTTTTATATTATTATTTTATTATTATAAATTCATTTATTTGATTAGTAAATATTAATATTCCAAATATAAAGTCAGTTAATTTCCCGATTAGCAGACGTCCAAGAAATCCGGGTCGTCACATTCCTCCCCCCTTTGAATCTTTTCGTCCTCGAAGAGGAACGAAGCCAGAATTACTAAAATTCTTAAAATTAGATAAATTTTCTTTGATCATTTTTTTTTAAAAAATACTTTAAAAATCTATATAATTACTAAAATAATTTTTAAAAATACTTTTATAACTCGATGTTTCGACAAGTCCATTCTTGTTCTCATAGAAATTCAGTCATACGTTTATCAAGCGTACTACTGAAAATCTATAAGTGCTTGGAAGACCTATTTCCAACATTTGGCGAAAATATTTCGAAAATAATTTTATTGAAAATATAGAAAACAGTTTTTGAAAATAGAGGAAATATCTTTGGTGAGAATGCTCTGGAAATCATCACCCCCATCCATGGTCGCAGTTACATCCCGGGTTACGTTGCCATCGCGGCAAAAGTCCATGTAACTGTAGGCACTCCGCGCCCCTAGATTATGCCATGGAAGCCACAATAGATCACAATTACATTCCAGGGTTACGTTTCCATCGTAGCAAAAGTCCATGTAACTGTGGGCATCAGTGCCCTCGATTTTCGCTGTCAAAATGAAACTTCTCCACTCCTACATAGGTCGCAGTCTACTGATGTAAAATCAAACGTAGACCGTTGGCTCTCAGCGGCTCACACGACTTTTGCTATGTTACCATAGGTCGCAGTCTACCGATATAAAATCAAATGCAGACTATTGGCTCTCAGCAGCACACACGACTTTCGCTATGGTCTGCAGTAGATCGCAGTGACATTGAGTTACACTGTCGTCACAGCATAGCCCAAATGCTCTGTAGGCATAAGCGCCCTCGACTTTCGCTACACACTACTCATAATCCTCAGGAACTAGTTTTGTCCGGACTCCTCACGGGATCAACTTTAGAGCCCCCCTTAGGGTTCAAGGCAGTACCACCCGGTGGCACTCCTGAGAAGTTCATTTCAAGGGAGCGCCTTTTTCTCCAGATCCGTTTTTAAAACACTTTATACTATACACATATAGTATCTTCTAAATCATACTCCTAGTATGAATTTCACATAAAGCTCCTTTACACGAAATCGATTCCCAAAATCGATAATTCTCAAATTAGGCTTTCCCAAATTCCAATATTGATTTTACCAAAAATCAAAGCCTTTCCAAATCCAAAGGTTCCCAAAACCTTCCCTCAAAATCATTTCCACAAAATCCTTTTTATATATACATATATATAATAATCTTGGAAAATCCTTGAATCAATTCATACTCGCATAAATTCTCTTTTTATACTTCAAATACTATCAAAAACTTTTTCTTTTGGCAATAGATTCAACAAGGGGAGATTTATTTTATATAACAAAGATATATAACCTTGTTTATTCCAAATCAAATATTCAAATTTGATTAATCTATAGAGTTATTAACCATATTACTTACTTATATAAAGTAAATTTCTAACATAGAAATATCAAATCTCCACTTTATTTCATCATATATTTCACAAAATATACCTTTCATTTCAAAAACCATTTCACATTTCCTATCCACGAATTTCCAGTATCAATTTCATTCAATCCCATACGACGTACACGTATCATCCGTAAGCTATATCAATCCGATCGCTCACTTGATCACACAATTCCTCTTCCGAGCTAGCATCGTCCATCCAACTTCCTAGTGTGGACTCAGATCTGGTTTCTTGATCAGAAACCATCATTCTCCTTGCATAGCCATAACTATGATAGAGAACATCCAGAACCAATCAACAATCCATATCCAGGTTCACCGTCAAAAATCGAGTGAAAAATCCCAACTCGGATCGATAAACTATCTCGAAATTCTATGATCGAATGTGGATCAAATCACTATGCGAATAGAATAATATACGTATATCCAACGTATTTATCTTCATTGATTATTAGCTAAATCCATTTCCTTATTTGTTCACATTCACTTTTGATTTATTCACTTATTCACATTTGCCTTATTTCCCATTTGGATTATTACTTCAATTCTTACCTCAGTTAGGTATTTAATCAATAACAGTTTGAACTCCGACCAGTTTATCTTTGGAAAATAGCTTGAAAATTTTAAAATAGATAAGTAGTTGAAAAATAATTATTAATTTGCAAAATAGCTGTAAAATAGTTAACTAATTGTAAAATAGTTGGAAAGTAGTTAAATAGTTTTAGAAATTTTAGATAATTGCAAAATAGTTGTAAAATAGTAATTAATTTGTAAAATAGTAATTAATTTGTAAAATAGTTGAAAAACAGTAATTGGTTTATAAAACAGCTATAAAATAGTTAAATAGTTCCAAAAGTAGTTGCAAAATAAGTATAAGATAGTTTGGGTTTTAAAAAGAAAATTGTATAGTAAATAGATAGGAAAACAGATTTAAAACAGTTAATATTAAAATATGTTATTTGAAAAAATAGTTCAGAGCCAAACTATTCAATTCCCAATCTCCATTCCCAATCAATTCAATTTAACTTTCCACTCCCATTTAAATTGGCTCAACTCCAATTTAAATAACTTCAATTTCCATTGACATTGATTTAACCCCAATTCAAGTTGAATTAACCTCAATTTCTGTCCACAATCAAATCAAGTTCCATGTGAATTTGAAATTATTTAACTTTAATCATAATTTCAATTAATTCAAGTAAATTTCAAACTGAACCAATTTAAATTTTGAATTAATCCTAGTTCCCATTTGAATTTGAACTAATTCAATTCAAATTTCAACTTTAACCCATTTCGAATTATAAATTTGAGTTAAATTTTAAATGTTGTTTAATCTCTTAAATCAAATTAACTTTTGTTTTTAAGTCAACAGTCTAACTCTTTAAATAATTTAATTCTGAGTCAGAATTTCAAAATTCCATTTTAAATTATCTCTACTTAACTTATTTTGATGTTCAATTAAGAATTCAAAAACAATTTTATCGTCAGAATCCAATTTTAATACTGAATTTTAACTTCAAAACCTATTCTCAGTTTCATAGATTATTTATAACATCCGGATAAATAAACATCCACATTTATCCAAACACCAATTTACAGTATCCATCTTCAATTTCCAGATCTCAAACCTAATTTGAGATCGCACAAACTCCCCATTTCAAATTAACCATTTATCTTCCAAAGTTAAATCCCAATTTCATTTTAAAATTTCGAATTCAGGTTGCTTGTTAAATTACTTAACTTTCCCAAAGTTAAATTCAATTCATTCATTTAGTCAACCTTACTCAAATTAGAATTCCTACTTCAAATTTTCAAATGTCTAATAATATTCTTTCTTACTTATAAGTTCAAAACTTATATCACTTTGGGTTTTCACATCACATTCCAAGGAAAATTCAAAACTCAACCTTAGAGTTTATTTCAAATATACATATTTATTTCCTGTACACACCAAGTTACTTTAAATTTTAAACCACCTTTGGTTTTAAATCTAAAACAAATTCCTAAAAATTTTCAAACAACTCTTGTTTGAATCAAGCTCTTTTATTCAAATAATACTATTTTTTCTTCTTCAAACACTTGGAACAAATTCCCCAAATTTTTTGGACTTAGATTTAATACTTCACCATTTAAACCCTTTTTCAATTTCAATTCATAAGTCACGCTTACCTAAATGTTTACTTCCTTAAACATTTTTTTTGCTAAATCATTAACAATCATTTCATCATTTTAGGAAAATAACTAATGTTATTACAACTAGAAACCAATTCATTATTATCTTTATTCTAAAATTCTTCTCCAAATTCAAGATTTTAATTTCAATTTGAATCCTTTTCAAACTTATCTTTGTTTAATTCCAATTATTTAACAACCAATTACCTTAACATTAGAAAGAAATATTGCTTTATATATATCAAAATATATTCTTATATAAAAATCACTTACTTTTAAAACCATTATATAAGAAAATAACATGTACGCACTTTCATATATATATATATATATATATATATATTGCACTAAACTCATTCTTGGGTACTATTGACCCTATTCTTAATGAGTATACCTACCAGAGCCAAGGTTCTCGCTTAGCCTTTAGCTCTTATACCAACTGTAACGACCCAGAATTTTCGATTCCGAAAATCCCAGATAGTTAGGGTAAAAGAAGAAAAGAAATAGAAGAAGAAACAAAACAAAACCAGATTCTCACATTCGCAGCGGATAAAATATGATATCAATTAATAACAGTTTACAAAAGAATACTGTATCTGTCACTTTTTAATATATTAGAGTTACACACATATACAGACACTGGATATAAACAATCATCATGTCTCAGATTTACAACAATATAATATAGCGGAAACACTCCATACGTTCTTGCCATCCAGTTCGCCTCCTGAGCTCCAGAACGTCCTTACCTGAAAAATCTGTAATACTCGGTCTGACCCGAGCATTACATCAAAGTAACACACGGGTCAGGCTGGAAACCAGCGTGAGTATACCCATCTAATTTAGAATACTAAGTTCAAACCATAAAAGAAACCGGGTAACTCGTACTTCAACACAAGTTCATTATGCTCAACAGTTATTTCACAAATCAAATTCCAAGTATGCCTACATAGTTCAAAAGTCCATATTTTTTCATTTCAATCTACTAATTTCTCACATCAATCCAAATAGAAACATGTACATTACAAATCGAAGTGGGTTTGGGTATTACCAATACCCGACCCCGGTCTCTTCAAATCCCATGTCACCCTAACTTATATTGTTCAAGTGGAAATAATTAAATTTTAAAAATACAGGATACCAACCCTTACACAGTAATTCATCATCGATAGATAACCACATTATCTTTGTTCTGTCCAAAGATATCATATCACAAATCATTTCATATCAAAAATATCAACCAATCTTCATAAGCAAGATTAATTAGTCACACCATTTCTAATTAATTTAAATAAATTAAGTTAACTACTTTAATCATTTTTAATCCTTCTTACTTATCTGTAATTAATTACAAAACATAGATTAATCATCCCATAATTATCTTCTCTAATTACATCTGGTAATTAGCCTTTAATTAATTACCCAATTTAATTTAACTTCCACCCATACACATTAATTATATCTATTCTTAATTAATTTCTTATGTTAATCACCTCATAATCACTTACATTGATTAATTACCTTTTTTATTAATCACACTCATTCACTAACTAACCCTTTAATTAATTTTCTTAATTAATCCATACTTTAATTAATTACACTAAGTAATTAATTCTTAATTACTTCCACTAAGTAATTTTCCTTCTTATTAATTACACAAAGTAGTTAAGCCCAAACTACTTCCATTCTTCAATTAACTTCACACAGTAATTATCCATTAATTACTTCATTAAGTAATCGCACTTTATAAATTACATTAAGTAGTTATATTTAACCAATTTCCACAAATGATTATTCTTAATTAATTTATCTAATTAATTAACTTAAATTGATCATATTAAATAAATCATTTCATAATCCTAAATTAATGATCTTTCATTAATTACACACGTTAACCATCCCATAACTACTTCCCTAAGTAATTATGTTTTAATTAACCATTATTAATTTAAAATTTCTTAATTACCAATTAATAAATCTCTAATTACCTGATTAATTAAGTACTTGATTGCATCTTAATTAATCTTCAATTACTTGATTAATTAATTCCTAACCATTAATTAATTAATAATTTTAACTAAACTTATTTTAAATTTTCAAAACCTTGTTTATTTTTTATAAAAAACTTTCTTTAAAACTGCCAACCCTTGCTTTGGGTTCCTCCCGAGGACCACTCGGGTCTTGCCCGAGATTCCTTCTTATTCCTATTTTTTTTTACTTAATTTAGTTTTAACTTAAAATCTGGAACAAATCACTCACGCTAAAATTCGAAGCCCAACCCAAGCCACAACGCATCTTTCCCGAGCCCTCACCCGACATTTCTCCTTCCACCACTCGACCTCAGCACTACGGATACGTTAAAACCCCAGTGCACATGCACATGTCACCGATTGCCATTCTGATCATCGTCACTCTCGCTGCGAGTCGACTCAAACCTCCCTACCCGATTTCGATCATTAGTACTTCAATTCGAACAAGAAAACAAAATCGAGCCAGAGAGAACCCAATCCAGTAACGAACCATCACCAAAAATCTTCCCCAAGCCACCACTTCCGGCCACCGGAGACATCGTCACTCCGCCCAAAACTCTATCGCAACCACACGCACCTGTTCCCCCATGTCTGATTGAGACCGATGAACCCACGCCCTCGCCATTGCCTCGCAGAACCTGACGACTCGAACCCATTCCTAGACCCTAAATTCCATCGCGCTAACCTCCACGACGCCCAGATAAATGCAAGACCATTTTCCCTCGTCCCCAGGCCTATAACCTACCTCTGGCCCCAATTTCGATGTTACCGACCATCTCGTTCGTCTGAAATTGACAAAATACTTAATCTTGACCATCTTGCTAATACAAATCAACCACAATCGTAAAAATCATCAGATTATTTCCAAAAATAAACATATTCAAATATAAATCGATTCAAATGATCAAAACATAGAAATTCAAGAATCAAATTCTGGACTTGAATTTGTTTTTTTACTGTCCATTCTTATTTAGAAATAAATACTTGATACGTTCCTGGAATTAATTTTTTAAAGTTAATCTGGTAGATACACACAAATTTCTTTTAAAGATCCCATCATAAAATCCCTTAAATCATGAGATATAGATTTTTAAACGAGTTTTTTTTTCTTTTTTTCTGTTAGAATCAAACAGAGGCTAATTATATATATATATACACTCAGTCCTGCACCTAAGTATAATTCAATGATTCAACTATTTTCCTGACAATACACATTCGTGCATAACGTAATTTCCAACATTTCTTCACAGATTATTATATGTATTCAGAAAAATCCAGGATTAGCTTTGGAGAAGAGTTTACTCACTTGTAATGTTTGAACAAAGGAACTGGAATTGGTTTTTTTTGAAAACTTCGATCTTTGAACTGGAAAATGTTCTGATTTGAGCTTCAAAATAGTAAGCTTCTGATTTGATCCTTGCTCTGGAAATTTTTTTTAAGATGAAGCTTAAATCTTGCTTGATGTTAGAGTTGAGTCTAATTCAGTTTTGGATTCCCTTTGCTTTTGATAATAAAGGTTTTTTTTTAATTTGTTTTACTAAACAAATTCTCGAATCTAGGCAGAAATGGAGAAGGCAAAGTAAAGGTATATAGGCTGCTCTTTGGTGTACACAGCAAGCTTCTTTTGATTTGATTTTTTTTTCTTTTTTTCTTTTGTAAACTTGAAATGATATAGGGCATGCTTGAGTTGAAATGTGCATTAAATGCTTGTCTCCTTCCATGTTTACATACTTTTCATGCGAGTTGATGTATGTATATTCATTATTTGTATGTATGCCTATATATATGTATATAGTTATGTATTATATTTTTTCATGCTTATCTATACATTGCTTAATTATATATACATTCACATTCATACTTTTACAACTCTCCTATACTTACTCATGTTTCATACAACAATTATAACCACTTATATTCTTTTACTTTTATTTCTTAATCACATATTTATTTTTATTTTTAATTTAAGCTTAAGTATCATCACTATTCATATATATTTATATATACTCATATTTAGTGTTAAAAGGTAGAGTTTTTTATTTTTTTTATTATTTGAAATTCATTTATTTGATTAGTAAATATTAATATTCCAAAAATAAAATCAGTTAATTTCCCGATTAGCAGACGTCTAAAAAATCCAGGTCGTCACAGAACTGAAATTGAACTACTTTATTTTTCTATTTCATATTAATTCCCACTCACCTAGCACTTTAACTTGTATAAATTTGGAAAAGCTTTGGTTTAATCTTTCTTCTTTTGCTTCTTCTAAATTCCCCAATTGCTTGAATACATATAGATAATTTAATTTGGTGGAGATTTGTTTATTTAGTAGAGAAAAGGAGAAAGAATAATACGTACTAATTTTACTGTAGAATTATGGCGACTGCTAAATAAGAGATTAGGTTTAGGTTAGATGGTTTATTTATAGATTGTTTGTGTGAATATAATCCATCAGATTATTTTAGATTAAATCTGATTCATTCATACACTTAATGCTTATCCATTCTAGCCCACACACATCACTCAACCAATAAAATTTAGCCATCTCATCCTATATTACATCACTAGAGCAAATGGGAAACCGTCACATGTTAGAAACAACGCCGAAATACATAGAATATCGCTAGAAACGAACTAGCTAAAAAACATCGCTCCAGATTTTGGGCATCAACGGGACTTGATCCCTGGTCACTAAGGAAGTCAACATGCGCCTTTACCACTGTACCAAATATGCTTTTAATTTCTTTTTAGTTATATTTTCCATTAAATATCAGGGTGTTAAATTCTCCTCCCCTAAAGGATTTTGTCCCTGAAATCTCCAAAGATGGAAGAACGTAATTAATAACTAGCATCCAAGAACTATATCCATCTACTCAACCATCATCCATTTCTACCATTATCCTTATTTTTAACCAATGCGATTTATGATTTATGCGAAGTGAAATGCATATGAACTTACCTAATGCGAAAAGGTAACCGGTCTACCGATTCAGTTGACCTCCTATAATGTAAGTATGCTTATGTCATGCAACCAAATGTACGCAATTACCCTAGTATAATTGATAATTCTTTATGTATGTTTCAATCATTCACCCAAATGCACCATCCATATGCAAAATCCATTTATACCCTCACACACAAATATATATACACAACCATGTGCAAATGCAATAGATAACAGGCATGCATATGTAGGTGTGTGCACCTAGTTGGCCGATTATCCTAATAAATATCTATCCAATGCATGCAATGAAAGTGCGTATGCTGTATAGCTAATACTTAAGATCATGTAATATGGAATGTATTATAATCTAAACGCGGAAGCAGATAATAATAATAAAGTAAATAAGAATAAGCACACCAAATTTTTTTATACTGGTTTGAACTTCCCGTTCTACGTCTAGTCACAAACTTCCCTCTGCGATTTCTCTCAATAACCCCTCGCTTAACTCGGAGGAACAGGTATACAACCCCTGAGCAGCCAAACCGGATTTTTCCGCTTCAACAGCCGAAGAGGACTTTTCCGCCTGATACAAACTAACAAGACTTCTACAATTTCGATAAAAGTTGTTGACGCTTTGTGTTCTAGATAACACCGGTTTGTCTTTGATAGTACATCCTTTCTATAATCAGATCTTCAATTATACACTCTGTGTGTGAATATTCAAAGTGGAGTGCACGTGTGCATGTCTGTGCAAAGAACACAGATTCAGTCGACTGGTGAAATCAGTCCAGTCGACTGAACTGTGCATTTTTGCACAGTGAGCACCTGTGCACACTATTTTGTGTGTATATATACATATATATATATATATATTTAAAACTTTTATATAGTGTTTGTAAACTACTTGAGGAGTGATTTTAACAATTATAAACTATAACTCCGACTCAAAACTAAAGGTTTTAATAGCGTACTTGGGTTTGAAGTCTAGTTACCTTTGTAGTTCACCACATGTGTACAACTTTCTCTACCTTTGTCACTTTGATCGTCTAATCTCATTGTTATAATTGAAGCTTGCCATGAATCAAAACTCATGATTCAACATTCTCCCCTTTTTGATTGATGACAACCGATTTTGACGATTCTTTATATTTGAAAATATATAACTTAGATTATATATTTCTCCTCCTAAATGTGTCGCGACTTTTCTATTCCTTCATAAAAAGTTAGTACATAAATTTCTCCCCTTTTGTCATCGAAAAAAGGGATACTTGATTCAATAATCATAGAGTACTAACAAATATTTGTAGAATGAGACATTACGAATCATCACAAATATGAACATAAATATTATCATATAAACATTCACAAACATATCACATTACAGACATTGTTTTACGAATACAAACATCACAAAAGCACAAACGTTTGTTCACAACGTCACAGTCATAACATTATAAGCATATCACACACAAAATAAAACTTACCCAAAAAATCAAATTTTCCCTATCATTCTTCGGATTCTTCTATTTCGTCATCTCCGAAAATGATTGGTCTCTTCCCCTTATCTTTGTCTATGTCATTGTTTGTTTCCTTATCCCATGTTGTCCACATAAATACCGGTGCCTCTTGTTTTTCGGATGAGGTAGATGAACTAGTGGTGCAAGAGATCGCTCCCATAATATGCGAAAGAAGCTCTTTCCCTTATTGAACTTCTTATCAATTTCCTTGTCGGGGAGTTTGACACGTGAATCTAATATCACTTGATTGCGAGCTACAAGATTGATTGCTTCACGTGTTCCTTGGGAAGGTGTAGTGGTTCGAATTTCATTACTTTGTCTTTGCGGTGATGCTTCTTCTTGATGTTCTTGGGGATGGTTTTTCCATTCTTGGAATGACATGATACGGAAGGGTCTTGGGGGTAATTTCATGAGGCTTATCGTTTGACAATTAAGAGTTTTTAAATTGAAGTGTCCAAGACGGGTATCGGCACTTGAAGATCCATAGGCAATCTCATGATGTATTCTTCGTAGTAGATTATATTTTGTTTCCCTTGATTGAAGACTAGAAGTTCATCAAGAATAAGTTTTGGCCAATTTATTTGTACATTTCCATATATAGCGTACAATGCTCTATAGTTCTCCGGGTATACCAATTCATATGATCTGGTTCTTGGAAGTATTATTTTCATTAAGGCACGATGCAAAATTCTTACCGCCGGTCGTAGGGAAATAGATTTCAATTCTTTCATATCATCTTCAAGGAAATGATGGATTATATCTTCTCGAATATCGATACCACAATTCAAATCCTCCAATGGTATTCCATCTGTCAGAGTGTGAAGTATGTGTCTTATTCAATCTAAAGAGAAAAATACTTGACATCCACAGACTAGAATTCAAACACAATTATCTCTATTCCTTGGAGTTTGGTGATATAGATTGAGATTAGCAAGAAATAATTTCACCATATTGTGGTTAATTTTTATTTTGTTTTGATTGTAGTCTAATAGTGATTCCAAACAACTTCTTTTTTCCAAATCTTGAATTCCATATGCATTGAAGTCAGGGTAAACCACAAACGATCCTTCTAGATATCTTGATTCCTTCATTTCGTTCCACCATTCAGCCACTGCATGATTGTAAAGCCATTGACCAGTTTGAGTATCAATTGGTTCTTGAGAGGTTGACGTTGCTCTTCGTTGTCTTTTCTGAGGTCTAGGAACCATGATGTTGAATGATATAGATAATTTTTGATTTGGAATGCTTTGGAGTGTTTCAGGGAATTGAAAGTTTTGAGTTTGAATGAGTTTATGAAAGAAAATGAATGCTATTGCTTTATAAACTAGGGTTTTCTGTCGCCTCTGTTATGTCGTTCAGTCGAATGAGCCAAAAAATTCGATCGATTGAACCCTTTTTCTGAAGCTATTTAATCTGGAAATGAGTTCAGTCGACTGGACATTATGGTCCAGTCGACTGAGTTCTGTCAGTGACTTTTGTTCTCTGGAAATGAGTTCAGTCGACTAGACATTTTGGTCCAATCGACTGACTTCTGTCAGTGACTTTTGTTCTCTGGAAATGAGTTCAATCAATTGGATATTTTGGCCCAGTCGTCAGAATTCTGTCAGTGACTTTTTCTTGCTTTATAATGCAACTAATTTGTATGATGATTTCATATAATATAACAATAATTTTACAAAATGAAGTACCAATTAAAAATTTTATTTGTATATTTATTGATGATTTCATTAAGATATTCATTAATAATAAAATTCAAAAACAAATTGATCAACAAATATGATTTATTTTAAAGGTGATTTCTTTGGAGTCTTAGATTTCTCCTTATCATCCTTCTTTGATGGCGTGATCGCTAGCGATAGTTTGCCATCCCATGAGTTTGGAGTTCGAGGAGAGTATCATGGAGAAGGATCCCACGGATTTAGATATCCAACTGATGGATCGAGTGATGAACATGGCTTTGGTAAAGGTTCATATGCGTCTATTGGTTTAGAGTTGCAAAATTAACTGGAATTTGTTCCAAAAGATTTAAGCATCTTGCCGTCACTTTTTGTTCGAAATATAATTCACGTTGTACGTCCATTTGTTGTTGCTGGTTGTGATGAATATTGTCGATCTTCTCTTTAGTCGATGGCGAGATGAACATAGCTTGTTTTCCCTTCTTATTATCCGGTGTATAAGTGGTATGATAGCTTTCCCACTTATGTACTGGTTTATATTCCGGTGTTGGAGTAGGTGATAGATGGTCGGAGCTATCTGAGGAAGGTATTGTATAGAAGAGATGTGAGTTATCTGAGGATTGCGACACCATTACGATGTGATAATAAAATATACGAAGCTTGTATTTCAATTGTATTTGAAAAGTGTATGCAACATTTAAAAAAAAAATCATGTATATATAGGAGTAGAAACCTGTATTTTCTATGGTCAGAATATGAAATTAGTTTTAGACCATATATAAATAAGTTAATGATTTTAGGTAGGAAAATGATTTCAAAATGTATGGTTAATAGAATTTCGAGCTCATTTAATATAGGATGGGCTGGTTTTTACTACTAAACAAGAAACAACAACTACCAAAATGGTAGACACATGAGACCATAGTACAATCCCAATCAGCTTCAATATTTTTGAATATCAAAAATTTTGTTTTTAACAAAAAATGAATTTTATGTCATGACAAGAAACACCTATAGGTCAAGTGGCTATAGACATTAGAAATTTAGGAATGAATGGAGTTCGAATCCTATCATGGTTAGAAATCGTATATTTTATTTTTCACGATTTTGCCTTTTTATTAATAAATATTATCATAACTCTTTTATTGACATTATTCCAGGCTCTCTTCTTAGTTTTATGAATATATTTTCATTTAGTGGTTCAGTGAAAATATCAGCTAGTTGATTTTTTGAATTCACAAATTCTAAATTTACTAAATCCTTTTCAATACAATCACGAAGAAAATGATGTTGTATATCAATATGTTTGGTTCGTGAGTGATTTATTGGATTTTTAGAAAGATTTATTGCATTAGTATTATCACAATATATTATTGATTTATTTAAATGTATATTGAAATGTTTTAGTGTTTGTTGCATATAGACGACTTGGGCACAAGCTAAAGCGGCGGATATATATTCTGCTTCACATATCGATAAGAAAACATAGTTTTGTTTCTTTCTGAACCAAGAGACTAAGGAACGTCCAACAAAGTGACACGTCCCACTCATACTCTTTCTATCTGCCTGACTTCCTCTAAAATCAGCATCACTATATGATACTAATTCGAAAGGACATTCTTTCGGATAAACTAGTCCAAAAAATTTGGTTTTGCTTAAGTAACGAATAATGTGTTTTACTGATCGCATATGAGATTCTTTAGGATATACTTAAAATCGAGCCCATAAACAAACACTCCCCATTATATCTGGTCTACTAGCAGTTAAGTATAGTAATGATCTAATCATACTACGGTATTGTTATTCGTCGCCACTTTTGCCTTGTTCATCTCTATTGAGATGCATTGTTGTACTCATCGGAGTTGGCTTGGTTGCAGTGTTTTCCATACCAAATCGCTTAATTAAATTATTACAATATTTTTATTGATTAATAAAATTCCATTTTCTAATATTTTATTTTGTAATCCAAGAAAATATGATAATTCTTCCCTATGTGACATTTCAAATTCATTAGTCATTATAGTTGAAAAGTCCTGACATAATTTTTAGTTGGTTGACCCAAATATAATATCATCTACATATATTTGAATAATTAAAATATCATTTTTAGTCTATTTAATAAATAAAGTTTGATCAACCTTCCTAATTTCAAAACCAGAGTCTATTAAATATTTCTTAAGATGATCGTACCAAGCACGTGGTGCTTGTTTTAAACCATATAAAGCTTTCTTAAGTTTATAAACATGATTTGGAAATTTTTCGTGAATAAAAAGAGAAGGTTGTTCAACATAAACATTTTCTTTAATGTATCCGTTTAAAAAGGAACTTTTTATGTCCATTTGAAATAATTTAAAGTTGTGAAAACACGTGAAGGTTAATAAAATGCATATGGCTTCTAATCTAGCGATTGGAGCGAACGTTTTTTCATAATCAATACCTTCTTCTTGATTATATCCTTGCGCTACTGTTCTAGCTTTACACCTAATTCATCGACTTTATTTTCCAATACCCATTCAGTACCAATAACTAATTGATTACTTGGTCTCGGAACAAGTTCCCAAACTTCATTTCTTTCAAATTGATTTAGTTCTTCTTCCATAGCAAGAATCCAATAGTCTTCTGTAAAGGCTTCTTTTATATTTTTAGGTTCTATAGTAGAAAGAAATGTTATATGACCCATTTGATTTAATTGTTGTCTAGTTCTAAATTTTAAGTTTACTTCTCTAATTATATTTTGAACAGTGTGATCCCGTAAAATTCTAGGTGTAGATTTATATTTTCTTCATTATGAATAATGTTTTCATTTTCTCTAATATTGTTATTATTATCATTAACTTTTCGAATAATATCATCATCATCCAAGTGATTTTTGATATTATTTATATATTCATTAATAAAGTTTTCAGAACATGAAGAGTTTCTTCTATAATTTTAGTTCATTTATTAAAAATTCGATAAGCTTTACTTCGTTCTGAATAACCTATAAATATTCATTCATCGGATTTTGGATCGAATTTACCGAGTTGATCTTTGGTGTTTAAAATAAAATATTTTGAACCAAAAACCTTAAAATATGAAATATTTGGTTTTCTACCATTTAGTAGTTCATATGGAGTATTTTTAGTTAGTGGTCGTATAGAAACATGACTCAAAACATAACAAGCAGTTGCTACAGGTTCTGGCCAATTTTTTTGGTAAAGTTGTCCATTTAATAAAGTTCTTGTGCATTCATGTAATGTTCTATTTTTCCTTTCTACAACTCCATTTTATTGTGGTGTTCTAACAAAAGAAAAATTGTGATTAATTCCTTTCTTTTTACAAAATGTTCAAAAACTTCATATTCGAGTTCTCCTCCATGATCACTTCTAATATTTTTAATTTTTAAATCTTTAATATTTCAATTCTTTTGATAAATATTTTAAAGTCTTCAAAAGTATCACTTTTATTTTTCATGAATATAGTCCATGTATATCTAGAAAAATCATCTATATTAACTATTATAATTGATCGGTTGAATTTGAGTAGGTCCAAGAAGATCCATATGTAATAGTTCAAGTGGTTGTTTTGTAGATATTACTTTCTTAGATTTAAAAAAAGAAGTTTTTAATTTTTCTAATTGACATGCATCACAGATGTTGTCAATTTTGAATTACATATCGGGTAAACCATGTACTAGTTTATTTTTGGCTAATTTATTTATAGTTTTAATATTTATATGACAAAATTGTTTGTGTCATAACCAAGAATTATTTTCTTTTGCTACCAAGCACATATTAGAGTTATTATTTATATTCATATTTAAAATATAAATATTTCTATCTCGTAAACATTCAAAGATTAACTCTTAATTTTTATTAGTAATATTGCATTTATTTTATGAAAATGATATATTAAAACCTTTATCGCATAATTGACTTATACTTAGTAAATTATGTTTTAAATTTTTAACTAATAAAACTTCAATATGAGAGGTAAATTAGAAGTACCATGCTGCTGACATCGCCTTTGCTGATGATATAGCCTTTGGAGTTATCTCCAAATGTGACTGATCCTCCATTCGAGTAGATGATGTTGGTTAGCATATCTTTATTGCCAGTCATGTGTTTAGAGCAGCCGCTGTCCAGTATCCATTTTCCTCTCTTTTTAAGTGGTACCTGTAAAAAATAAAGAATAATATTGGTACCCACTTCCTCCATTAGGGTCCTAAGGGTTAAATCTTAGGAAGCCAAACTCAATAGGGTTCATAGTTCCCTTTAAAAATATAAATATCATTATAATGAACAGTTTCCATAAATGATTTAATATATTTATTCTTAATCAAATTATTATTTGTTTCCGGAATCCATATTTTTACAGTTTTAATTTCTATAGAAACTATTGATTTAATATCCTTTTTAAACCTATTTTTAATGTTATTCAATTCTGGCTTAAATAATTTTTTATATCCTAGTCCTGATTTATTTGAGGTAGATTGAGAATTTTATATAATTTTAGAAAGATTATCTCTCCCTTTATTAAAATTAGAAATATTTTCTAATTTTTTTGAGACTAGAATTTTATAGTTCTAAAACTTTATAGCCAGATTTTAAATCTTTAGTATCTACTGATAGATAATCATTCTTATTTTTCTGAATTTCTAATTCTTGAGTAATCATAGATACTTGGGAAGTTAAATTAGAATTAATTCTTGAGTATTCTTAAGTTCCTCTTCTAGAATTTACTTCTAATCTTTTAGCATACTTACTTCTAATTCTGATTTATTCAGTTTTTCTATTAATTCCTATTCTTCTTTTTAATTTGTTTTACTAAATCTATCAATTCTAAATTAATTTCTACTAAATCATCAAAACTTAAATCACTTACATCGTCTTTTGTGGCCATGAAGCATACATTAGCTTGTTCATTGTCGATGTCGCTGTCACTATCACTATCTGATGAGTCTGATTCTCCCAAGTGACTGAAAAAGCTTTCTTTCTAGGAATTTGTCCTTCTTGAATTTTTTATTTTTACGTTCTGGACAATCTCTCTTTATATGGCCCTTCATATGACATTCATAGCATTCCATGACTGAAGATGATGGTATAATGCTATCGGTATTGTTGTTGGAGTTACTTTTGCTACTCCTAAACTTGTTTTTCTTTTTTAATTTCAAAAACTTTTTAAATTTTTTTTGCAATAAGTGCCATATCCTCCTTATCTGAATCTGAATCATATTTTTCTGCTTGAAATGCTAGATTCTTCTTATCCTGTGCTTAAACTTTCTTTGCCTGCAAATTCACTACATATGACATTAGATCATTTGCTTCCTCAATATCTAAGATCTTTCTTTCCCATTCATCCGTTAATGAGTTTAGGATTTTTGACATTATATCAAAATTAGAAAAAAATTCTTCTTGTCCTAATAACGAATGAAAAATATCTTGGAATCTAGAATACATATCATTAATGGACTCATTTTCTTTCATTCTAAAATTTTGAAATTGATTCTTAAGCATAGATATCCTGCTTTGTTTAACCTTGTTAGTATCTTCATTAGTTATTTTCAGTGTTCGCCATATTTCATATGCAGTATTGCACATGCTAACACGATTAAACTCATTCTTGTCCAAGGAGCAAAAGAACATATTCGTAGCTTAAGCATTTGTGGTAGTATCTAATTTTTGTGTGTTTGACCATGTAGAAAATTCAGTTGTGGGTACATGATATTCAGATTGTGTGATATTCCATGAACAAAATCATTTGCTAGCATATAAATTCTCATACGTGTAAACCAATTAGTGTAATTCATGCCATTGAATAGTGATGGTCATGTAGTGGATTGACCTTCTATAAAACTGTTGGTAGTGTTATTTTTCCATATTACTAGAATATATCAAGTAACTGTGTATTAGATGACCTTATTTTGATACCAATTGAAATCGTGTATGTGTATAGCTAATACTTAAGATCGTGTAATATGGAATGTATTATAATCTAAATGTGGAAATAGACAATAATAGTAAAGTAAATAAGAATAAGCACACTAGGAGTTTTTATACTGGTTCAAAATTCTCGTTCTACGTCCAGTCCTAGACTTTCCTCTGGAATTTCTCTCAATAACCCCTCACTTAATCCAGAGGAATAGGTATACAACACCTGAGCAGCCGAACAGGGTTTTTTCGCCTCAACAGCCGACGAGGACTTTTCCACCCGATACAAACTAACAACACTTCTACAATTTCGATAAAAGTTGTTGACACTTTGTGTTCTTGATAACACTGGTTTTTCTTTGATAGTACACCATTCCTATAATCTGATCCTCAATTATATATTGTGTGTGTGAAGATTGGAAAGGAAGATATTGCTTTGAATCGAAGTATATAATAACTAACTCTGAGATTCAAGCAATATATCTTTGATTAGAAAGCTTTTAGAATGAAAAAATATAGTCAAGAAATACAGATCAGAGAATAGAATAGATTGAAAGTAAATTAGATGATTAAAATCATGGATTTAGATCTATATTATAGTATATAAGGTCGCTACTGTTCATGAAGAGTTTCAATCAAGAGTTCCATCCGTAACTCTTCGAATTGGATCGTTACTCTTCGCAAAGAGAAGCAACCCTTAAGGAAACATGGCAGTTGCGTACGGTCAATCGACTGGTCAAAAATATCGAATTGACTGAATATTCAAAGTGGTATACACGTGTGCATGTCTGTGCAAAGAACATAGATTCATTCGACTGGTGAAATCAGTCCTGTCGACTAAACTGTGCTTTTCTACACAGTGAGCACTTGTGCGCGCTATTTTGTGTGTGTGTGTGTGTGTGTGTATATATAAACTTTTGTATAGTGTGTGCAAACTACTTGAGGAGTGATTTTAACAATTATAAACTATGACTACGACTCAAACACTAAAGATTTTAATAGCATACTCCGGTTTGATGTCTAGTTTCCTTTGTAGTTCACCACGTGTTTATAACTTTCTCTTCTTTTGTCGCTTTGATCGTCTAATCTCATCATTGATCATTGAAGCTTATCATGAATCAAAACTTATGATTCAACATGCGATGTATCTATTTGCAAACATCGGCATCCACTTGCAATCATTATTATCCATCAAACATAACATGTCGTAATGACATGTTTATAACCAAGATACCATCCATAGGTTTCACCAAAAGATTATCGAAAAGACCCTAACAAAGGAAAGATCAAAGATCGAAGATAGGATATTTGAAGTGTACCTTCAGATAGAAAAGGATAAGAAGTTCGAATTCTCTCCTCATATTCCCATGTGAACTCCTTGGGGTCATCTCCCCACTGAACCTTCAATAGATGAACTTCCTTGTTGCGTAATCTCTAGGCACCGTGTTCCATTATACAGGTGGGTGTACGACACACAAATGATTCACGCTCTATCTCCACTTTCCTTAGCTGATTGGATTCTACTACTACTACGGAATCATGTAGGTACTTCCTCAGATGTGAAACATGAAAAACATAGTGAACTCCAGCCAACTTATCCGGAAGGTCAACTCTGTATGCCACTTTTCCAATCTGTATGGTAATAGGGAAGGGTCCTACAATTCTTTGTGCCAAATTACTCACTGAGCCAAATCTCATAACGTTTCTCAAATGGGAAACCTTGACAAAAACCATATCTCCAACCTTAAACTCCAAATCTGAACTGCTTCTATCAGCATATGACTTTTTCTATCTTGTGCTATCTTCAACCTTTTGCAAATCAAATCCACTTCTCAAAAGTTTCCCTCACCAAGTCTGGTCCAAGAAAGATCCTATCGGTGGTATCCCACCAACAGGCTGGTGATCTGCATGGTCTTCCATAGAGGGCCTCGATCGGTGCCATCCCAATGCTTGCTTGATAACTATTATTATACACGAACTCCACTAAATGTAGGTTGTCTTCCCAAGAGCCTTCGAAGTCAATGATGCACAATCTGAGATATCTTTTGAAACCTATTTACCCTCTTAGTTTGTCCATCTGTCTAAAGGTGATATGATGTGTTCAAATTCAATTCCGTTTCCAAGGCTTGTTGAAGACTCCTCTAAAACTCGCTGGTGAATAATGGATCTCTGTCGCTCACAATGCTGGCGGGAACTCCATGAAGCCTAACTTTATCCCTTACATAAAGTGTTTCCAAAGAAGTTGCGTCATATTACTCTTAATGGGTATAAAATGAGCACTCTTCATCGGTCTATCCATAATGACCCAAATGCTCATGTTCCCTCTCCGTGACCTTGGTAATCCATCCACGAAGTCCATAGAGACGCTCTTCCATTTCCATAATGGAATATCCAATGACTGCAACAGTCCTTCGGGATTCTTCTATTATGCCTTTATCCTTTGGCAAGCGATGCACTTTGATACATACTCCGTCACCCTCTTCTTCTTCCGAGCCAATAGAATACCCTCTTCATATCCCGGTACATCTTATCACCACCGGGGTGCACTGTCATCCTAGAATGATGTGACTCGGCCAACACCGCTCTACAAAATCTTCACTACGGTGAACACAAAGTACACCATCCCTTCTAAGTCATCCCCTAGTGTCCATGGTATAGCGCCTAAGTTGTGGTAATGACTCTCCTCTACCAAGCTTATCTAAAATGTCCTTTAACTCTTCATCCTCATCTTGCCTTGCTTCAATCCGCTCCATCAAAGTAGGCTGGACGTCGAGGGCTGCTAATAATATCAGAGCTAAATCCGATGGCGGTCTAAAATCAAAGGTAGCAATGTACTCCAAATGCTTTCATTCCAAAAACAAAGGGCTTAAAACCACTTTGTGTCCACTCAACACATCTGCCACTACATTACCCTAACTAGGGGTATAGGAAATCTCAAAGTCATAAGAGTCTGAAAACTCCATCCATCTTTGCTGTCTCAAATTCAAGTCTTTTGAGAGAATAGATACTTCAAAGACTTATGATCCTTGAAAAGCTTAAATCTTTCTCCTAAGAGAAAGAGCCTGCAATACTTGAGAGCAAAAATGATAGCTGCCAACTCAAGATCATGCGTCGGGTAATTCTTCTCATGTGCTTTTGACTATCTGCTCACATAGCACACTACCCTACCCTCTTGCATCAGTACTGCCCTTACCCCCACCACAATGTAACGATCCTGATTTTTAAGCTAAATTTAAGTTGGTAATTAATTTAATTTTTGAATTTAATTGTGAATTTATTGTGAGTAAATTTGAATTATTTTCCAAATTTTATAAAGATATGTGTTTGGTTTGTGTTTATATATATAAATAATAATTTGAGATTTGAATTTGGAATTCAAAAGTTAGTATATTGAAATTTAATTGGACTTAAAGAAATTTATATTTGAAACAAAAATATAATAAGCATGAATACTTAAGTTTAAGATGAAAATGGCGACCTGGTAATTTTTTCGATCGACCTTCCCACTGTAGCCTCGTGTTCGAACTCTCCCTTTAGTGTTTCGCGTTCTTCGTCCTCATGCCTTCCACTCCCCCTCTCCTCCCTCTTCCCGTCACATCATCTTCACCGTCTTCTACTAGATCTGGTAAGGTTTTCAAATCACTTCGTGCTGTGGCCTCGAGTTCGAACGCTCCCTTGCTTTCAGAATCGGAATTTCCCCCTCTGCATTCTGTTAAGAAATCTGGTCTTCATGTTGTTATGAGCAATAGCACGCGACATGAGGTGTTGGCAGCTGAGTTACATGATGTATGTCGAACTGTTAGAGGCCCACTGCCTCAATCGTTAATGATGGTGCTGCCTCCTGTGCTAGAGGAGTGGCTTTTGGTAATGTTGGTCCTGAGTTTGTTCCTGTAGCAGCTGATGGCTTGAGTTTAGCTAGTTGCCCCTCAGGTGTTCGCCCTAATGCCACTGAGAATGTTGTGAGTTCTGGAGTTATTTTGCCGAATGCCTCTTCCATCGCTGATCCCTCTCTTGCGGCTATATCTTGTGCTCCTATTGTTGAGGAGTTACATCCTGCTACTCCTTCCCCTATTGGTCCCAAATCTTGGTCTTCGCTCTTTAAATCTCTGCCACGTAACGCTGGAGTTTATGAACCAGTAGATTTTGAAATTGTTGAAGATAATGGAGTGATGATCCCTCCTGCAAATGTTATGCAAGCTGGTTTGGACTATTGGTCTGAATATCTGGTTGGATTCTTTTTGGACCCTAAACAACGTCTTCATGATGCGTCTTCCGTTTGTCGTCGGGCTTGGAGGCCTCGTGGTGATCTTCGCGTTAGGCTGGTTGAATCCATGTATTTCCTGTTGTTCTCCTTCTCTGAGGATCGCAGTCGTGTTCTTGAGGCCGAGCCTTCCTTTTTTGATGGGAAACCTTTTATTATTACTCCATGGTCTCCTACGGTAGCTAGAGCTCGTGAGCAAGTTCTTTCTCTCCTTGTTTGGGTTTATTTCTCTAATATTCCCTCTGCTCTTCAGCCGCTTCTTGGTTTGAATTGGCTTGCTTGCAACGTTGGTAAATTGATATGTTTTGATGCTAATACTGTTGCGCGTGAAAAGCTCGTATACGCTAAGGCTCTGATTCAGATTTCCCCCTTTAAGCCTTTACCTTCCTCTATTCCTGTACAGTTAGCTGTTGGACATGTGGTGGATGTCCGTGTTCGTTACGGTTGGGTCCCAGACATTTGTTCCTCCTGTCACTCTTTTGGCCACTTAGATACTGCTTGCTCGCATTCTGTTGATTCTGCTGCGGCGCCTAAGATTCCCCTGCCTCGGCCTCCGCTCAGGAAATGGGTTCCCAAAGTTTCTCTGGTTTCTCCTTCTCCTGAAGCACCTTTATCTGATCCGGGTCCGTTGTCTTCTATTGAGATGCCTGCATCCCCTTCTGCCACCATTGTTCCCTCTGATAATTCCTTGGATTCCATTGCTGTTCCGATTCAACTGTCGCCTCAGTTGCCTGTTGTTTGGGCTGAGTCTGAGCGCTGTTGGTTTGATCGTCATTTTGATTTTTGTTACAATCCTGTGGATGACTCCTATTTCCGGTTTGTGTCTGGTGACCTTTCGAACCATCACTGCCTTTATTATCGACCATCTGGTGATTCCTTGATTCTTGATTTGGATGGTTCGTATGCTAAGTTAAATTCTGTCATGCTTGCTGATTCTTCCTGGGATCGATCTTTTATTTACACTTCTGATGCTGACATTTATGATCCTACTCTTGCACACCTTTTTCGGCCCTTTATTGGTATTCTGGGGAACGACTCCTCTTCCCCTGTGGATGACGATAATGGTACTTCTCCTTCTTTTGAGGAGTCCTAGTCTAGATAGTTATTTGTAGCTGTGATATGTCTGTCACACTCCTATGTTGTATTTTCTTTTTTTATAGTAGCTAAGGTGCCCCTACCTTACTCCTGTATTTCATGTTTTTATTACGTTCGTAATAAAAAGTGGACGGTCCACTATAAAACCGGCTGGCCTTGCCAAAAAAAAAGATGAAAATTTTAAAATAAGTATTTATTAATTTGAATTTGATTTGAATATTCTAAGTTTTGAGATGAATAAAATTGTTTTCTAATTTTAATATATGATATATTGGAAAGTTATATTTTTAAATCAATATAGTAAGAGTTGTTTAAAACTAAATTTCATATTATTCAATATCCATATCTCTTGAAAATCAATAAGAATTAAATTAAGAGTTTACATACCTTCTTTTAAAATTTGTTTGAACTAAATTTATATATATATAAGTGTAAGAAAATAAAATAGTTAGTTTTATATGTAAATAAATACTCAAGCTTTGATATGAAGATATCTTTTTAAAAGAATAAGATTTAAAACTACAAATTAAATATGTGTATAAACATTTGTAAACTTAAATTAATAAGAAATTATATTGCATAATTTATAATAGTCTAAAGGTTAAAACATGTTTCATAAATTTAAATAAATAAAAACTTATTTCACCAATTTAAACAAAGTAAGATTTAAAAATAAATAAATAAATAAAACATGCATTCCAAATAAATCTAAGTTAAGGGTTAAAACATGATTTGCAAATATAAAAAAAATATAAATGTATGAATGGAAAATAAATATGAATATATTTATGTACAAAACTAAATTAAATTTAAATATAAAATGTATTACATAAACATTTGTAAATATAAAGATTAAATAATTTTAAGGGTTTAAACTATAAATTTCAAATTAATAAAGGACTTAAACATAAAAAGTTTATAATTTAACAAGTGTCCATGTTTAAAGACATGTGTTAGTAATGATAACAAGTGGCATTTAAATTAATTTTATTTTAAATTAAAATTTAAATAACATACAAAAGGAAAAAAAATAGAAAGCATGCATAAGAATTTTTTTGAAACCAAGCTATATTCATTTTCTTCTTAGGCCTAAGAAAAGAAAATTTTCTTACATCCTCAAACTTAAAACTGAAAAAAAAAAAATCAAAACCAAATTCAGAGCTTAAACCTTGATTCAGAGTTTTCAACCTGGAAATGAATTCAACCTGAAAAGAAAAAAAAATTTGAATCAAACTTCAACCCGAAACACTTAAATCTGAAGGAAAAGAAGCAGCAACCTAGAATTTAAAGCAAAATTTGTTCAATATCTAAGCCAGGAAAAGAAATAAGGCAATCAATCTGAAAGTAAAGTCAAATTCAACCTAATCTAGAAAAAATTGAAAGATCAAACAACAGATTCAAGAGCAAAACAAGAAGATCAAAATCATCTCAAGCTAAAGCAAAACCAGGAAGCTAGAAATTAGGATGAAATCAAACTGTTTTAACTTCAGGCAATTCAAACTTCAACAACCAGGTTTTACTGTCCTCTGTCTTCAACGCAAGGCGAGTAACTTTATTTTAAAAAGTTTAAGTATAAATTTAGTTTCATGCTAGTGTGTTTGAAAATAATATGTATTGTGAAGTATGATGTGTATACATATGAATGTTTAGATATGCATGTTGTTTCCATAAGAATACTTCTCTGCTCTAGTTCCAGTTTTACTGTTTTGATTTAAATTCAAAATATTTTAATTTTACCTTTGTTTAGACTTAAGATTCAAATGAAACTTGCTTGTTTCATTTCAAACTTTGGTTTAGAATTTTAATTAAGTCAGAATATTATTAATATGACTCTGGAAACCAAAATGCTTGAGAAAAGTTTTAAACAAGTTAAATTCCAAACCTTTTAATTTACGAATTCAGTAATATACATTGAATTCTTATACTTTAATATGATTTTTAAAACAAAATTTATAATTTTTAGAATGAGTATTTAAGAGCAGTTCGAGTTTGTCGTGATTCCTTCTTTTTGGCAATTACTGGTGATTCTCTGATTAGTGGCGGACGGGGTTCACTGTGGTGATGGAGGAGTGATTGGTGGGGTTTGGAAAAATGTTGGAGTTGTTCCAGCTCGTCGAGGTGATGGCGGCGAGGAGATTTAATTTCTAAACCTAGTTTGGGCTGTGATTGGGAATTTGATCGGGGTGGCTTCGATCGTGCATCGAGTTGCATGCGATTTTGGGTGATGGTAGTAGGTACGCTGTCGAAGACGTGGCCAGAGTGGTTGATGTTCCGGTGGTAGGAGACGTGTGGGTGAGGTTGTTTCCAGATTTGGAGTGGTGTTTCTTGTTCGTTTCCAGGTTCGAACAACTTGATTTTGATTTCGCGCGGGTGAAGGAGTTTGGATGGTCGGAAGTTGTTGCGTGGATGTTGGCTGATGTGATGAAGCCATCTGAGGTGACTGGAGTTGGTCGGCGATCACATGCACGTGCACGGTGCCATGATCTGAAATTTGTGAAGAAGGGTGTGTGCAGGGATCGAACGCGAGTTTTCTCGGGTGTTACCCAAAGTCTGGTGATGTTCGGCTCGAAGCAAATTAGGATGGTGCTCGGGTAATGTTGTACAGGGTTATAATAGGAACCTGTCCTGTTTCCAGATCCTGAGAATTGAATTTTAAAATTTAAATCAAAATTAAATATAACTTCAAGTATAGATTAAAAACTTGGTTTATGAATAAAGAAAAAACTGAATGTAAATTTCAATTCAAAGTTTAAACTGAATGTAAAAATCAAAGTTAAAAATAAATTCAAGTGCAGTTTCGAAATTTAGTTTGGAAACAAAGTTTTTAAAATTTAAAATTGTTAAACAACTTAAAAGTGTTAGGTAAGTAAGTGTATTTTTAAAACAAAAAGCATTTGAATTTCAAAATGGAATTTGAAATTGTCAAGAAGGAATTTAACAGGTTGAATTAAGTTTGGAACCTGGATTAAGGTCGGAATTTGAATTCCAGAGTTTTGAAGTTAAATAAGTTTTCATAACTTTATATGTTTAAATAAGTTTTAATACCAAAATATACTTTCCATATGTGAAATTGAAAGAGAATTCGATTATAACTCTTTGAAACTTTCTTTCGTGATAAAAGTATTACTTAAACTTGTGAATTCAAAAGTTTAAAATTTGGTTTTAAACTTTATAATAAAAAATAAATTGGTATTCATTTTAAGTCTTGAAGTTTAAAATGAATTTAAAAGTGAATTAAGTATAAATGTTTCAACATATTTGTAAGTGATAATAAAATCACTAATAAGAATGAGATTTGTCTTAAGTTAATGAAAATATAATGATGATTTATAATTCATTAATTATTAAGTCAATTAAAATGGATGACTTATTTATTTAATTAATTAATGATTTGGATTAATTAAATAATTAAGAGTTTAAATTAATTAAGGTAATTAATTTGAGAATAATTAATTTATTAAAGGTTAATTAATTAATGAAACTGATGAAGAAATAATTACTAATTAAGGAGTAATTAATTAGTTGTTGTAATTAATTAAGGAAAGTAAATTAAGGATGAATTATTAATTAAAAATTAATTAATAATTAATTAAAGGGTAATTTATTAAATGTTGTAATTAATTGATTGTTAATTTACCATGACTAGCAAATTCATTCATAGAAATTTATCTGATTTAAATTAATCAGATAATTAAAGTGACCCTACTTATGGATGTTTGGATTTTATTGAATGGATAAATTGTTTGGTATCCCTGATACGTGATACTTTGTGATACATCCTGATTTGTGTTGTGATCTGTAATGCAATTTATTTATCCGTGATGTAATTTATTATTTGTGATATATATATTTGTGATTTGTATATAAAGATAAGCGTTATAGTTTATACCGCTTATCAACTATATTGTTGCATCTTTATCTGTGATGATTGAATGATGTTGGACTATTGCGTTAAAACCCCTGGACTAAACCATACACATACATATATGGATTGCACGAGGAAATCGGTTAAGTCATAGATTTTTATCAATCTTAAAGATTGAATTCCTGAATCCAAAATAGTTTTGGAATTGAAATTGAAAGCTTTTGAAAATGAGTTTCAAAAATAAAAGTTATTTTAAATGACTTAATAAAACTTGAAATTTAAATAATTTGATATTTGAAATCGAATTCAATGATTTGGAAATTTTGGTCTAAAAGGATTATACAAGTTTTAAAGATGTTTATATGGGTTTTTAACCATCTAAATGGTATGGTTTTGGAAATTTAAATTTAAATCCAAGTTTTATACTTGAATGACTTTAACTTATGTAAATTGTAATCAGTTTTCCCAAAACGAAAACTATTTGTTTCAAATAATAAAAGCTTTCATATAAGAAATGAATTTCCAATTCGTATTAAAGGAAAATGGTTTTCCAAGTTATGAACGAATCTTTGGAAACGAGTTTTGAAAATCTGTGAATGAATCTTTGTGAAACTGGGTGAACTTTGTGAAACAAATCTTTTTGTTTAAAAGATTAGAAATGGTAATTTGTTTAAACCATTTGAAAGAAAATTTTTTGGTTTTAAGTTGTGACTTAACTGAAATCCCAATATCCATATGTTTTAAATATTGCGCTCATTATTCGGTTTAGCCGGGAGAGGACCTTCGTGTCATATAACCCATTCCGAATAATGATACGACGATATGGATATCATTTGAAGACCGGTGGTGAAGACCGGATACTTTCGAAAGCGAAAGGATGGCCTGTCGAATGTCTCTGCACCGAATGGCCCGGTATAGAGATTTGAGCACTCATTGCGATGAGAAGTTCGGACGTGATTAGAAATTATCCGAATTGCAAGGGCTTCTTCGAAAGTGCCATCGGTTCTGTTCAAACCCAGAACAGACTTGTATGGATGTGTGTCTGACATTACACTTTGAGATGTAAAACCGGTTTCTATCAAATACATTTCTGTTTAGTGGCGGAGATTTATTCTCTTAGCTTAACACCCTTAGCTGAGTCGTACGAACTCAGAGGTTATGTAGTTGATGGTTACTAGTGATGCATTCCCAATTGGGTAATGTGGCATACGAAGTGCTGCTAATCATTTGTTGATCAAAGCATGGATTTTGTGAAAAGCGTAGCTTTGTGGACGAGACTTCGTTGAGCCTCACACCCCGGAATGGTCGAAATAGGAAATATGCAGCAAGGTTATAGGGAGTAGCGCCCCTTAGGATATGTGCATTTCCTTCTGGATAGAAGTGTTATCATGGTATGGAGCCCGGATACTTAATTTATGTGGATATCGCATATATATTACTTTGTGATTGTTGTTGTTGAGGATCCTCGGATAAAGGTTGTTTATAACCGGGGGATGGCATACTCGTGTCAGTAGTTACCTATTTTTGCAGAGGTAACCCGGCCTTGTGTTAGCAGAGATCCAGTTAGGTTCTCGAGGCGTCCCTCCAGAGGCGTACCCATGTGGCAATGGGAAGTTCCTTGGCCTGACCATTTGTTGGAAATCCAATCACCAATACGCGCCTTGTACGGTTTTAGTTGTAGAACCTGCCATCTACTTATGGTGGTGCCTCACTGTTTGGATGGTAGCAATAGTAGGCATAGTTCGGAATGTCTATGCTGGCTAGGATTAATATTATACTTTCGAAATGTTTTCCACTATGCACTAATAATAATATAAAAATGTTTTTTCACGTATCAAGCATTCTTGACTATCATAAGGAGAAATCTCCTTCAATTCTGCGTTTGCATTGTGTGTGTGGCTGGAGGCCTTATGGTAGTTTCATTTTCCAAAAAGCATTGCGGATTTCAAATTTAAATTCTTTTATTTGTTTTAAAAGATAAATGTTTTTGTTTGCTCATACCAGTCCCATGACTGACCCGAAGTTTATTGTTCCTTTCCTAAACTCTGGGTGCCCACAATTCTCCACACCGACAGTCTAGAGTTTGGTTTTTCAGATAATCAGATAGTAGATATCGATTTGGTAGTTTTTAGCTTTCTCTTTGGTATTCTTTGGAGAGCTTGGATATTAGAGTCTTTGAATTCATGGACGAGAATTTCTTAGCTTGGTGCAACGTGATGATGGTTCGAGTTGGTGGTCTGGAGTTTTGGCTTTGGAGCATTGGATTGGAGTTGCAGTTTGATATTGGAGTTATCTCTCTTGCTATTCGTTTTCTGCTGTTGTTTATTGTGTCTGATATTCTTCTATCATTTTGATATCATTGTTGTATGTCTGGATATTGTATCAATGTTGTATATGATATTCATTTCTCTTTCGCTGTGTTGTTATACTTGATGTGTTATAAGCTTCGGCGAACCAGATTCGACGTTTGAATCTTCGGCATTTGAATACAAGTGTCGTATTCGTTGCCGATTTTCGAACGTCGAGTCAGGGTCTTTTCATCTGGTATCAGAGCTGAAGGTTGAAACTTTAGCTCAGGAGTATAACACATTAGGTAACTCATTAGAGATAGGGTGAAGTATATCCTAGAATGAGTATATCCCTAAGATATCCATCCGTATGCCTCAGTAAATTCTCTTACTATCCACTGATAGTGAGTATGAGTGCGAGAAGAGGACGAGATAGGGGACAGGGAAATATCACTATAAATGGTTGATACCCTGCAATAGCGGAAACAACTTTCTCTATCAATCTCCTTTGATTCATCTCTTTTCAATTCTTTGATGATTCCTGGCAGCTCCAGGAAGAAGTTTTGATATATTTGCATGGGACACAAACTCCAGATGGGTCAGAATTATTTGTTTGGATGAATTGTTTGCTTTGGTTGCTATGGTTGATAGGTATATTTTGGTTGTTTAAACTAAAAGTTTTGGATTGCATCCATATATCTGTTTATTCTGTTAGGTCTCGATATATTCTACGAGTGATTAGTTATCCTTTGAACTAACCAATACCTCTGTATATTCGAAGATCTGGTGACCCGAGTATCTTAATTCTTTCTTGTATCCATTATTGATATTCTGATTTGGGAAACGAAATGCAGAATAGATATTCAGTTTGATCTGGTGATTCATCTCTTGATCTTTCTATATTTCTTTGTTGTCTCCCTACTTTCAAATTTCGAGGACGAAATTTTTTTTAAGGGGGAAAATCTGTAACGATCCTGACTTTTGAGCTAAATTTAAAATGGTAATTAATTTAATTTTTGAATTTAATTGTGAATTTATGGTGAGTTAATTTAAATTTTTTTCCAAATTTTATAAAGTTATGTGTTTGGTTTGTGTTTATATATATAAACAATAATTTGAGATTTGAATTTGGAATTAAAATTTTAATATATTGAAATTTAATTGGACTTAAAGAAATTTATATTTGAAACAAAAATATAACAAGTATGATTACTTAAGTTTAAGACGAAAATTTTAAAATAAGTATTTATTAATTTGAGTTTGATTTGAATACTCTAAGTTTTGAGATGAATAAAATTGTTTTCTAATTATAATATATGATATATTGGAAAGTTATATTTTTAAATTAATATAGTAAGAGTTGTTTAAAACTAAATTTCATATTATTCAATATCCATATCTCTTGAAAATCAATAAGAATTAAATTAAGAGTTTACATACCTTCTTTTAAAATTTTTTTGAACTAAATTTATATATATATGAGTGTAGGAAAATAAAATAGTTAGTTTTATATGTAAGTAAATACTCAAGCTTTGATATGAAGATATCTTTTTAAAAGAATAAGATTTAAAACTACAAATTAAATATGTGTATAAACATTCGTAAACTTAAATTAATAAGAAATTATATTGCACAATTTATAATAGTATAAAGGTTTAAGACATGTTTCATAAATTTAAATAAATAAAAACTTGTTTCATCAATTTAAAGAAAGTAAGATTTAAAAAAAAACATGCATTCCAAATAAATCTAAGTTAAGGGTTAAAACATGATTTGCAAATAAAAAAATATATATAAATGTATGAATGGAAAATAAATATGAATACATTTATGTACTAAACTAAATTAAATTTAAATATAAAATGTATTACATAAACATTTGTAAATATAAAGATTAAATAATTTTAAGGGTTTAAACTATAAATTTTAAATTAATAGAGGACTTAAACATAAAAAGTTTATTATTTTGACAAGTGTCCATGTTTAAAGACATGTGTTAGTAATGATAATAAATGGCATTTAAATTAATTTTCTTTTAAATTAAAATGTAAAATAACATAGAAAAGAAAAAAAATAGAAAGCATGCATAAGAAATTTTTTGAAACCAAGCTATCTTCATTTTCTTCTCAGGCCTAAGAAAAGAAAATTTTCTTACATCCTCAAACTTAAAACTGAAAAAAAATCAAAACCAAACTCAAAGCTTAAACCTGGATTCAGAGTTTTCAACCTGGAAATGAATTCAACCTGAAAAAAAAACTGAATCAAACTTCAACCTGAAACACTTAAATCTGAAGCAAAAGAAGCAGCAACCTGGAATTTAAAGCAAAATTTGTTCAATATCAAAGCCAGGAAAAGAAATAAGGCAATCAATGTGAAAGTAAAGTCAAATTCAACCTAATCTAGAACAAACTGAAATATCAAACAACAGATTCAAGAACAAAACAAGAAGATCAAAATCATCTCAAACCAGAGCAAAATCCAATCATCAATACGCGTCTTGTACAGTTTTAGTTGTAGAACCTGCCATCTACTTATGGTGGCGCCCCACTGTTTGGATGGTAGCTATAGTAGGCGTAGTTCAGAATGTCTATGCTGGCTAGTATTAATATTATACTTTCGAAATGTTTTCCACTGTGCACTAATAATAATATAAAAATGTTTTTTCACGTACCAAGCATTCTTGACTATCATAAGGAGAAATCTCCTTCAATTCTGCGTTTGCATTGTGTGCGTGGTTGGAGGCCTTATGGTAGTTTCATTTTCCAAAAAGCATTGCGGATTTCAAATTTAAATTATTTTGTTTGTTTTAAAAGATAAATGTTTTTATTTGCTCATACCAGTCCTATGACTGATTCGGAGTTTATTGTTCCTTTCCTAAACTCTGGGTGCCCACAATTTTCCACACGGCCAGTCTAGAGTTTGTTTTTTCAGATAATCAGATAGTAGATATCGATTTGGTAGCTTTTTAGCTTTCTATTTGGTATTCTTTGGAAAGCTTTGATATTAGAGTCTTTGAATTCATGACGAGAATTGCTTAGCTTGGTGCAACGTGATGATGGTTCGAGTTGGTGGTCTAGAGTTTTGGCTTTGGAGCATTGGATTGGAGTTGCAGTTTGATATTAGAGTTATCTCTCTTGCTATTTGTTTTCCGCTGTTATTTATTGTCTCTGATATTCTTGTATCATTTTGATATCATTGTTGTATATCTGGATACTATATCAATGTTGTGTATGATATTCATTTCTCTCCCGCTATGTTGTTAAACTTGATGTGTTATAAGCTCCGGCGAACCAGATTCGACGTTTGGATCTGCGGCATTTGAATAGGAGTGTCGTATTCGGTGCCGATTTTCGAAGGTCGAGTTAGGGTCGTTTCACACAAGCATCCGTATAAACTGAGAAAGGTTTGGTTCCATTCAGTAATACCAATACAGGCGCGGTAGTCAAAGCTTCCTGCAATCGACCAAAGGCATCCTCACACTTGGCATCCGAAACAAAAGATGAGTTCTTCTTAGTAAGGTGGGTAAGTGGAGCTGATATCCTACCGAAGTCCTTAATGAACTTCGTATAGTAGCCCACAAGACCAAGGAAAATCCTTGTGTCCGTGGCATTCTTAGGGGTCTGCCAATCCTGTACTATTGCACTTTCGTCGAATCTACTACAAGTCCATCCTCTGAAACGATGTGTCTCAAAAAGTGAACCTCATCCCTCCAAAAGTGGCACGTGGAGAACTTCGCCTTCAACTTCTATGCTCGTAGGGTCCTAAGAACTTCTTCTAAGTGAACAGTATGATCCTCCTTGTTTCACGAATAAACCAAAGTGCCATCGAAGGACACCACCACAAACTTGTTCAATGGTTCATAAAATACTCAACTCAGCAGGTCCAAAATATATGCCAGAGCATTAGTTAGCCAAAATGGCATGACTAACCACTCAAGTAACCTATCCAGAGTCCTAAACACAGTTTTTCGATGCTATCCTCTGCCACACGCAACTGATGAAATCCCATGGCCAGATCGAGCTGTGAAAATACCTTGGCTCATACCAGCTGGTCGAAGAGATCACCTATACGGGGAAGAGGATAACGAAGGGAAGAGGATAACGATTCTTCTTCATCATCTTATTAAGCTCCATATAATCCTCGCAAAGCTTGAGAGAGCCATCCACCTTAGTGGCAAAGACGACGGGTGCACCCTACTCGAAAATGCTCCTACGAACGAAGCCCTTCTCCAAAAGCTCACCAATCTGCCTACTTAACTCACAATGTTCTTTAGGAGCCATATGCCTTACTGGTAAAGCAACCGGTTTTGTGATAAATCTTGAACTCGATCTCTCTTCATGGTGGAAAGCTAGCAACCTCCTCGAACACATATGGAAATTCTCTAACAACGGGCACTGAACTCAAACTATCGGACGATAAGTCAAGAGAATAAAGGTAGCTCAACATGACTGATCCTCTAGGATCACAAGATACCTCCAAGGTATGTCCACTACAAGTGCCTAACCTCACTACCCTCTTATCGCAATCAAGGACAACAACTTACATGGATAGCCAATCCATACCAAGAATCAACCCGAACTCAGAAAATCCTAATACAAAGGCACTACAGTCAAACTCAACCCTTAAAATAAACAATTTCAAATCCCGACATAGCATAGACAATAGGTCGATCCTCCTACGGGATTTAATACTACTACCGGGTTGGTCACTAAGCAAGCATCAAGAACAAGACCCTCTACCAGAGTACTAGATAAAAAAGAGTACGGAGCTCCTGAATCAAATAGGGCACGGAAAGGAAAATCAGAGATAGATAACACACATTCGATGATCACTTTCTTTCCCTTGTCCACAACTAGACGAGTACTAGAGGAAGGAGCTGCTTCTAGAGCATAAGCCTGAGCATGTTGTGAAGGTGTATGTGAACTTTCATTGGGCTTCAACTGGCAGTCTTTTTTCATACGCCTCACTTGATCGCCAAGATAGCACCTCAGTCTCGGTCGCTCTCCTGCTCCTCTGCAATCCTTAGCAAGATGACCTGGTTTCCCACAAGTATTGCACTTCCAGTCCTTCCTTGGACTTTCCTTTTTCCACCTAACCTCCTTCTCTCCTCTTTCCTTTCCACTGCTTCTTCCCATCACTCTTCTGTGCCACATCTCCTTTCTTCTCAGTATTAGCAAGTAAAGCCATCTCCACCAATCCTTTAAAAGTGGCTCCCATCGAAATGTGGCTCATCGCCAAACTCTGCAGTAATAGACTCAAACCCTTAGCGAACATAAGTGCCTTCTTGTGAGGAGTATTGATAAGGTCTAGTCCAACTCTGGCAAGCAGTTTGAATTGATTAACATATTCCTTAACTGCCATATCCCCTTGCTTGAGCTGTATAAATTTATCTAGCTGCACACCCTCTTCGGCCTGCAATAATAATTTCCTTTCGAACCTAGTACATAAGTCCGCCTAATTCAAATTATCATCCTCAGCCTCAGCCTCCGCATTCTCCCACCAACAAAGAGCCTCTCCCTGCAACTGCCATGAAGCCAACTGCCTTCGAGCCAAGTCCTCCAATCCCATAATTCAAATATCTACTCACAACTACGGATCCAAGCTCTCGCCTTAGTATATGACTCACTGCCAAGAAATGGTTCGCCTCCTAAGCCGGTGTAGTCCTTGCATAACTTAGGAAAATTGAGAATGCCTGGCGGACGGGCTGGAGCCCCTTCCGTCAGAGCAGCATCCCTATTTGGTGGTTCTGCTCGTGCAATAGCCTACAAATAACATCAGAACCAAGCAGACATATTAAGATTTGAAACTTCAGGGATATCTTGCAGTTTAGACATTTCTAAAATATGGGATTAGGTACTCCACTAACAGTCCAATAGATAGGGAGGAAGAGATACGAGGGATCCTTTTCTAAAATTTCTTTTCTTTCCAAAATATATATGTATACTTTTAAAAGTATTATTTGGAATACCCTTTAAAAATTAACCGAAAACCTTTATATTTTTAAAATATTTTTAGGAATATCGAAACCTTTGCTCTAATACCAGCTGTGATACCCCGCACCTCTAGGCACCTCAAAAATCGGAAATGACTAGATGCACGGGTGGTCGGTTGAAATAAAAATACATAACATAGCACATAGACTAAGGTAACAAAATAAAATGATTAAAATATTACATCGGAAGAATTTTTTTACTAATTATAAATTAATAGCAAAATAGCTTTATTAAAAACAACATTATCCTAAATTTATTTCTGAAACCAAAAGTACCAAGTAGTCTCCACTAGAACATAAAACATAACAAAGTTCACAATATAGGTTCTCATATATAGAGTAAAGTACGGAAAAGAGAAAGGAAGTACATGAAACAAAAGAAACAAAAGCCGAAGATAAAAACTGCTCTAATGACCCTCCAAGCTGCAAAGAACTGCAACCTAGATCTGCCCTCCTATGATTTGGGGAAAATAGGAATGGGTCAGACATAAAGTCCGGTGAATGAGAAATAAAATGAAGCAGAAAGAATAAAACAATTTAATTCCAGGTCTTCCCTGGAAATCGCAGAGTGTGAATAATATAATGCAGTGAATCCTTCATAAATACAGTTCCTAAGAAGCCAAAGTATGTGGTCGTTCTAGGGAAGTCAACCATGTAGTAATAGTAAACATCAATCGCCCTGTCGGACCTGCTGTCCTTACCTATCCACATGCTACATCGTGAAAGTCATTCTCTTCACCCTTGCACTATAACTAGATGCCTCTTTCTTCTGACCGACGCCGACTGAAACAACCTTGCAGGAACCCAAAGTTGCGGTCAAGCTCTACCAATCTGCACTCTTATTCTCCTCTCGCCTTGGTCACCAATATGGACTTGCCCCTATCCAAAGTGTCGGTCCTTCGGAAGAGCACCCGCAATTGGCCCGGCTGTGCAAAATCCTCCAACGATCTACCTAAAGAAGCCTACATCGGAGCATACTTGTCATGTTCTTTCCACGTTGATCTACCTGAAGAAGCCTATAATTGCGGATGTTATCTATCCTACGTACTAGCAACCTATAAAAGGTAACAAACATTCTTGCAAACCTACTTGCCCGCTCCTAGTACGTACAGCCAAAACTATATTTTGGTCATAATTGCATGAAACACCTAACCAGACCTTTATAAGGTTTACCTACCAAATTGCTTCTATATTTGGTTATTTCACAATTTCCCTTTTTCTTACAAAAATGGTATTTCAATTTCACGTTCGTTCTGTCCGTATGGTTTGTCTGTAATTTTTATGTCATTTTGTTACAGATTTATACTAGCTTTTAGGGTCCATTTAATTTACATTTTTTCCACCCTAATTTACGTTCTCCTATTAGAGATTTAATCTGTACAAATTTTTTATCCAATAGCCACAATCCATTTAATTACACAAAATTCCACTTTTACGTTTTTCGGCCACATATGAAACTAACAATTATGCCAATTAGACTTTCCAAATTTGTTCCAAAACCGTATTCAAAATTATGTAATTATATCAATCAAACCATAATTTTATTCGAGTAACATATTCTGAATTTATTCAACTAACCTGTTCTACCATTAGAAATTGAATGACAATTCTAATTCAATTTAATCAAACCAATCTTATTTATGCCATGAAACATGAATAACATTTTGTTTTTTTCAAATTTCAACCCAAACATGAATTAGAATTCAGAAGTGGAGAAGAAGAAGATACAATAATTTACATAAATTTTAATCTTTTTATGTCATAAAACGTGAATAGATGATTTATATGTTCTATATTTTAAACCAAACATGAATTAGATTTGAGAAGTGGAAGAAGAAGAAGAAGTTGTAATAATTTATATCTATTCTCAATTAATAACAGAAATTAGTTCATATTAACGTGCCAGAAAAGAACTGAAATTGAACTACTTAATTTGTCTATTTCGTATTAGTTCTCACTCACCTGGCACTTGAGCTTGTACAAATTTGAAAAAGCTTTGTTTTAATCTTTCTCTCTTTGATTCTTCTAAATTCCCCAAATTGCTTGAATATATATATATATATATATATATATATATATATAATTTAATTTGGTAGAGATTTGTTTATTTAGTAGAGAAAAGGAGGAGGAACAATACACACTAATTTTAATGTAGAATTATGGCGACGACTGAACAAGAGATTTGGTTTAGGTTAGATGGTTTATTTATAGATTATTTGAGTGAATATAATCCATTAGATTATTTAGATTAAATCTGGTTCTTTCATATACTTAATGGTTATCCATTCTTACCCATACACATCACTCAACCAATAAAATTTAGTCATCTCATCCTATTACATTACTGGAGCGAATGGGAAGCCACCATATGTCAGAAACAACACTGAAATACGTAAGAAAATCGCAGGAAACGAACCAACTAAAAAAAACATCGCTCCAGATTTTGGGCAACAACGGGACTTGATCCCTGGTCACTAAGGAAGTCAACATGCGCCATTACCACTGTACCAAATGTGCTTTTAATTTCCTTTTAATCATATTTTCCATAAAATATCGGGGTGTTACATTTCTCTTTTAATGCCATTCAAAAGGAAGCCATTTACTACAAGATTGATTGAATTATTTAAAAAATGCATTCAGCCATCCATAATATGTCACGAAGATCAAATATATAGTACATAAGTAAACAAATAATAATTAACATTCCAATGATCGAATTCTAGGTCTGTCTATAGTCCTCCGTCTAGTATTATTTCCAACACAACTAGATTATCATTGTATTCAATCATATCGAATACAAGATTTTGCACAATGGTTTACTTGCTGATTCAAAGGAAATAATTCCATATATTATGAATGTGACTGTTCGCTATACAACTTTTGTATGTGACTGAATATGCATCTAATATCCATATTATCGTATTGTCTCTAAGTTCAAATCTCATGGAAGATGGTACATCTTTGGGCAAATTCAGACTTAAGTGACCAAGAAATGAATGTTTTTAATAGTTGCATTATTCGGTTCTAGCATGGGTCTCGAAGCGACAAAATGCAGTAAGTTTATTGGTAAGTATATTTTTATACATATATTGATCAATCTTTAATTCAGTTCATTTAGTATATTTTAATTGATAAACAATTCTTTTAGCTATGTTATCTTTGCAAATTTACTATAGTATATCATTGTAGTATTACATATGTTCTTATATTTTATAGTGGTTTATTATATTTTTCTAATAAGGCTCCCACTAGATTTTATATCTCTTAAAACACTAATTGAGATGCATGAATTTCGAGAATTCCTCTCATGAGTATTAGAATTCATTTGCATGTTACTACAACCATGAGGTGCTCAAAAGATTATAGTCCCTATAAATGGTAAATAACATGTTATTTGTTACATCATGTATGTAAATCCTAATTGCATATTCTTTGCTCATTATCATCTTTATGACCTTGAGGGTGTTCAACAAATCATAAAGTACATTAGATACTCATGACCCTTCACTTTTTGATAGCCTAAGAATAAATCTATATCCCTATAGGTGCTCAACATAGTTACAAAATATCTTACCAATCTAGGTACAATATAAGCATCGTTATAAATATTTTATGGTTTGAGAGAGCTCAACAACCATAAGTATATACATTACTCTATTTATATTATAAATAATGGAAAGCAATATATTATTTCAGATTCATAGGCTCAAAATAATAATAATTAATACTAATATCTATAAGGAATAATGACTATTCACAATATTCAGTGACACCATTTGCTGTTATACACACATACAAAAAATTATATACATTGTATTTATTTCTTATAACCATAATGGATTTTATTTTGATTTCAAATTTTAAAACTATAATTTTTTTACATGCATTATATAAGATTCTCTATTTAAGTACAATTATTATAATATAATATTAAATCTTATATTTATGTATATAATATTATTATTCATTAACAACTAAATAATATTACAACTTATCGTAACCTTTATGAACTATAAATTCATTTTATAATTTAAAATTAATTCGCACTTATTTATCTATAATGCCTATAAGTTTAAATTCAAAATAATTTCAAATTTATTTATTTATAAAATTTATTATTTCAAATTTAAGCAATTTTAAATTTGTTCAGTTATAACCTTTATGAATGTTAGTTTAAAATAATTTTAAATTATATTCACATACCTTATAAATTTATTTTAATTTAAAATAGTTTATTTCTAACCTTTATAAATTCAAATTTAAACACTTTTAAATTTTCTATTTATAGCATTTATGCACAAAATTTTAATTTTAAAAAATTTCTTACATAACCTTTATAAATTTTTATACAATTTTAAATTAGTTAATTTATATCATTTATGAATATTAATTTATAAATATTTTTTAGATTTATTTATAACCTCTATAAATTCAAATTCAAATTTAAAACATTTAAATTCAAATTTTTATATATTATTCATAATAACAAATCAAGTTTGATGCCATTGTTGGTCCAAGTTTATCGGCAGTAGGGTTAAGGGGAAATTTTATTAAATATTCTATTTTTAATCCATTAGGCATTAGATCTTTTATAGTGTTATCATGAATAATTTCAATAATAAGTCATGTTTAATATTTTGTTGGATGATGGTTTGAATTTCAAGTTATATTGTGTTATCATACTATTATTATTATTAATGTGATATGCATGTTACTAAGGAAACTAGGAGTGGGTCAGATGTATGTCTGCGTGAGAAAAACAACTTTATCTCATTATACTACGAAAAGACGGGTAAAACATTATTAGTGTCTCATAACCCCCACACATATACCATAACCTGCCTGCTTACACCAAAGGAGTAATATCAATACAAAACCTAGTTTGCTTACTCAATTAAGGCCATGTCACATCTTATTATACACTACATACAAACACATATTCAACTGATAAGGTCGGCCAAATCCACAATACCAAGGAATACCTATTTCCCTAGAAAGACTGTTACGTTTTTACTGGGGGAACAACCGTTTCCCTGAAACAGCTATCTCATGAATCACCATCGTTGATACTAAGGGAGCAACCATTTCCCTAGAATAACTATTTCCTTTTAAGTACTAAGAGGACAACTATTTCTCTAGGATAACCATTCCTAGCATTATGTGTGAATCGCTCAACAAATCAATAACATATTACATGTGCCTAATGTCCACTATCCAATCATAGGAACTTAATACTATATCCAAATGTCAACCAATCCTCACACATTTCGATCTAACACATATTCCACAACATCTATACAACTTGTCATGTCACAATCATATCGAATTACTTCTTCGAAATAGCCCATAGTGTCATAGGAAGTCTTAGTTCTATAATGCCTCCTTTTCATACCTACCCAATTGGTTCCAGGTACAACCTGCCCTAATTGGTTGTATATTCATCCACCGGTCACCCAGGACCAGTCAACCATTTGTATCACAGGTCTAGAGGTGATGGGTGAACCGGTTGACCATTGTGTGTAGTTGTGCTACATTTCCTTCTGCCTATTTGTGATTCTGAGTTTTGTTTGATTTTTTTTTAAAACTCCATTCCAGAGCGTAGATTTGAGGAATTTGATAGGCCTGCCACTACCGAACTCCCTTTTAAGCCAGGCTCTCATAGAGGCACTTTCGATCCCAAGGCTTTCACTTATTTAAGGGATTATTACACGCCTTAGCAAATTACAAGTCGCTAAAATGAAGCTGCCCGGGCTCGAATCCTCTTCCTCAGCTGGGTTCGTTTTAAACTTAATTATACCACCATTATACATCTCTATATAGCTTTTAATAATAATTTAATATATGCAATCATGTTGAATAAACCAAATTGATACATCTTCAATTATGTTAAATTTATTCAACCATTAGACTTAATTATAATTTTAATTATGAATTTCTAAAACAAAACTTGTTACAAAACCTTATTTATCTCATGGAACCGTAATAATATCATATCACCCTAATTGCATTATGTAATCGTAGAGAGGTTCACTTAATATTCGATGATTAAATTCCCAAATTCTCCGCAATATAGATCCTTGCACCTATGATTCACCAAATTTCATCCTTCAATTGATATATAATCATAGTACCCTCAACAAGTTTGATTTGCCACTAGTTTTTCCAAATTTCATCATGGTTTGAGTGAGATATTGAGTTTTGAAGTTTGAAAGAAGAAGAGAGAAAAGAGATCAGAGGAATTAATCGATAAAGAGGAAAAATAAGAAACTATACATGAGTTTCCCTTTTAGATCTACAGGGAACTTAATGAGTAACTATATTTCAAATATTCAAATTTAGATATTCTAATCCTGGCCAAAGCCACCTAAAACTTAATTCATTCATTTCTCCTCCATACAGGCTTTGGGTCTACAAAGTTTATGTAGTATGATTTAGAAAAATAAGCCAATCGCAATGGCACAAGTCCTATCGTTAAATTATAAAGTTGAAAAATAACCATATTGCCCCTCTAGTATTTGTATTAATTAAATTATCAATTAAAATACAATATTATTAGTTACTAAAATACCAAGGTATTACATTCTTCCATCCATTAAGAAGAATTTCATCCTTGAATTTCCCAAAGGGCCAAGAATGCAATTTGCACACTCTCTCATTCCATATCGCTTACATAGTATTCATAACTTATTATAAAAATTAATTAAATTATCATCTATCCATATCAGGTAGCCATCTATAAAAAAGGAATCAATCTTATAAAAATATCCATACGTGGCATATAGATCCATAAGTATGTGTGTTCACTAGCATATCAAATATCTAGTACTGCTTCTTACTATACGAAATGCAAGCAATAATATATCATTAGAATATGTATGTAGTGACATATGACATTATATAGATGGAAATATGTACTAGTCAGGCTCTCCTATATGAATTAGATGATATGACATATAATGCATGACTGCAAACATCCTTGATTAAACAAATGAATTCTATATGTATGTAACAAACAATCACTTCCGCATAACATATGGTGAATACATTCATAAATAAATCATAAGAATACAAGCATATAAAACACGCCAAGATTATGTCATAATCCATAACATAAATAAAACAATCATCCAAGTCAACTACCCAACCAAACAAAGTAATGTAAGAAATAACAACAGTGAGTCCATTACAATCATCCAACCAAACCTAGTACTAAGTATACTAACAAACATGCAAATAGGAAAACTTTCCAGAATGGAGTCGAAATGAAAAGATCGTATCTACTCCTCCACTTTCCAAATATTCCTAACCAAACTGTTCTTCCAAGTTAATCTAATAACTCTACTACTGGAAAAAAATCATTTCAAAACATCAACCTCAAATGTATGTGAGCATCTACAACTTTTGCTATGGAAAAGATGGATGCCAACATATCACTGTTGACCTAACATCCTCAAGGAACAAAGAGAATCAGGAGGGATATTTACATGCTGGATCCGAGGAGGAAAATTCATCCGTTTCTGGTCAGAATAGGCGAGATGGAAAAAAAAAATAGAAGGAAAGGGCTACTAGAGCTGTAGAAGGAGTTATTGAAAGAAGTCGAAGTACCGTACCAAAGGAATTCAAGTTGCTACCAAGACGAATTTAGACACTTTGGGGGGACAAGGAGCTGAGGCCATGAATGTATTTGATTTAAATGATGATCTACTGCATGACAGTGAGGATTATGAACTTGAAGTTGCTGTTCATGATGCTAGAAATCAAACAATTGCAACGGAGCCAACTGAATGTCAACAGAAGACTGGAGGAGTGGTTCTTCTAGAGACTTGAGAATTGGACATAAACGAGCAAATCAAGATCGTTTTCAGAGCTAAACACTTAATGCAACCCATGATAGTCGACCTTTGGAGTATCATGCTAGTGAGAAGTATATAACAGACATAGTTAAACGATTAGTAGAAGAAAGAAAAAAGTAGAAAGGGCGAGGATTAGGGTTCCACACCAAGCAGAACTCTATTCAAAAAACATATTCTAAATGAAAAGTATTCACGGAAGTTTACCATGCCGACAAATGCCATGGTAAAATGAAACTACTGATCCCAAGCAGCATTTGTTAAAGTATGGTTGGCACATGCATGGTGCCAGGGTGATGGAGGCTGTTCGATGTAAGTGTTTTCCTATATTTCTAGAGGGTGTTACATCGATGTTGTTTACTCGGCTCGTGCCAAAGTCCATATCAACTTTTGATGAGTTGACAAGGAAGTTCATGAAGTTGATTAGCTCAATACTGCTCAGCCAAAGGATATAATGTCCATGTCGAGCCTATCTTAAGGACCTAAGGAGTTATTGAAGGGGTTCTTAAATCTTTTTAATGTGGTAGTTATGAAGGTTAGCAACCCGAAGTAGAATTTTGTACTTATGGCTTTGGTCCAAGGCGTACATCTAGACATTGATTTTGGTAAGTGGTCGAAGGTGAAACAACCAACAACTATGGTGGAATTCCACCAAAAGGACAATCAATTCTTATATTTAGAAGAAGCAAGTTAGGTGGTCAAATAGACTAATGGTGGACAGTCGAAGGAAGTAATAAAAGAAATGTTGCCATGAAACTGACTGGGTAAAGCTCCGGTAATGTGGCTGTTAACATTAGAAATTTGAATAATCAAAAGAAAAGGAATCAAGGCTCTGGTGGTGAGCGTAATGAAAATAAGAAGCGCAAGAGGAATATGAGGCCTAATACATATAAACCATTGAATGATATGTTGGAGAATATATACCTTGCTATGCAAGGAATAGAACATTATAAAAGGCCGTCCAATTAGGAGGCGACTAAGGAGGAAAGGCTCTCAGGAAAGTACCAACGTTTCTATGAAATTCATGGACAAAACATGAACGATGCCGAAATTTTAGAGACTTTATCGAGGAATTGATAAAGAAGAAAAACCTGCAACACTATGTCGAATATCCATAGGATGGCAGACAAGTGCAAGACCCTAAGAGCCGAATGCCTAAGGGGATAAGCCTAAACCCAATGAAGAGGGGCCTATGTGAACTAACGGAAGATTATTTATCAATACGATAATAGGAGGACCTCGTTTAGTGGAAAAAAGATGAAAGGAAATGGAAAGGTATGCGAGCTTGCTAAAGCATACACTATAGGAAAATTGCTTTGCCATAGGGATGGAGCACCAGCTAGGCAACAAAGGATAGTGATGGATGATATCATGTTTAGGAACATGGATCCTGATGGTGTCGAAGCTACAACATTCAACCCCATGGTTAGAACAACTATTATAGGATAGACAATAGTGCGTCTGATCCTAGTGGGTAGCGGAAGTTCCGTGAACATCATATTCAGGAGAACATTTCATCAAATGAATATCAATATGAAGGATGTCAAGGCCTATAAAACCAATTTCAAGGACTTATGGGCAAGGCAAAGCAACTAATTTGGACGATTGATTTATTAGTTAAGTTAGGTAATGGAGATCGCGAGGCCGTGTAGGTCCAAATGTTTGTTGTTGTAGATCAGTATTTGGCATATAACGTCCCTTTGGGTCAAACGACCCCAGCTGATTTTAGAATAACATTGGCTCCTTGGCGCTTAATGATGAAGTTCCTCAATGAGAATAAGGTCGGATCAATAAGGGGAGACTAAAGCATAGATAGTGAATGTTATGTTGCGGAGTTGAGGGAAGAAAAGTGACGGAGGAAGGCAAGAATCTAGAGATGGCTCTTCGCATCAAGAATTCAGAAGCATAACAATTAAAGCCCAAGCTCTGGGTCAGGAACCATAGATGGTTCGATAAGTCTATGGATCCCAGGAAGAAGTCAGAAGAAAGTGCCGATGATACTAACCGAACTGACGGTTAAAGTTCCTACCGGTATGGATGGTCCTTCGCGGACTCTTAAGATTCGATCTAAGCTCGATTTTGGATTAAGGAAAAAATTAGTTGATTTCCTTTAAAGGAATGAGCACGTATTCGCTGGGATGCATTCAGACAGGTGCAGGATATCGTCAAAGGCAGCATGTCACACATAAAATGTGCATCCAAAATTTCCACAGGTAAAGCAAATAAGCTGCAATTTGGGTCTGGAGCGATCCGCCATGTTAAAGGAAAAATTGGGAAAGCTAATGGTGAATGGCTTTATCTACGATGCTTTGTACCCAAAGTGGGTGTGGAATCTCGTGTTGGTCAAAAAGTCGAACGGAAAGTGGTCGACATGTATTAATTATTTAAATTTGAATAAAGCATGCCAAATGGTAACTTTCTCTTGCATAGGATCGACCGACCGACCGGTAGAAAGGAACGCATGGCACGAGTTGCACTCATTTATGGATGCTTATTGTGGATACAACCAGATAATAATGTATATACCAGATCAGAAGCACACCAGCTTTACAATGGAGTTGGGACTATATTATTATCAAATAATGTCATTTAGTTTAAAGAACGCCGGTGCTACATATTGGTTGGTGAATTCTATGTTTATAAAGTCGATCAGACAAACGATGGAAGTATACTTGGATGATGTGCTCATGAAGTCACGGTGATCGAGGAACCACATGGATGACCTTTCAAAAAAGTTCGAGCAATTGCCGGAGTGCAGATTGAAATTGAATCCATTAAAATGCTCGATTGGATTTGCATCGAGGAAGTTTCTAGGGTTAATTGTGAATACGAGGGCATAGAGGCTTATCCGTAGCATATTAACATGAGTGTAAGGTCCTCGATCATGAAAAATTGCAGAACTTAAATGGAAAAGTTGCTGCTTTGAGTTGGTTCATCTCAAGGGCGGCAGATAAGTGCATACCATTCTTCGGTGCCCTAAAGAAGGGTAGAAGAATTTTTAATGGAATTAAGACTGATAGAATGCCTTCCAGGAGTTGTTAAGGTTTATTATATCAGTAAGTAGTTTACTATAGCTGAAAAGAATTACTTGAGGTTGAAAAAGCTTGCATATTGCTTGTTGGTTGCACTCGAGAAAGCTACGACCATAATTTCTGGCTCATTCGATTACAGTACTAATGGATCAGCCCTTAAAGCAGGTGTTATACCGATCCAATAATTCGAGGAGTTTGCTGAAGTGAAACATAGAGTTAAGTTAGTATGATACCACTTATCATCCGAGGAGGGTGATAAATGGACAGGTGTTGGCAAATTTCACCATCGAGTTTACCGTGCAAGATGGTGAAAAGGAAGATTATATGGCCACACTTTCTTATTGGAAGCTGTTTATGGATAGAGCTTCGAATGAATATAGTTCAGGTGCAAGAGTAGTGTTTGAAACACTGGAAGGATGGTCCATTTATTATGCATTAAAGTTGAATCTCCCGCGACTAAAAATGAGACTGGGTATGAGGCATTATTAGTGGGAACGAGCATAGCGAAGGAACTAGTGATAAGCACGCTGCATATATTTAGTGATTCCCAGTTAGTGGTTTTCCAAGTAAGGAAGTAGTATCAGGCCAAGGATGCATGACTTGCTTCTTACTTGGAAAATGCACCAGAACTATTGGACGATATAGAGCACTACATGATTACGCACATCCCTATAAAGAAGAACGCAAAGGCCGATTCATTGGCTAAATTGGTCATTTTTAGGGAAACACGGATGATGGGTATGATTCCAGTGGAAGCATTGAAGGCTCCAAGTATCGGTCAAATGGATGTTGAGTGGATTTTAGAGACGGCGGAGGAAGAGGAGTCATGGATGACTTGGATCAAAGATTATTTACTCAAGGGAGCTCTCCCAAGAGATAGGAATGAATGGAACAATCTTCATCGGAAAGCTCCTCATTTTATGATCCAAAAAAGAGTGTTGCATAGAAGATGATTCTCTACACCCTTGCTCACGCATGTAATCAAGGGTAAGACTAGGAAAATCCTCATCGAAGTCCATATGGGTGCACTTGTGATCACACCGAGGGCGGACGTTGGCAAAATAGGTATTTCGCTATGGATATTTCTAGCCAACAGTAAATCAAGATGCAGCTGGTTGCACCAAACAGTACGACCATTGCCGACGATTTAAAGAGATTCTAATAGCCTCATCTAAAGAGCTTATACAAATGATTAGCCTATTGCCATTTGCAGTTTGGAGAATTGATATTGTCGAAGTGCTACCAATTGTAAAGGGAGGAGCTAAGTATGCAATAGTTATAGTGGATTACTTCACAAAAAGTACCGAAGCAGAATCACTTTCCATGATCACAACTGTAACTTCCCCTATCGGAGGCCCGAAGCTAAGTGCTACAGAGGCTGCAGTCATCCATAGTATTGACTTCCAATGACCAAATATGGTAATTTTAATGGTATTCATAATATCAGAGGCACATGAATTGATGCAAAATCGCAGATTCAAAAAAAAACAACTTTTTTGTTTACATTTCACAAAACATATTTCATATTCTATTACATAATCCCATAAACGTTTTCCAGGTTCGGATAAAATATAGTTATTAAAAAATATGCCAAGAGCGACATATGAAGATTGCCCTATAAGATGATCAGAGTACTATATAGACATAACTGTCTTAAATAAAACACATCGGAATCAAACAAAATAAAACATCAACTCCTAAATAGCTATCTATCAGCCACCTGCTCATCTCCCGAAGCTTTATTCTCCAACCAACTAAAACCTGTAAAGCCTCGATCCTCAGCCTACTTAAATCAATTTTGAGCACCCGAGAGTTTAAGGGAAAAAACATAAACTTCGAGTCAGATATAAAGCCTGGTGTGAATAATACTATACATCGCAGTTATTTGATATTAAGTGAGACCACGCGGCTTAGCGGAACGGGTTTCTCCTCACTAATATCCTTTTAAAATAAATCTTTTGCAAACCTTTATCCTACTACCAAAACTGGTTAAAACTATAAAGAATTATTCCGTAAACATACATATCAGGTAACAAATGAACTATCTGTTCGAACACTATAGTATTGTTTGGCTAATTACTAACCTTTGGCTGACTCGGACCTACAAGACACTATAAATAAAATAATCTAACACCTGTTTGACACTCCTCTTATGAACGGTCTATCTTTAACTATCCTTTAAATACCCATCTTCTGGACGGTCTGTCCCTAATTTAACATCTCCTAGGGTCACCGGATCCTAATGGTTTTGTGGGCTCACCAATAACCTATCTATATACAAATATATAGTTCCTTCTATGTATAATCACAATTTTAGTCTTACCTATGACAAAGCCCTACACGTTGCAATTTTGGACTAAATTAGATGGGGTAAATAGCTAATGTGTAGGTGTGACCCTATACCACTCTCATCTAGTATTCTAATATTTGATTCATTTTACTTAGGGTAATCTTCCCCTAAATTTTACTTGAAAATCTTTTCATCTGAAATTGATTTACAACCTTTAAATCAAATTTAAACAAGGAAAATATATACTCTATGCTTTACTCAAAATCACCTTGCCATTACACACACACACACACACACACACACACACACTCTTTACCCAAATCTATGTTGATGAAAGCATTTAAATCTTTGAAAGTACCCCTTTCTAATCCATTGAAAGTACCACTTTCAAAACCAAGTAAAACCCTTCTTTCACTTAGGCCGAAAGGCCAAAACATTCCTTTCAAAACTGCTCAATCTTCCTTTCGAAACACTGAAAAATCATTCCTTCGAAAGCATTAAAACCTTAGACATCCTATCTTTAAGACACTTCAAATATTGCCTTTCGAAAATATTGGAAAACCTTTCCTTTAAACCTTTTGAAACCATTGGGGAACCACTCTTCAAAACCATCCTTTAAAACCTTTTGAAAGCAATAAAACATCAAACCTTACGAAAGCCTTTGGGTTCAAGTAAAACATGTGGAAATACTTTTCGAAACCATTAAAAATTATCTCTTTCGAAACTGTTTAGGTTCTACCTTCAACGGAGCAAAAAGGTCATAAACCATTTAATTCGAAAACGTTCTTCCGAAAGTATTTCCTAAGCAATGAAGTGATGGTGTCGAAACCAACCTTCCGATAGCATTAGAGAAGGACTAAGTTTTAAAAGCAAAGTATACCTTTTGAAACCATTGACTTCGAAAGGAAGAAAAGTGGTAGCTAGGGGTTCCATCCCCATTCAAAAGCATTTACTTGAAAAAAAGGCGCAACCTATTCGAAACCTTTCCTTCAAAACATTTGAGCCAGCCGAAAACCAATCAATTCGAAAGCATACCCTTTGAAAGTAAAGCATACGCATTTTCATTTAAAAGCAAGACATGCTTTGACCCTTCGAAACCTTTAGTCTGGACCTTGTGCCTTCCGCCTTAGTCCAATTCACTCTGTACCAAGTTATTGATAATATGTGCATTGGTTTCGATGGCATGGAGGCGGTAGTACTTGGTCGAAACCCCTATGCCGAAAATGGCGAAACATGCAAAAAGCATGTAAAAATTGATTTTTACTTTAATTTTTTTTTCTTTTCAACTAATCTGCCTTGTTTGTCAAAATATTATTGGTTTCTAATTTTCTCTTCTAAAAGTGCTGCCAATATTTCAGAAATAAATAATTTATTTATTTATAAAATACCCCTTCTCCTTTTATAAATATATAAAATATTTAAGTCCTATACCTTAAATAATTTTAAATATTCATCAAAACATTTAGGAAAATTCTACAAAAATTCTAGAAAATCATTTTTAATATGTTTTCTAACATATATAAATTTCAGACCCAAACTATATACAATTAACCGCAAATTATTTTAAATACAATAAATCACTTTCTTCACTACAAAATTAATATAAAATCCACATTAATTCGAAAAATTATAAAAATTGAAACCCATCTCTATAATATCATTTTTGATCTATATCTAAAATCGCAAGGAATTTGGATGTCAATATATGGACTTTTCATATTAAAACATATCATAAAATCTATACAAACGAACATAAATCATCAAAAAACATATATAAACATTTAGTCATTCAAAAACATGGCATAATCAGGCAAAATACTTCGGATTCATCATAAAACCTAAAAAAATAGGAGAAATGTGATGTAGTCGTTATTCACCTTAGCTTTTGAGATTAAAGAATTTGAGTTTTGAATGGATTTAAGTTGATTAAGCTTTCCCTTGATTCTTTTATCTTCCTTTAGTTTCTTCCAATGGTGGTTGACTTCTTTGTTTAATTTTTACAAATGATTTGAATGTGAGGATACATGTCTAAGGGTTTAGGGCATTAGAATGCTCATTTTCTTATTTTTTTTCCTCACCGTTATACTTAACCATTTTATTTTAGTTCATTTGTTATCAAGGCATGGCTGCCCCTTATTAATTACAAATCTCAATCCCCTAATCATCACATTATTTTATTTAATTAGCTATTTTATTTAATTTAGCTAATTAAATATCCTAATACCGTTACTAAAAGTATGGGGTGTTATAATCTCCCTTCCTTAAAGAATTTCATCCTTGAAATTACGATATGGTACATAACAAATCAAAGATAAAGGTAAAACATACCATCAAACAATTTAGGATAGGCATTTCTAATCTTACTCTCATTCTCTCAGTACAGTCTCTCATCGTCACTTTACTGGAGTTTCACAAATCTGACTCTCTTATTTCTTAACCTCTTCTAATCTCTCGCTACTATCCGAATTGGCTTTCTAACTACAGTCATGTCTGATTCTACTACTAAGTTATCCAACACCGTCAGTGCTATTGTACACTCATATCTTTAACATATTTCCTTATATGAGAAACATGAAACATAGCATGGATTCCTGCTAAACTACACGGTAACTCTACTTTATATGCGAGTTTCCCGATCCTTTCTACAATAGGAAATGGTCCTACGAATCTCGGTGCCAACTTCCCTGATTTCTCGAATCTAATCATGCCCTTAATCGGTAACATCTTAATGAACACATGATGTCCAACAGGGAACTCCAAGTCTTTCCATCTTCTATCTGCATAACTTTTTTGTCCGGATTGAGCTTCCTTCATCCTAGCCTAAATAACTTCAATCTTCTCTAACTAAATCTAGATAAATAACCAACATATCCCCGATCTCTAACCAACAAGCTGGTGATTTGCATGGCCTTCCATACAAAGCTTCAAACCGTGCCATCCCTATACTAGCCTGATAACCGTTGTTATATGAAAACTCGACCTAGTGTAGATGGTCTTCCCATGATCCTCCAAAATCTGACACACAAGGTCTTAACAAATCTTCGAAGACTTTGTTAACTCTTTCTGTTTGTCCATCGGTTTGTAGATGGTAAGCGGTACTCATATTGAGCTTGGTTTCTAAAATCTCCTATAGACTATTCCAAAAAACTCATTAGTGAATAAAGAATCTTTGTCACTTACTATACTACTAGGAATTTCATGAAGTCTAACTATATTATTCATAAATAACTTAGCTAAAATAGGTGACGTTCTAGTTGATTTAACTGGAATGAAATGGGCACTCTTAGTCAATCTATCGACTATGACATATATACCTTCATTTCCTCTACTAGATCTTGGGGACCCGTCTATAAAATCCATAGAAATAAAAACTCATTTCCATATCGGAATATCCAATGGCTATAGCAACCAACTCAGTTTCTGATGTTTGGCTTTTACCTGTTGACAGTTTAGACACTGCTTTGCCCATAAGCCAATATATCTCTTTATACCTTCCTAGAAGAAACTTCCCTTCATATCCTAAGACATCTTAGTTTCTACTGGATGAATAGTGAACATCGAACGATGGCATTCCTTGAAAACTTCCTTCTTGATGTCTCCCACATTCAGAACACACAACCTCTCTTTCTTTCTCAACCACCCTTTTTGGTCAAGACTAAAATCGTTCAACTCATCGCTCTCCATTCTGTCCTTCAACTTCTTGATCTGTTCATCCAACATTGGATACTCCTCCTATTTAGAAGCAATCCTTTCAATCATTACTAGTCGAACTTCTAAATAAGATAACACAATAGTTCCTTCACTGCATCCAACTTCAGATCTTTAGTGCACTCTACAAGTCGACAATGCTTACAAATCTTTCCACTCTATTACCATTGCTAACACTCTGCAACTTTGTTGCCCTTTCCTGGTGTGTACTCAATACCAAAGTCATAAGAAGCTAAAAACTCTAACCGCCTCTGCTGCCTAATGTTCAGCTCCTTCTAAGAGAACAAGTACTTCGACGACTTATGATCCGTATATAACTCAAATCTCTCTCCCAGAAGGTAATGTCTCCACACCATCAATACCAAAATCACCACCGCCAACTCCAAATCATGCATTGGATACCTATCTTCATGCGATCTTAGCTATCGAGAAGCATAAGTAATCCCTTTACCTCTCTGCATTAACACAACTCCTAATCCCATTCCACATGCATCCGATGGTACTACCATATCTTGATTTCTTTTTGGAACAACTAATTTAGATGCATGGGTCAATATGTGTTTAAGTTCTGGAATGCTTCCTCACACTTATCGATCCACGCAAATTTGCATCCTTTCATGTTAGCTTGGTCACCGGTGCTGCTATCTACAAGGAATCCTTTATGAATCTCCGATAAAATCTAGCCAATCCCAGAAAACTTATAATCTCAGTCATCATCTCTGTACTTTTCCAATTATTAACAGCTTCGATCTTATCTGGATCGATTGACAATCCTTTCTCTCAAACTACATAACCAAGAAACTTCACTTCCATCTTCCAAAAATGACACTTCAAAAACTTCGCTTTCAGCAGATTCTACCTCAGCATTTCAAGCACAAATCTAAGATGAACTTCATGCTCCCTTTCATCCTTAGAGTATATCAAAATATCATCTATAAAACCAACACAAACCTATCTAAGTATTCTCGAAAAATCTGGTTCATCAAATCCTCAAAGAATGTCACCACATTAGTTAGTCTGAATGGCATCATTAACCATTCATACGATTTATATTTAATTCAAAACACCGTCAAAAAAATACTATCCCTTGCTACTCTAAGATGATGAAAAACTGTTGCTAAATCCAACTGAGAAAATACCTTGGCTCCACTCAACTGATCGAACAAATCGTCAATTCTAGGCAATGATATCGATTCTTTATCCTCTTCTCATTCAATTTACGATAATCGATATGTAACCTCAACGATCTGTCCGGCTTCTTAGCAAACACTGCGGCTGCTCCAAGGTGAACTACTCGGTCTAATAAAACTATTGCTTTCCAAATCTACCAACTGCACCTTCAGCTCCCTCATCTCTGTAGGGGTCATCCCATTTGGCGGTCTACTTACTGGTTCTGCTTCAGGTACCAAATATATCTGAAACTCAATGTCTCTTTAAAGTGGCAATCCTACTGCAGGCTCGAAAACATCCGCGAATTCTCTAACTACAAAAACATAATTCAACTCATCTTCTCAACTCCACTACACCCAACAAAGAATTCACCTCAAACTAGGGCTTTCTACGGTATATATAATCCGATCACTACAGTCAGGGTAACTAAGTGATATCTGTCATGGAAAAATATCATAGCATCATAATTACTTAACCAGTCCATACCCAAAATAATTCTAAACCCTACAAAGTCAAATACACGCAAGCTGCAAACAAAGGTATGACCTAGCAAATCAAACTCTAAGTGGTCACACTTCATCCCAAGTGTCGCATACCCTCCTGTCGAATTCACAACCCTTAAAAAAGTAACTAAATATGTGGGTTCTAGGTTAAACTTATCTACCAAACAACGAGATATAAAAAATGTGATGCACCAGTATCAAGCAGAACGCTAATAGACATACCATGAATCAGAAGCGTACCTCTCAACACTTCCTTTCCTTTCTCCTACGTTGTTGGCTTCGAAGTAGTAGGCTCCAATGCAAATACCATGCTTCCATCCTTAACAGGCTCTTTGTATTGATTCTTATAATGACCAATCTAATTGCAGTTGAAGCATTTGATGTTCTTCTTCCCGATCACTTCCTTCACCTTCCCAGTATGACTCTCATTAGCGAAACGCCCCTTCTTGTCACACTTGAAGCACACAACCTCACACTTTCCTTTCTTAGTTGCTCCACCCTTCTAAGCACCTTTCTTATAAAAGAACCTACTCTTCTGACCTTATCTAACCTAGACCTCCTTCACCTTACTCTTCTTTAGAGAAACAAGCATCTCCTCGTGTCTTAAAGCCAACTCCACTACAACATCACTAGGATACCTAATACGAGCTAATATAGTCCTAGCCAACTTTGGCTTCCACCCCTTTATAAACTTCTTATTTCCTCTTCAACACGATATCTACAGTAACATGCCCATACCTAGCTAACTCCTCAAGTCTTCTAGCATACTTCAAAACAGACATCTCCCCCTACTCCAACTCAGCAAACTTCCTGAGCAAAGCAGACTACGCCATCATAGACATGAACCTCTTTCGAAACCTTCTCTTAAACTCAGCCCATGTCATCTCCTCTTCATTTACTCCATCCGTCACACTATTACACCAAAATAATGCTGCTCCCCGAAGTTGTCTCAAAGCAAGCCTCCTCCTCTTCTAATCATTGAGCCTCATGTCTATAAAGATCCTCTCACAATGCAGAAACCAGTTCTCCACTTCTATAGCATCCTCGGTTATAATAATGGGCTTTCCTCCAAGCCTAGCATAATCTTTGCTCAAGATAGCATAACGGTTGACCACCGGAGCTTCCTGAACTCGTCCAAATTTGCCTCCAACCATTCCAATAGCAACAACCGCCTACATCATATTCACACAAAAGGGATACATAGCTCCCGTTTCCACTTGTAGGACTCCAACCCAACATTCTCTGCTTGTGCTTAACCTTGGTTTCTTTTGGTATTCGGTTTGGCATTTCCATTTGTGGTGATGCTTCTTCCAAGATTCACTCATCCACTTCTAGCATCCATATCTATATTCAAGCCTCATGAGATATAAAAGAATAGCCTAAGAGATATAGGAAACTAAAGATATAGCGTATACATATATATAGTAAACACAAGTACGTTACTATAGCATTATCCCATACCTCAATCTTACTCTAATTCCTAAGGATTATGTTTTCAAAAATTATTTTTAGTTAAAGTTTTACATAAGCCTATGCTTTGATACCAAGTTGTAACATCCCCTTTCTAGAGGCTCGAAGCTATACAGATGCTGTAGTCATCTATAGTATTAACTTTCGGTGAAAAAATATGGTAATATTAATGGTATCCATAATATCAAAAGCACATGAATATGAAATAAAATAACAGATTTCACAAAAATAATTTTTCTTTATACATCTCACAAAACATGTTCCATATTTTATTACATAATCCCATAATTGTTTTCCCAGGTTTAGATTAAATATAATCATTACAAAATACACCAAGAGCGACATATGAAAATGTCCTCTTGGATGATCGGAGTACAATATCAATATAACTGTCTTAAATACAATACATTGGAATCAAACAAAATAAAACAACACCTTCTAGATAGCTATCCGTCAGCCACCTGCTCATCTCCCGAAGCTTTAATCGCCAACCTACTAAAACCTATAAAACCTTAACCCTCAGCATACTCAAATCAATTTTGAGCACCCGAGAGTATAAGAAAAAAACATAAACTTTGAGTCGGACAAAAACACTAGTGTGAATAATACCATACATCTCAATCATTTGATATTAAGTGAGACCACGCCACTAAGCAGAATGAGTTTCCCCTCACTAATATCCTTTTAAAATATATCTTTTGAAAACCTTTATCCTGCGACCAAAACTGGTTAAACTGTAAAGCATGATTATGTAAGCATACATATCAGGTAACAAATGAACTACACTATAGTTTTGTTTGGCTAACTACTAACCTTTGGCTGACTTGGGCCTACCACACACTATAAACAACATAATCTAACACCTGTTAGATACTCCTCTTCTAGATGGTCTATCCTTAACTGTTTGTTAAATACTCCTCTTGTCTGTCCTTAACTTAACATCTCCCAGGGTCACCGGTTCATCATGGTTTTACGGGCTCACCAATAACCTATCTGTATCCAAGTATATATTCCCTTCTATGTGTAATCATAATTTTAGTCTTACCTGTGACAAAGCCCAACCTACTTGAATTTTGGACTAAATTAGCCGGGGTTAATAGCTAATGTATAGGGTGCGACCTTATACTATTCTCATCTGGTATTCTAATATCCAAATCACTTTACTTATAATCTTCCCTTAAATTTTCCTTGAAAACCTTTTCATCTCAAATTGATTTAAAACTTTTAAATCAAACTGAAACAAGAAAAAAATATATTCTATGCTTTAATTAAAATCACCTTGCCATGATATATATACTTTACCCAAATCTTTATTGATGAAAACATTTTAACCTTTGACAATAACCCTTTCGAATCCATTAAAAGGACCCCTTTCGAAACCAAGTAAAACCCTTCTTTCACTTAGGACGAATGAAGGAAACATTCCTTTCGAAACCATTCAATCTTCCTTCGAAAACATTGAACAATGATTCCTTCGAAAGCATTAAAACCTTAGACATCCTTTCTTTAAAACACTTTGAACATTGCCTTTTGAAAACAATGGAAAACCTTTCCTTTAGATCTTTTGAAACCATTGGGGAACCACCCCTTCGAAACCATTCTTTGTAATCTTTCAAAAGCAATAAAACATCAAATCTTTTGAAAGCCTTTGGGTTCAAGTAAAACATGTGGAAACACCTTTTGAGAACCATTAAAAATCTTCTCTTTCGAAGCCATTTGGGTTCTACCTTCAACAGAGAAAAAGGGTCATAAAACATTTATGTCGAAAGCACTCTTTCGAAAGCATTTCCTATGCAATGAAGTGATGGTGTCAAAACTAACCTTCCAAAAGCATTGGAGAAGCGGCTAAATTTTAAAAGCAATATATACCTTCCGAAACAATTGACTTCGAAAGGAAGAAAAGCGACAACTAGGGATTTCGACCCTATTCGAAAGCATTTACTCAAAATAAAAGGTGCATCCCATTCAAAACCTTTCCTTTAAAACATTTGACTCGGCCAAAAGCCAACCAAGTCGAAAGCATATCCTTCCAAAGCAAAGCAGGCGCGTTTTCATTTGAAAGCAGGACATGCTTCGACCCCTTCGAAACCTTTGGTCTTGACCTCGTGCCTTCTCCCTTAGTCCAATTCACTCTGTACCAAGTTACTGATACTATGTGCATTGTTTTCGATGGCATAGGGGTGGTAGTACTTGGTCGAAACCCCTGTGCAGAAAGTGGAAAAACATGCTAAAAGCATGTAAAAACTGATTTTTACTTTAAAAAGAATTTCTTTTCAACTAACCTGCATTGTTTGTCAAAATATTATTGATTGCTAATTTTATTTTCTAAAATTGCTGCCAATATTTCAGTAATAAACAATTTAATTTATTTATAAAATACCCTTCTTGTTTTATAAATATATAAAACATTTAAGTCCCATACCTTAAATAATTTTATATATTCATCAAAGCACTTAGGAAAATTCTACAAAAATTCTAGAAAATCATTTTTATATGTTTTCTAATATATATAAATTTCAGACCTAAATTATATGTAATAACTATAAATTATTTAAAACCCAATAAATTATTTTTTTGCTAGAAAATTAATATAGAACCCACATTAATTTAGAAAATTATGAAAATTAAAAACCATCTATAAAATATCATTTCTTATCTATATCTAAAATTTGAAGGCATTTGGATGTCAATAAATGGTGTTTTTCATATTTATACATACATAAAGTCTATATGAACGAACATAAATCATCAACAAGCATATATAAAGATTTAATGATTCAAAAAATGGAATAATCATGCAAAATACTTCAGATTCGTTTTAAAACCAAAAACAATAGGAAAATGAGATGTAGTTATTATTCACCTTAGCTTTTGAGATTAAAGAGTTTGAGATTTGAATCTATTTAAGTTGATTAAGCTTCTCCTTGATTCTTTTATCTTCCTCTAGTTGCTTCTAATGGTGGTTGGCCTCTTTGTTTAATTTTTGCAAATGATTTGAATGTAAGGATACATGGCTAAGGGTTTAGGGTATTAGAGTGCTCATTTTCCTATTTTGCCCTCACCTATTATACTTAACCATTTTATTTTAGTTCATTTCTTATCAAGGCACGGCTACCCCTTATTAAGTACAAATCTTAATCCCCTAATCATCACTTTATTTTATTTAATTTATCTAATTAAATATCCTAATGATGTTACTATAAATATGGGGTGTTACAACAACAAAAACGGCGATTAACTTCACGATGAAAAACATCATCTGTAGGTTCATAGTACCTCAAAAGATCATAACCGACAATGGGACTTGGTATGAAAATGATGAATTTAAGGATTTCTACGACCAGTATAGGATTAAGAATAACTTATCAGGGGTAGCACATCCACATGATAGTGGACAAGTGAAGGCGGTGAATAAAATTATCAAGTCCACCTTGAAAAAATGGTTAACAAATGCTAAAGGCAATTTGGTCGATGAGCTCCCATTGGCATCATATGCTTATAGAACGACTCACAAGTCTACCACTGAACATACGCCATTCACTTTAACATGCAAATCAGAGGCTATTATCTTAATAGAATTGAAAGTCCATTCTCATTGCAAAAGGCATTACGATCTAAAGGTAAACGATGAACTTTTACTTAAGTCCCTCGATTTGGTTGATGAGAAAAGGAAATTTGCAGAATTAAAGGTTGCTGCTCACCAAAAATGAGTAGCATGACATTTTAACACCATGGTCTGCAACCATACTTTCATGGTAGGGGATCTCCTTTGAAATGAGTTCTTTTAAGTATGGGAGCCCTTGGTCCAAATAGGGAAGGTCCTTATACAATCGAACAAAAGCTTGGAAATGGAATGCTCAAGCTAGCTACAATTGATGGAATCCCGATTCCATAGGTATGGAAAAATGATTAGTCATGGCACTATTGTACTTAGTTTTGTTTAGTTTGTTTTCATGAATAAGCCACCCAAGGATTCTTGGGGGTAATGTAATACGACAAGACTTGCCATGTTTTTCATTTATAAATATAATTTGCTTCTTGAACCAATGAATCATGTTCTCGTAAGCGAAAATTTTATGCTAGGTGATTAGTAGTATGGTAAGGAACAAACTCCTTCGGTCCAGGGTTAGGACCGAAGAGGATATTCATTAGGGTTAGTCGGATGATTTGACCTTGTCATTCCAAAACCCGAAAACAATTATAACTCCTCTAGCCCAATATCAGGAATGGGGAGTATAATTTCAACAGTCGATTAGATAATTTTACACCAATGTACCAGTTTCCTTGATCTTGAATCAGGATCAGGGAGAGTAAACACCAAGTTCGATTGGATTATTCGACCCCGACCTTTAGGTATTTGCCATTGGTTGGGGTGAGGCAATGACAAGAAGGAAAGTTCATATAAGGGTCGATCGGATAATTCAGCCTCAACCTTTAGTTATTTCATTGCCAGGAGACGTGTAACATCAAGAAGGGAAATCGCATATGGGCCAATCAGATAATTCAACCCAGCCCTTAGGTTTTGGCTTCGGATTTAGCCAATGTCAAGAGGGAACCTTTGGAATCAAACAGTTAAAGCTTTAGTTTTTGGAGATAGAGCTTGGTGTGTAAATGAAATCCCGACGACCATACTTACAACCTAGCAAGATATGCTAGGCTGAGGCTAGGAGAGAACGGTTGGTGGATATTCTTAATTAACACCTAGAGCTATGTATGACTAGGAATTGATGCCCAGAAATAGGCATTCAAAAGCACAAATTCTTGGATATTTGAACTACTATACGGTCAAAACCTCTGCGACCGCACTTGCTGCTTAATTGGACAAGTTTTCCCCATGGATAAGCAAGGATAGTTTTTGAAGGATAAGGATAGGTACTATTGAATTCCTTTGGCCTAGGAGTGGGGCGGAAAAACATAATCGCATTTAGGGAAATTAGAAAATTTGCCTCATATGATTAAAACACGATCACGTCCGGATACCGATGAGATAGGGGATGTCAGGAGTTAGATATTCAAACAAGTATTTCTCAAAGATAAGGAATAACGAAAAATTCGAATTATTTATAACAGATTAATGGCCGAAGGAAACTCGGCCTAACATGTATAGGAATAACCACAGAGCTACTGAAACTTATAGTTTAATTTCACCAAGTGGAAATCTTTGGTGGTTGTAAACATGGCTAAATAATAGAATATAATTAAAGCAATCGCAAGAATTTAATTTATATGTATGGAGCTACAGCAAGTAAAAACATTGCACAGAAATAAACATGTATAACATAGGTATATTGCGATACAGACTGTTACGTTATATATATGCAGGTTGTTGTACATGAGAAGATACAATATATAAAAGTGCGGAAAAGCAAATGGCACAAAGGCTACAAAATAAAAATAACCTTACTGCTAGAAAACCAGTAGCCGTTGAAACCATACAGACAGCGACCAAAGAAGTACTCATTCTTGAAGTACGAGCGTTTTTTGTGATGCTTTTCGATGACTTTACATTGGCACCAGGCTTCGACGATCATGAGAGATGGCGAATCTTGCTAGTGTTTGAAACTCAAGATGTGGATTAACTTTCGTAAGGTTGGAATTCGTTGGAATCGGTTTATGTATAGCATGTGTAAGGAGCTTAGGAGTGCACAGTCATTGGAATGAACTTGGGATGGAGCTTACGCAAGTTCTTATAGAATCATACAGAGGAATGGATAAAAGGGCAACAAGTCACCACTTAAGTACATATGTCTATTTCACGCTGTATAGCTTATTAGACGCTTTATAGCTTATTAGAGGGTTGTGCATCCATTGGATTTGCATTGGCAGAAGCACATCGTCTTCAAGAATTCCATTTTGTTATAAGATATTTTGGAGCATTTTGGATGTGAGTATTGTTGGCATTTTATTCAGGTGGATCATCCAGAATTCTTAAGCCAACGTACTTATTCAAAAGGGAGGCGGATTTTGCATACATTCTGTTGAAACCATCATCCCTTATAATTCGACAGTGATTGAACGTCTAGGTCCAACATGTACTATAGGTAAAGCCTAAGCGGTGAAGGACCCATCTGCAGGAAGAGTTGGCGACTTGGCACTAGTATGGAATCTAGGCGATTGACGAGTCATTCTAAACAGAAAACCTTATCGTTCAACATAGTTAGGTACGTTTTATCTTGAAATTCTATTTCAAATTTAAATGCGTGTGATTGATGCCTAGATATTGACAGATTTTAACCTGCATTGACCAATCGGATTCTGAGCATCCATCAAGGTAAGTGAAAGTGTTAATATACGCAATGTGAGTCATGTATCTCATACACGATGAATGCACCATCCTGTGTAGATAGCCCACTCCTGCTAGAAAAGAGAGCCACACTGCATAACATAATTGTGCATTGGTCTTACCTGTTATTATTGGATAATCAATAAAGGATCCGTTGTTTGGAGCAATGCAGAAGTTTTCACTTTTGCAGGAACATATGAAGTGCAATAATTGGAGGTCCTACATAATAAAAGCATCTAAGCATTAGAACATGTCACCGTTCTTTGGGAAGAGATCCATCTTATTGGTATTCAACTAATGTTAAGTTATCAGCTGAATCTCGATAGGGGTTAGCCAAAGAACTTTGGAATATGAGAACTTGGAGGCAAAGCAACTGCGCACTCTTAAGGAATAACTCAAGTAAGCCCAGAGTCGAAGTTGAATTCATCTCTGGTCAGGCTCGATAAATTCCTTAGGGCAATATAACCTCTACTTTGACCAACCCTGCATCAAGAGCCACCTAAATCACCACCACCAACATCGGAAATCACAATGTGGATGTGTTGGAAACCTTGACTAATTTAAATCTGGGTTTTTGATAGAAAATGGAGAAGATCTGTGATGAATCGTTGAAATCGATGGAAGTACTCGGCAATGGAGCTCTGATGGTGGCAACATCTTCAAGTGGTGGGGGCAGTGTCATGGAAGCAATGGCAATCAGTTTTCTTGTCAGCGACCAAAGCTTGTAGAGGGTCGATATAAGCAAGGAAGTTTGGGGAATGAGGAATGCACGACTACGAAATGAAAAGTGGAAAAAATTTTCAAAGTGCTAAATATACAGTAGAGGTTATGTTCGGCACACGCCTTGGAACAACTAAAAGAGAGGAAAAAAACAAGAGTTAGGCATAAGCACCTAAACTACTAATAGACAAGTGGCGGTTGATCCTCATTTTCACTACTGTTATCAACAGCAAAAAAATGCCCCATGACATAAAAACACCAAAAAATAACGATGCCAGGTTCGCCACAAAGTGCACAGAATCATAAGAGTAAAGATAAATGCTATCCTAAGTGTCATCCACTAAAACCATCTTATTATGCTCACCATCTTCTCCAGTAGTAGAATGGATCAATCCTTCCCCTTTAATATTATAAATAGAGTATGTTCCTCATCCTCACCTCCGACAAATATATAGAAACTATCACTCTCCGGCCTATATCCCATTTTTGAAACTTCATGCACCCAGGAATACTTACCATGTTGCCAATAAATAAGATGCTTAATAGGCTTGGCAGCAGCAGGAAATGCCGAAGCACAAGGCACTGAAGCGACCTTCGGATCAACAAAGGAAGACGGTTCCAAAATAGGGACACCGATGACTAAGGCATTAATAGTAGACCAACACATATGAACTTAATTCGTGGAAGGAGGACAAGTAAGAGGTATCTTAGCAGGGACATTTGAGGGGAAACGGAAGCTCCAAACCCATCAGACTCGATAGTATTACCAAAGGACCGATATATCATGCAAATATCTAGTTTCCAATTATAGCGAACTTCCACCTTAGCATCATGATCCTCAGTAATTCTGAACCTAGGTTTTGAAGGCAGTGGCTTATCGAGAGTGATTTCGATAAAAGCCTTAGCATAGACTAATTTCCCTTGGCGAGAGTGTTTGCATCAAAGCACTTAACCTTTCTAACAAAGCTGGCTAGCCGGTCAAGATCAGTCATGGCCTATAAAATAGATGGAATATGAGAGAACTGTGCCTAAACATGGATAGATGATACCTGTTTCTTAGCACTATCAGCTGTAGGACTCCAAGTAGTGATAATAAATGGTTTCCTATCAGTGATAATCATATTACACTCAAGTATATGAAGTCTTTCTTTAGCTCTCAAGAAATTAAAAAAGAACATAGAGTTATCAAAATGCATAAGAAGACCATCTCTGTATTTCCTAACTTGACAACAATTCTCTTTTACAAGATGATAAGGCGGGAGGGAATCCAAAATTAAACCAACCAAATAGTTAGACCAATACGTAACACTCGCTTTCAAAACTTCGATAAAAGGAGCCATCACACGGTCAATCTTAAGTAAATCGAAAGAAAAGGGGTGTACACATCAACATTCCTTAGTAAAGAGATAAAGAGGTACAAAGAGAAAACCATGGGGTTAGAGGCACTAAAGAAAACATAGGAGGCTGTTGAGAATTCGACAACCTACCAAATAACAAGGACTAAAAAGAACTACCAACATTACAAGGAGTAGGCTAAGATAACTTAGAGTTGGCATTACCACAAGCAACATAAATGGCTTCAGCACTATCAGCAAAAAGATTTACTTCCATTACATTATTATCATTAACACAAATGATAGTACCAACATCATCCACAACACATCCTAAGCGCTTACCAATTTTAGGCAATTCAGTTTCAGTTTTAAAATGCATTTATGTATGTATTCTAAAAAGAACTTATCTTATACCAAATTTGTACGAATTTGATAATAAATTTTTTAAAAACCATTTCTATCGAGAATAAAAAATACCTTTTTTAAGTATATATATTTATATATTTACTAATTAATAATTTATAAATAAATTTATTTTAAATTATTTTATAAAATACATACATATGCCTTTCCGAATTAATTTATTTTTTCTTACATATATTAATATTTTATTTGTAATTTGAATTTAAAATTTTAAAATATGTACTTTCTTAGATTTAGATCTATTTTTGAGTTAATATATTAACATAAGATTTTAAGATATTAATTCAAAATATTTTGAATTGGTTAAAATTAATTAAATAAAAAATCTATAATTATATACATACACATATGTGTGCGTGTGTATATTTATATAATTTTAAAATTAAACTTTGGACAACAAAGGCGTACATCAAAGGACAAATGTGCCTCTTTTAGTGTAAATCTCAGCACCTAAATACATATACATTAACCATGTACACCAATTACATGTGGTGCATACACTATACACATACAAGTGTATATGATACACTTTATAAAATATAACTCAATTAAATTAAATACTTTCATTTATGGAAAAATAAAAAAAAGTATTTATAAATTTTTTTTAGATTGGATCTAAAATCGATTAGACTTCATAGGCCTAATAAAGATCTAAAAATAGTTTTTTTTAAGTTTACCCATTAACCTACTACGACCTAGCACAGTTCCTTCAATTGTATAATACCTAATAGCTTATGTGGTTTTTATAAATAGCATTGGGGTTAACTTACTAAAGCCTATCCATTTAGTAGGATGTCTAAAAAGGAGGTATACGAGGTTGGGTTTCGGTAATCAAGTACTATGTCCTACCTAGCTGTTGGCCTAGTATTATCCTGCATTTGAACAGAAGTGATATCTCAACTGATCAGGATTGTTGGGTAATCATGAAATGGATCAAGAGGAGTAAGAGATATCAAGAATGAATAATATAAGAAAAATGACTAATTATGGAAGAGATCAAATGGATCAGTACCAATCCTTATGAAGAGATAATATTCTTAGTCAATTTTAGAACCAAAACGTGGGAGCAAAAGGAAATGTGAGAAGATTCAATTTGAAGAATGGATAGATACCATTCCTTAAGGTTTGGTACCGAACCATCATAGTTCATCATGTAGGCCCAATTTTTCATTGTTCACAACAAGGACCAAGTCAAAGAAAGATACAAGAAAGTTTAAGTAAATAGATCGGTACCAATCTATAACAATCAAACTTGAACCATTCTTATCATGAAATTTTGGTTCATGACTAATTCTTCATGCTGAATCTTTAGATCTGAGGAGGTGAACATACTTAAATCATTCCTTGTGAACTTGATGGTCAATTTCGTCTATAAATACCAATGCTTATGCAAATAAGAAAGGGTCTTTTAGCTTTCTATATCTTTGACATAGGAGTTCTACCGAATTCACACCAAAAGAATTTGAATTTTGTGATGGTTGTAATCCTATTATGGGCAAAAGTAATCAGTAATAAAGTTAATAGTGGACGTAGGCTATTGAATTTGTCTAAACTACCTAAAAAATTCTCTCTCAATCTCTCCATCTTTTGATTCTTAGATTTATATTTTTCGTTTGTCATTGTGTATTTGTCCCATTATAGAAGCGAATATTTTGGTGCATTCAATGAGAGAGAATTATTCTCAAGCTTGGATCTTTGATTTCACTCTGGATTGGAAGAAATCTAAAAGATAGATCTAGAATTTCTTTATTGAAGGTACGAGGTTACTTGGATTTGGAAAGAATCTATTATCAGATCTACAATATATGTCCCTAAGGAGGAGCAAATCCAATGCAATTACTAGAGGGGATGATGAATCTCTTGGCATGAAGAAGGAATGAATCAACCTTTAACTACCTTTCCATAATCCTCAACTCATCAGGAATTTGTGATGAATGCGAAATTAGGTGGGATAATGATTAAAATGAAAAAAGATGCCGGAGAGTCATAACACCACCATAGAGAGGATGGAGAAAATTTTGCCATGATATCCTACTATCTCAAACACATAGAAAGAATGGTAGGGATTCATCATCTTCAAATTTCGAGATGAAAGTTTGTCTTCATTAAATAAAAATCAAACCGATGGCAAAAAAAGATGAGGAGGAAGGATGTAGGGGGCATCAAGGAAAGAAGCTACAGACATTGGAATAGCAGTTCCATGACCAATGGCGATCTATACTCATTGGCCCCAACAATTTGGTACCAATCGGTCCAATAGGGTTGCTTTAAGTGACTTCAAGTATAACCTGTAAAAGGATTCTTATGCTGGTGGAGATGGATAAGCTACCAATGCTGAGGAAATGCTAGTGCTACTAGGAAAGCTCCAACAAGATACCAAAGAGGTTTGGCATGAATCAATGCTCCAAAGATAGTGGAACCTAGACGTCATGCAACTAACAAAGAATGCTTATAGAGGTAAACACTCAAGGGTATTTCTGAAAATTTCCATTTAGCTACCCATGGCAGTGAGGAGTATGTCATTGATATGGTTAAAAGGTTATTAGCTGAGTGCCAGCATAGACGAGATGAGTAATGAGGTTCATCGCTGAGTCGATCCCTTTTTCGAAACTTTCCTTGAAGCAAAGTACATGCAGAAGTTCGTGATGTTGATTATGTCATCTACAAAGGAACAACAAATCCAAGACAACATCTATTGAAGTATGAAGGGCATATGGATAGCATTTATGCAACAGAAGCTGTCAAATGTAGGTGTTTTGCAATATTTCTTATTGGAGCAGCAATGATGTGGTTCACTCGGCTTACGCTGAGGTTTATATCATCATTTGGTCAGTTGGTTAAGCAATTTACAAAGCAGTTCTAGGTCTACAATGTTGACCGAAATATGTGATGTTATTATCGAACGTGCATTAGAGTTTATTGAGACTCTGAAATATTTACCGAGTAGATTTGATGTTGTATTCATGGAGGTGAGCAATCCCAAAGTGAAGATTGTATTGATGGCAATAACTAATGAGGTTTAGCTGAGGATAGATTTTGGTAGATGGCTAACAAGAAAGCAACCATCTACCACGGAAAAGTTACCATAACGTTACTCAATTTCTTGGCTTGGAAGAGGCAGATTTAGATGCTAACAATCAAGAAGGGCCGAGTAGTGTGATACAGAGTAATGTTTTTATCAAATAGAGTGGTGACACTGCTGATAATGTTGCAGTGAATTTTGGGAGCTGGGAGTTGGGATAATAGCAAGAGGAAGAATTAAGGCATTTGTGGTAAGAAGCAACACACCAAGAAGCGTGTAAGGTACATTAGACTAAGGGATTATACTCCGTTAACTGATTTAATTGAGAACATATACCTTGCTATGCAATGTATGGGAGTTATAAGAAGCTTCCCACAGGGGAAGCTTTTGAAGATGGAAGAGATTTGGGGAAATATTTTCGTTTCCATGAGACCCATAGGCCCAATACGAATGGATGAAAGGCATTTGAGAAATGCTATTGAAGATTTGTTTTGAAAAAAAAAGTTGCAATAGTGTGTGAGGAACCCACAGGCTGGAGGGAAAAACAATCATCAACCCCAAAGGCATCCTTGTGAAGGAAATCAGCCATGGTCCAGTGGAGAGGAATAAAGATAGCCAACTGAATGGACTGTAATAAGTACTACCTCTTGAGGTCCGCATCATATGGAAAATAACTGGAATGAGATGGAGCAATGTGGTAGCACACTCAAACACATGCCTCGATAAGCATGTTAGACTATAAAGGAGGGTGCTCTAGTAAGGCAACGTAAATCTATAGATAATGACATTGTGTTTAAAGTAGAGATGCAGACAGGGTCCAAGCGCCAATGCTTGACCCAATGTTGATCACAGTCATGATTGTGCCAACAACAGTGCACAAGGTCCTTGTTGGCTGTGGGAGCTTAGTTACTATTTTGTTAAATAAAACCTTTAATTAGATATGCCTAAGTGAAAAGAATCAGAAGCCTTATAAATCCTATACTCATGGATTTACCGGATAGGCCAAGGAACCTGTTGGGTGCATAGAATAAGCTGTTAAGTTAGCTGAAGGAGTAAGGTAGTGCGGATGCATATATTTGTTGTGGTGGATGGATTTTGTAACACCTCATATGTTGGAAGGTCTATAACATGGAAAATTAAATCAAATTAAATTAATAAAAAGAAGATATTAATAAAGCAGTCCTAGTTGGCTTTGTTAATGAAAATAAACAAATTAAATTATCAAGGGAAGGATTTGGTTAAAAGGTGGGAATTAGTAGGCCAAAACCACCAGCCAACTTTCCTAAGCCATACCTCTAATTTTCATCCACTTTATATTCATTCTTTCACAAAACCAACTCCTAGAAACCCTAAGCAAGGCTGACCATAAAGAAGAAGAGAAAATCCAAGCTAAGTAGATTCAAGGTTTCAACTTTAAAAAGGACATGATTAAATCAAGTTTTCTTAAGCTAGGTGAGTAAAATCTTTCTCTAAACCCCTCCTTAAAATGTTTAAATTTTGATTTCGCTATAAATGAATGCTTAAATGATGTTTAATGTGTTTGGATGATTGAACATTATTTTATTTCGGTGTTAGAATTATCATGTTTTAGGGAAAACATGGTTAAATCGCATCTAAATGCCACGAAATTCTAATATGATATTATTGATGATAAAATAGGGACGGCTTTTTAATTTCATAATTTTTGTAGTTAGTATGAATATTTTATGAATTTTATAATTTGGGATAATGGTTAATTACAAGTTAATTAATTATTAAAAATATTAAATTAATCATTTTGACTCGAAATTATATATGAGGTAGAATATTATAAAGGGGATTTTTGGTGAATATTTTATACTTTTTGCAACGACCCAAAATATAACCACTTTAAAATATAGTATTTAAAGTAATTTTAAATATAAAATATAAATGGTTTTATGATTCAAACAATATTACTTAGGATTTGGAAATAGAAATATACATTAAAATAGTAACATTTGCTTATGTCGACAAAAGTGACAAAATCGTGATTTTAGAAAAGTAAGTTTAAATGGTTTAATAAATTATTTTAATTTATTTATGAGTGTTTATATTTTTAAATTACATTATACAAATTTATTATTTAATTTGGTTTACATAAATAAATAGCTTAAATAAAACATCAAAATATGACCGGAAAACATTTTATCAAAAATTAACGTTTTATTGATTTAAAGTTGTCGCAACGTTGTTGCTCCTTTATGTATACAATTTAATAAATATGATAACATATAATGATAGTTAACAATTAACTAAACAAGGTTACTTTTAGTACTCACACTTAGAAAATCCTAGAAAGTAATTAGCAAAAGTAAACTAAAGAAGACAAAACACATGTCACATCAAAAGTGACATAAAGTAAAGAAAAGTGACATAAAGTAAAGAAATGTGATATAAAGTAAAGTAATCATTCTTATTCTTTACTTAGCTCTAAAATATATGAATTTTAAAAGTGTGATATGATGTGGATGGTAAGTATAACGACCCGTAAAATTCGATGATTAAAATGAGTTAAATTAATAAGATTTTTAATTAAATTTAGAAAGAAATAAAAATCTTATAATTTATATTGGAACAAATGTTAGAAATTAGATGTAGCAATTGAAATTAAAATTAACAATTTAAAATTTATACTGCAATTAATTGGAAATAATGTAAATTGAATAGAAACGTATTATTTATAAGGCATTAATTGATGAATAAAAAGTTTGGAACCAAGTAAATATATTTATGGAGAACATTTAATAGTAACCAACGTACAATTGAAAATTCATGGATTTGTTAAGACTGCAAAGTTATAATTGAGTGTAAATAGGAATATTTGGTAATTAATTAAAGTAAGAAAGAAATGTAAATGTTATAACTTGGTTACAAAATTTATATACGGAAGTGGATGTAAATATGAATTAATTAATGGGCGCATAAATTTATAATGGGATAAAACGTAAATTAATGTAATAAGGATGATGTAGGTTGATAAGTATTCATAATGTTTGTGTTGATGATAAACGTTACTTTAATTATTGTAATATAAAATAACGAAAGTGTGAATGGAAATTAATAGAAACGTAAACTTATTTTAAGGTATTGATTGATTGTAGATGTATGGAATGGAGTTAATGCAAATCAATGGAATTAATGAAGACGTTTACATAGCTACACAAAAACAAAATGTAAGCATTGGTTTAAATTAAGGAAATTAAGTATTAATAAATGGTCATTTAATAAAACCAATGTTCCGGGAGTAATTATAATAAGTTGTTTGAAATATGTATAAATTTGGAAATCAATTGGATCTAAAATGAAATTTGGTATTACATTGATGAGTTTAAATGTTATTTTATTTTGTAAAATAATAAATAGTGTAATAAAAGAATGAAATCAAGATAAATAAATTTAATTGAGACTTTAATTATAAATAATAGGATGGATGGTAATGGTTTGTGGATAATAACCACACAAGTATTATAAAGAGTATTTTGGTGATAAACGGTTATTTCGAATAAAGGTAATTAAATATTAATTTAATGGATATAAATGTAGTAACGGATAGAGTGAATGAAATTAGCATTTTGAAAATAAATGTTAACATTGTTTTGTAAGCAATAAAAGCTTACTAATGTGACTGAAGGTTAACGGTAATGATTATTGTATGTTACCTATGTTTGTAGCTTGTAAAATTTAAAACTTTGAAATATGTTACAGTAATTATAATTTCATATTACGTTAATGTTAACTATAGTAATATTTGTAAGTAATGTTAAGGTTATTCATATTGGACAGTTTGTTGAGTTATAAGGATTGAGAATAAAGCTTTAATAATTTATTGGAACTAAAATAATTAAATAAAAGGATTAATTGCAATTAAATGAAAATTTAATATTTAAAATATTGCGTAAATGGAAATGGAGATGAAATCTAAGAAAATAAAGGTAAAAAATCGTGAACCAATGTAAATTGCATCCTTTTGGTAACGATGAATTAAATATTAGAATGAAAAGTGAATGTAATAGAATTATTGGAAATTTTATTTATAATTTTGAATTTAATGAAATGGAGGATTTATATTGAAATTTATAAATTAATCAACTCTAATTTGACATTGTAATTTATTTAAATCAGTGTAAATGATTTGGAAAATTTAAATTGATAAGGATTGTCAATTATCGAATTGAAATAGGAAATTTGATTAAATTGACTAATTTTTAATTTATTTAATTAATATAATAATAGCCATTTTGGCCACTGACTTGGATTTCGACGAAATCAGTTTCATCGGATCCGTGTCGGTGAATTATTATAGGATTTCAAGTTTCGTAGTGATCGGACTTGCCGTTTGATCGTACGGACTCGAAACGCCTTGAAATAAACGAAATTAAAATCAATTGAAATCAATTTGAAAATATTGATTTTAGCATAACTTCTTCATACGATGCAATTTGGACCTGAAACCTTTTCCATTGCGTTTAAAATATTTCTAAACATCTATTTTGGCAATTTCATTCCGGAGTCGAAACGGGCTTTTTGGGCCACTTTGTCGTTAGCGCGTATATTCAACCTGATCCATCTATTCTATTCTAGTTTGCCTATATATATCCCGGTTATAAACCCTAGCCCTCTATTTCTCATTTGTCTGTATGTATATCTTCTTCTTAACTCCTCCTTTCCAATGGCAGACAAACCCTAATTACAATTGCAATCCCAAAATCCAATCCAAAGCTAAAATTTTAAACTCCTTAGAAAAATTTGAAAAAATAAATATATTGAATCTCTCAATAAGAGTAACTCAGATCCATGATTCGTTTTTTGTTTTGATTCATCTTCTGATCAGTAAAAATCGAAGAATTTTCGGCTGTTCATCACGTCGAAATCAAACTCGACGGATCGACGAACCGTTTCTGGGTTTTGAAGAGAGAGCCGAGGGGATTGCATCCGTGTAGGTTTCGTGGCGAGTTGATGGTAAGATTGCTTGCAATAATTCGTTAGGGTTTCAAGGTTGTGGCGGCCGAAAACTGTGCGTGTCGTTCAGTCAACGTGGGGACGTTGCATATCAGAGCCTAGGCGCGATAAGGTGTAGCGGCAGTTCTCGCATGGAGTCTTCGATCGAGGCGCGGCGTGCGTTCGAATTTGGTTGCGTGCGTGTTGCTGGGCTAGGGAGTTGCGTTTTCTGGAAGAAGATGAGTGCACAATAGTGCTGTTGTGACGTGGCACTAGAAAGGGGTAGAATGTGTTCTCTTTTATTTTTTTATTTAATTGAAATTCAAACGCATTTTTCGCTATATCTTTCACATACGAACACCAATTCACGAGCGGTTTTTTTGTTAGGATCGCATTGAACTTCCGAACACTTTGATGCTGGTTTGGACGAATTTGGAGACTGTCAAATTTTTGGGTTTAAATTGAATTTAAATTCAAAAGGTGAGTGTTTTAACCCACTCACAACTTCTAAAATTTCTTATGTTTGTTAAATTGATAAATGATATGATTTAAAATGTATTTATGGTTGTTTGGCATATTTTTAATCATCATCTCATTTAATTTCATTTATTTAAATTAAATTGCTATTTAATTTATTCATCGCATATAAACTGCCAGTTAAACAGTTATTTAATTTATTATTGAATATAAACTGCTATATAATACCTATTGTTTATTATCCATTCTATATTGATGCTATTGTTTGAATTTGATGATGATTGTGATAAATGGTTGATGGTTGATATTGGATGAATGGATGCTGTATTTTATATTGTTATAAACTGTAAGTTATTATGCATTTTCATCTCATTCGGGATTGTGGTTTGAAATGATATATAACCGTAATTTTTATTTTTAAATTGCGGATTGAAATGATAAATATCTGTATCACTTAACCATAGGGTAGAAAATTATATACAGACACCGCGGTATATATGTATAAAAATATTTTGAAATGTTTCTACGGTTTTTGAAAGAAATATATGGGTTATATAAATAATGATTTCTGATGTTATATAAACGTCAAATTTATTATTGATTCCTAGCTATATATAAATATGCTATGAAATATGAAATAAGACCAATAATAAAGTTTGATTATTTTATATAATACGGTTTAATAAATATTAATTTTTGATATTATATAAATAATATCATATATATATATATGGTTAAATTCTTGAATTTAAGCTATGTATAAATTGGTTTAATGAAAATAAGTTGAATAACAGAGTTTGATTGTTTTATATTATATGGTTAAGTACCTGTCTAAGGTATTGTATATATAGAATTTAAATGACTTAAAATGAAATTTAAGATTGGAAAACAAATATGAAATTGGTTTAAAATTGAATTATTTAAGAATTGTAATTTCATAAATTTTGTAGATGATTTGAAATATAAATAAAAGTGAAGATTTAAAGGGTATGATTCTATAACTTGATTTGGTTTAAGTGATTTAAATGAATATTAAGTTGAGGCAAATGAATATATCAAGTTGAATAAATTGAAAGAATATCCAGTTGTTTGAAGTTAAAAGTTTTACTTAAATTATATTGGATTTATTAAGTAAACATTTCCAATCTAAATAATATAAATTGAATTGGATATATATGGAATTATCAGAGAATTAGTTTTGAAATAGTGAAATATATAAAGCTTTGAAATATATAGAATAAAAATGGGTATTTGGGGTTTCGAATCTAAAATTTTGAATTTGATTTGTGAAGGTGAAGAAGCTATTTAGTATATTAAAGTAATTTAATATTTAACCCATTAAAGTATTAGAAGTTATGTTTCAAAGCTATGGGTTTCAAGTTATATTGTTTTGAAAGGGGTATGATTTTGGAAAAAAATATATTTTGAAATAAAAATGATATCATATTGATTTGGGTTTTTAAAACAGAAATGATATCGTATTTATAGTTTTTGAAATGGATATTATATTCTGGTTTTAAAGTATAATTATTATAAATGATCGTGGTGTTATAATAACGTTTGGTTGTTGAAGAGACCAGGATCTGAAGTTGTCATACTCTCTGCCAACTCCGAAAACCACTTTAACAATCGTGTACGCGGTGGAGGTTCCAGAATGAAGTAGTTTGGTGGCGGCATTTCCTTTGAGGTATATACGTGGACCCGACTCCCGTGAGTTGGCATAAGGTGGCAAAAACAGGAGCGATTCTCGGGCCAATGAGGTCATTCCTCTGATCGGACGCACTCCTTCGATATTATACTCTGACTTTTGGATTGATTCGGTGGCCACTTTTGATTTTTGATTTTGGGGGTGTTGTCCGAGGTGGGCGGTAGTAGCTGCTACGCGTTACCACCAGCCCGGATGCGTAATTGGTATATCTACCCTGGTATTTCCTAGTTGTGCCATGTCACCAACCCTATCGCGCCTTGTACGAGTTTGGTTTTCTCCCGCAGCCCGTGTGGTATCCTCTGGTGGCTTCTCGATCAGGAGGGACTATGATATTGGATGGACTACCGGGACTATTACATGTTAAGGGGAATATTGGGTCACTCCTTAACGCTATTTAAAAGTAAGTTTATTTTACTATTAGACAGTATTATAACAGCGAAATATTACTACATAGTAAATAGTTTAACGGATCCTTAGGAGATGTGAATCCCGAGCATCTCGTAAGTTACTGCACTAATATTTATTTCTGTTGATTTAACTTAAATAAGAACTTTTAGTTCTAACTCGAGTCTTTTGTCTTTTCAATTCGCTCGGGTCAGTCCGAGTGTTTTCAGGATTTGAAGATTTTATTTCTGGAGGACGAAGAAGTAGATTTCATCATTATTATTATATTATATTGTTCCACTACCCACTGTATTTCGCTGCATCGATTTTTTATTCGTTGGTATGTGCAACTCTGATATATATTGTATAAGTAAAATTAAATATTTTTTAAATAGCTTCATGAACTGTATATTTGATTATTATATTTTATTCTTCCGCTGTGAGATTTTATTCTATTTTATTTCTTTCTCCACTTTTCTTATTTACCCCATAACAATCCGCCCTTCCGTATGGTTTGAATTGGCAATTGTGTCGTTTTAAATCGTGCGAAAAGGCGGGATGTTACAATCTAGTATCAGAGCTTTGGTTTAGCGATAAACCTTAGCTTTGTGGGGTCTGACTCTTTATTAATAGGGTACTAATACCCTATGAGAGTCGCTGAGTGTATATATATGAGAGAGCGTATTTGTTAGTGTTGTAAAAAGGTTTTAATATTGTGTTAATTTGTTCCGTTTTGTATTTATAAATTCTGGTTGATGCATGGGACGCTATGACATCATTAGGGATTTCTAAACACTTAATAGGACAGACCGACATGATATTTGTTTTAATATAGGTGAATGAAATAATTTTGCTTATTATATTTTCTATATATATAAAATAATTTTTTTAATGATATATATATATATATATATATTTGGTTGCGATATATTGGTTGTTAGGTAATGAAATATAAATAGTAGTTGAAATAAGATTTAAAATAATAAAGAAAATGAGATTGGAAATTTAGAACTTGAGTACCAGGGTTTTTGAAAATTGCTTTCCCATGATTTTGGGATATAATAATAACGTTAGTAGAAGTATTTTCTGATATAAATATTTCCATATGTTTTGAAAGAATTATTTTAAAGAAATTTTTGAAAAGGAATTAAGTCCTGTACTCCCCTCTCTGTCGCTGGAAAATAATTTCGGTGATGAGTGCACGCATCATCGACATTCATTTTCGAGTTTCAGAGTGGGAAGGCCACTGTAATAGTTTTACTACAGATTTATTATGATAAACAAAAGTGAATTTTTAATATGTTTTAAGTCTACTTGTATATATAAATTGTAAGTTTATATTTATCTATTATTTTAAAATGAATTGAAATTTAACCCGGTATTTAATTCTTGAGTTTCCGATTTATTAATAATTTCCGTTATTGTAGTGAAATGGAATGTAACCGATTATTAATTGGAGTCTTTAATTAAAATAAGGAATTTAATGCTAGGTTATGAATGAAATTAAAGGTAATTTGAAACTGTAACCTATGAAACAAAGAATAATATTATTGAACATTAAATTAAATTAAAAGATGAGGTAAAACTTGTATAAGTTTCATTTGCATTTTCTTTAACATATATATAACTTACCAAAAGATGTAAAAAGTTGAAATGTTAATAAGAAAATAATGGAAGTTGTACAAGTAAACTTATGAATGAAGGTGTTCAATGAATTTCTTTAATAAATAAGAATTTGATGTTGAAATGGTTATAAACTTAAGTTATAATTGAAATGTACTATGATAAAATAAAATAGAAATGTAAGTATTATAAATAAACGATAATAAACTAAAGTAAGTGTTGAAGGCATTTATTTTGAAAATAAGCAGCGAATAAATAAGTGCAATAAAATAAAGGAAAATTTCATGAGATGAATAAGTGAAAATGAGACTTTGTTAGAAATGAATAAAAACAAATGAAAATTTGCAAGAAATAAATGAAAATAAAAAGATAAATCATTATATGAAAGAAAAGAAATCAAACAACTGATGTATGAAATGAAATTAATAATAAGTAAATTTGATTTGTTGTTAGGAACTATCGTTTGTTTTGGTTTATGGTTGTTTGGGTAAGGATACTTAAAATTATTGGGATAAATGAATAATCAGTTTCACCTAAGACTGTTGAGTGAAGGGTACACTTAGTAGTTTATATTTCATTCCGTACAATTTAAAGTTTTGAACCCGAATAACTATTTGTTTGTTGTGGATGAAAGATTGATTTGTATGGATTCTATGTGATGGTTGTATGCTGTTTGTTGCAATTGATTGTTGTTTTATTGATTGTGTTTGGGGTTGAAACAACCTTAAATATTTCATTTTATATAATTGTTAACCTTTTGGATTATATAAGTGAAATACAGGTTATGGAAGCAATTGCTACTGCATTTGGTTTCATAATGTAAGCGTTATTGCCCGATAAATAGGTACGTTTTTGGATTACGGTTTATAGCGTTGTTATGTTATTTTTCCTAGGTTGGGATATATATTATTTTGGAAAATATATGTTGTATATTGTTATATTTGATATTATATTTTCTCTCGAGCCTCCCCGTACAAAGGAGACTCTGCTGAAATTTTCCGTAAATTTTGGACTTAGAAAATTTTTGAAAATATTTTCCAATTTTTATTGATTTAAGTATAAAAAGATATAATGATTGTAAATTTGTATATTTTATTTAAAGTAACTAATTTTGTAAATTTAACTGTTTATAAAACTAATATTTTTAAATAAGATATATCGATTTCTTAATTATTCTTTTCCCTTATTTTTCCTTTTTGGGGACGAAAAGTTTTGATTAGGGAAGAGTGTAACGACCCGTAAAATTTGATGATTAAACTGATTTAAATTAATAAGATTTTTAATTAAATTTAGAAAGAAATAAAAATCTTATAATTTATATTGGAACGAATGTTAGAAATTAGATGTAGCAATTGAAATTAAAATTAACAATTCAAAATTTATATTGCAATTAATTGGAAATAATGCAAATTGAATAGAAACGTAAATTTATTTATAGGGCATTAATTGATGAATAAAAAGTTTGAAACCAAGTAAATAAATTTATGGAGAACATTTAATAGTAACCAATGTATATATTAGGCAATTGACGATTTATGGATTTATTAAGATTGCAAAGTTATAATTGAGTGTAAATAGGAATATTTGATAATTAATTAAAGTAAGAAAGAAATGTAAATGTTATAACTTGGTTACAAAATTTATATACGGAAGTGGATGTAAATATGAATTAATTAATGGGCGTATAAATCTATAATGGGATAAAACGTAAATTAATGTAATAAGGATGATGTAGGTTGATAAGTATTCATAATATTTGTGTTGATGATAAACGTTACTTTAATGATTGTAATATAAAATAACGGAAGTGTGAATGGAAATTAATAGAAACGTAAACTTATTTTAAGGTATTAATTGATTGTAGATGTATGGAATGGAGTTAATGCAAATCAATGGAATTAATGAAGACGTTTACATAGCTACACAAAAACAAAATGTAAATATTGGTTTAAATAAAGGAAATTAAGTATTAATAAATGATCATTTAATAAAACCAATGTTCTGAAGTAATTATAATAAGTTGTTTGAAATACATATAAATTTGAAAATCAATTGGATTTAAAATGAAATTTGGTATTACATTGATGAGTTTAAATGTTATTTTATTTTGTAAAATAATAAATAGTGTAATAAAAGAATGAAATTAAGATAAGTAAATTTAATTGAGACTTTAATTATAAATAATAGGATGGATGGTAATGGTTTGTGGATAATAACCATACAAGTATTATAAAGAGTATTTTGGTGATAAACGGTTATTTCGAATAAAGGTAATTAAATATTAATTTAATGAATATAAATGTAGTAACGGATAGAGTGAATGAAATTAGCATTTTGAAAATAAATGTTAACATTGTTTTGTAAGCAATAAAAGCCTATTAATGTGACTGAAGGTTAATGGTAATGATTATTGTATGTTACCTATGTTTGTAGCTTGTAAAATTTAAAACTTTGAAATATGTTATAGTAATTATAATTTCATATTACGTTAATGTTAACTATGGTAATATTTGTAAGTAATGTTAAGGTTATTCATATTGGACAGTTTGTTGAGTTATAAGGATTGAGAATAAAGCTTTAATAATTTATTGGAACTAAAATAATTAAACAAAAGGATTAATTTCAATTAAATGAAAATTTAATATTTAAAATATTGCGTAAATGGAAATGGAGATGAAATCTAAGAAAATAAAGGTAAACAATCGTGAACCAATGTAAATTGCATCCTTTTGGTAACGATGAATTAAATATTAGAATGAAAAGTGAATGTAATAGAATTATTGGAAATTTTATTTATAATTTTGAATTTAATGAAATGGAGGATTTATATTGAAATTTATAAATTAATCAACTCCAATTTGACATTTTAATTTATTTCAATCAGTGTAAATGATTTGTAAAATTTAAATTGATAAGGATTATCAATTATCGAACTGAAATTGAAGATTTGATTAAATTGACTAATTTTTAATTTATTTAATTAATATAATAATAGCCATTTTGGCCACTGACTCGGATTTCGACGAAACTAGTTTCATCGAATCCGTATCGGTGAATTATTATTGGTTTTCAAGTTTCGTAACGATCGGACTTGTTGTTTGATCGTACGGACTCGAAATGCCTTGAAATAAACGAAATTGAAATCAATCGAAATCAATTTGAAAATATTGATTTTAGCATAACTTTTTCATACGATGAAATTTGGTCCTAAAACCTTTTCTATTGCGTTTAAAATATTTCTAAACATCTATTTTGATATATGGGTTGACCCAATTTCATTCCGGAGTCAAAACGGACTTTTTGGGCCACTTTGTCGTTAGCGCGTATATTCAACCCGGTCCATCTATTCTATTCTAGTTTGCCTATATATATTCCGGTTATAAACCCTAGCCCTCTATTTCTCATTTGTCTGTACGTATATCTTCTTCTTAACTCCTCTTATCCAATGGCAGACAAACCCTAATTACAATTGCAATCCCAAAATCAAATCCAAAGCTGAAATTTCAAACTCCTCAGAAAAATTTGAAAAATATATATATTGAAGCTCTCAATAATTGTAACTCAGACCCATGATTCATTTTTTGTTTTGGTTCATCGTCTGATCAGTAAAAATTAAAGAATTTTCGACCCTTCATTACGTTGAATTCAAACTCGACGAATCGACGAACCGTTCCTGGGTTTTGAAGAGAGACGAGGGGATTGCATCCGTATAGGTTTCGTGGCAAGTTGACGATTAGATTGCTTGCAATAATTCATTAGGGTTTCAATGTTGTGGCGGCCGGCAATTGTGCGCGTCGTTCAGTCAACGTGGGGACGTTGCATATCAGAGCCTAGGCGCGGCAAGGTGTAGCGGCAATTCTCGCATGCAGTCTTCGTCGAGGCGTGGCGTGCGTTCGAATTTGGTTGCATGCGTGTTGCTGGGTTAGGGAGTTGCGTTTTCTGGAAGAAGATGAGTGCACAGTATGCTGTTGTGACGTGGCACTAGAAAGGGGTAGAATGTGTTCTCTTTTATTTTTTTTATTTAATTAAAATTCAAACGCATTTTTCGCTATCTCTTTCATATACGAACACCAATTCATGCGTGGTTTTTTTGGTTAGGATCGTATTGAAATTCTGAACACTTTGATGCTGGTTTGGATGAATTTGGAGACTGTCAAATTTTTGGGTTTAAATTGAATTTAAATTCAAAAGGTGAGTGTTTTAACCCACTCACAACTTCTAAAATTTCTTATGTTTGTTAAATTGATATATGATATGATTAAAATTTATTTATGGTTGTATGGCATATTTTCAATCATCATCTCAGTTAATTTCATTAAATTAAATTAAATTGCTATTTAATTTATTCATTGCATATAAACTGCCAGTTAAACAGTTATTTAATTTATTATTGAATATAAACTGCTATTTAATACCTGTTGTTTATTATCCGTTCTATATTGATGCTATTGTTTGAATTTGATGATGATTGTGATAAATGGTTGATGGTTGATATTGGATGAATGGATGCTGTATTTTATATTGTTATAAACTGCAAGTTATTATGCATTTTCATCTCATTCGGGATTGCAGTTTGAAATGATATATAACTGTAATTTTTATTTTTAAATTGCGGATTGAAATGATAAATATCCGTATCACTTGACCATAGGGTAGAAAATTATATACAGACACCGCAGTCTATATGTATAAAAATATTTTGAAATGTTTCTATGGTTTTGGAAAGAAATATACGGGTTATATAAATATTGATTTTTGATGTTATATAAACGTCAAATTTATTATTGATTCCTAGCTATATATAAATATGCTTTGAAATATAAAGTAAGACCAATAATAAAGTTTGATTATTTTATATAATACGGTTTAATAAATATTAATTTTTGATATTATATATATAATATTTTATATATATATAGTTAAATTCTTGAATTTAAGCTATGTATAAATTGGTTTAATGAAAATAAGTTGAATAACAGAGTTTGATTGTTTTATATTATATGGTTAAGTACCTGTCTAAGGTATTGTATATATAGAATTTTAAATGACTTAAAATGAAATTTAAGACTGGGAAACAAATATGAAATTGGTTTAAAATTGAATTATTTAAGAATTGTACTTGGATAAATTTTGTAGATGATTTGAAATATAAATAAAAGTGGTGATTTTAAAGGGTATGATTCTATAATTTGATTTGGTTTAAGTGATTTAAATGAATATTAAGTTGAGGCAAATGAATATATCACGTTAAATAAATTGAAAGAATATCCAGTTGTTTGAAGTTAAAAGTTTTACTTAAATTATATTGGATTTATTAAGTAAACATTTCCAATCTAAGTAATAGAAATTGAATTGGATATATATGGAATTATCAAAGAATTAGTTTTGAAATAGTGAAATATATAAAGCTTTGAAATATATAGAACAAAAATGGGTATTTGGGGGTTCGAAGCTAAAATTTGGAATTTGATTTGTGAAGGTAAAGAAGCTATTTAGTATATTAAAGTAATTTAATATTTAACCCATTAAAGTATTAGAAGTTATGTTTCAAAGCTATGGGTTTCAAGTTATATAGTTTTGAAAGGGGTATGATTTTGAAAAAAAAAATTATATTTTGAAATAAAATTGATATCATATTGATTTGGGTTTTAAAAACAGAAATAATATCGTATTTATAGTTTTTGAAATGGATATTATATTCTGCTTTTAAAGTATAATTATTATAAATGACCACGGTGTTATAATAACGTTTGGTTGTTGAAGAGACCGGGATCGAAAGTTGTCGTACTCTCTGCCAACTCCGAAAACCACTTTAACAACCGTGTACGCGGTGGAGATTCCAGAATGAAGTAGGATGGTGGCGGCGTTTCCTCTGAGGTATGTACGTGGACCCGACTCCCGTGAGTTGGCATGAGGTGGCTAAAACAGGAGCGATTCTCAGGCCAATGAGGTCATTCCTCTGATCAGACGCACTCCTTCGATATTATACTCTGACTTTTGGATTGATTCGGTGGCCACTTTTGGTTTTTGATTTTGGGGGTGTTGTCCGAGGTGGGCGGTAGCTGCTACGCGTTACCACCAACTCGGATGCGTAATTGGTATATCTACCCTGGCATTGCCTAGTTGTGCCGTGTCACCTACCCTATCGTGCCTTGTACGAGTTTGTTTTTCTCCCGTAACTCGTATGGTATCATCTGGTGGCTTCCCGATCATGAGGGACTATGATATTGAATGGACTACTGGGACTATTACGTGTTAAGGGGAATATTGGGTCACTCCTTAACGCTATTTAAAAGTAAGTTTATTTTACTATTAGACACTATTATAATAGCGAAATATTACTACATAGTAAATAGTTTAACGGATCCTTAGGAGATGTGAATCCCGAGCATCTCTTAAGTTACTGCACTCATATTTATTTCTATTGATTTAACTTACATAAGATCTTTTAGTTCTGACCCGAGTGTTTTGTCTTTTCAATTCGCTCGGGTCAGTCCGAGTGTTTACAGGATTTGAAGATTTTATTTCTAGAGGACGAAGACGAAGATTTCATTATTATTATTATATTATATTGTTCCACTACCCATTGTATTCCGCTGCATCGATTTTTTATTCGTTGGTATGTGCGACTCTAATATATATTGTATAAGTAAAATTAAAATTTTTGTAAACAGCTTCATGAACTGTATATTTGATTATTATATTATATTGTTCCACTACCCACTTTCTCACTTCCTTTCACACTTCTTCTTCTCAAAATTTCAAGCTTCTTCTTACCTCCTTTAATGGCTTTCAACCTTAACAAAGTTATGCCTAAATATTTTCAAAAATAAAATAAAGAAAATATCAACAAAACACCGTCCGAACCACTTCAAACTCCTCCTTCCTTCACAACCAACGACCCACTCCTTCACCATCAAGCCAAGCCTAATCACCCCTTTAACTCACGGCCCAAACACCAAAAACCTCCACAATTCAAAACAAGCCACCTAGAGGCCTTAAAAGAAGCATCCGTGAGCACCCGATTGAAGTTAGGAAAGTTATAATCACTTTAAAATTAGTTCATTTGGGACTAAGGTGAGAACTCCTAATTAATGTGTATATATTTAGTTAAAATGTTGTGTTATGTTCGTTTGGATGTTTAGTTATGATATTGATTTCCATATGTTGTTTATTGCATGAAAATATTGAAAAAAATCAAGATATACACGACATTAGTTCACACAGAAAACACTTTACAAACTAAAATGAAATGTGATATGGAATCATTTATACCTTTGAAATTGCTTAAATATGTTTTATAAATGGTTTCTAAGTGTTTAAATTTGTCTCGGCAAAGTTTGGATATGAATCTCAAAATACGCCTAAAATTTGACACGTCGCGTAACGGTAGTTCATGTTTACGCGTCAAAAGTTCAAACGAACATACGAAGTGGAATATAGTTCGGAACTCTTCGAAGTAAGAATTTTCCGTATCCTTATATCCATATCTTTCATAAATAAAGAAAAATCAAGATTTCATCTTGTATATTTTAAAATATGGCAAAATCAATTTTCAAGGAAATCCAGCTTTTGCACTAAATAACCAAAGTTGGAAATTGATGAAATTAGTATTTTAAAAATATGAAATAAATTCTAAACATCTTTCAGAATGTTTTAAAAGTGATTTAAGTTGAAAATATGAATTTCTAAATGATATAAAAGTTGTTTTGAAGAATATAGGTTTTAAAGCACTTTTTGCAACACTTTCTGCAAACGCTTTTCAATAACTTTTGAAATGAATGTTGAAACTTAACAATTCTTTTCCAAATCCTTAGTAAATGTTTTTAAGTAAATAATAAAGCATTTCAAAGGAAATTTGAACAATTTAATATTAATTCAAAGATGGTTAAACAAGAAGTTAAGTGATTTAAAAAGGAAAAATTAATATGCGGAAATGACTTGTACATGTATCCCACCTGTGAGATCTAAAAGTGGAAACAAGGTGTGTAACTAAGGTCAGGGATGGAGCAACCAGTGCCATGAACTTATCTAGCCTCAATTTTCTCTTTTAGGTGAGGGGTGGAACATATCGAAAGGAAATCCCGCATGCTCAACTTGGATTTTATAGAAATAATCTTCTTATACTCATTATTAAAATCCGAAGAGGGAACTTATCCTATTAGTGGAATTTAAAAGGTGATCTCACCATTATTCTGCCCATAGCACTTGTTGAATACCGAAGTTGATTTTGAATAAAAGTAGAATGATTTCTATAATCCTATTTTCTCAAAAGATACTCTTTAAAAATGATTTGAGAAATATTCAAAAAAGGTTTAAATGATTCCATATTTACTAAAAGAATATTTGAAAACATATATCTCTTGAAGATATTTTGGTAAAGGAAATGAATGAATCGAAAAAACAATCACCTAATTACATCATTTTTATCGATGATTGGATTTCGAAGGAACCGGGGTCGGATTTGGTTGATTCCTATCCAAAAACCACTTCGAACCAGTTTACGTTTTAGAAGAATGAAGATGTTTGAAGATGGAGATATTAATATGAATAATAACGAGGGTCTACTTGTTGATTAATTTAAACTCCCAATGCACTATATTGTAGCAGTGGTCTCCTTGTTATGGAAAACCACAAAACCACAAGGGCTTCTCGCCTGGTAATGGCCGAGGAAAGTGCTTTCGGTTTCGTTCGGTCCTAGAACGAACTTGTATGCATGAATGTTTGACCTTACATTCCAAATCATAATGAGTGGTTTCTATATAAGTATATTAGCTGGTGGCGGAGAAGACACCTTCTCTTAGCTTAACACCCTTTCCCAAGATGCACGAGCTCGGGAAGTTATACGTTTGCGGAAATCAGTCGCGTGAATGTGGAAAGGCATTGTGGCATTCAAAGTGAAAGAAGATGTGCTATGTGAAAATGTAATCGTAGCCTCGAGCCTCATCAACCGGAAATGACCGTAACAGGGTTAGATGCGGCAAGGCTAAGTGGGTCTTTCCCAAGTAGGGTATGATCATCTCCTTCTAGATATATTTCTTCCCGCTATGACGTTCGGGATGTAAATTAATGTGGATGTATGCAAAGAGAGCTCTCAGATAAAGGTCGGTAACAACCGAGGGATGACATATTCGGTACTATCTAGTTACAGAGGTAGGCTGGTCTTGTGTTGGTAGAGAAACTTTGTGATGGTTTCTCGGTACTTTCTTCTAGAGATGTACTGCCGAAAGGTAGTCCCTTCACCTGGTCGTTTATATGGAAATCCATTCTCCAATAAGAACCTTCGTACTTGATTGTAAACCTATTATGATGGAATTTAATCAATGTTACAATTTCGGCTAAGATTAATAAGTTTATTTGCAAATGTTTCAAAGAAAGTCATTAAGAATAATATCCTCGAATTTTACGCAATAAAGAGTTTTGGTTATCATAAGGTAAAAACGCATCCCGTGTTTATGCGCGGCGTGGTCTTATGAGATACCTTTTTGTTCTCAAAAACATCGTACTTTGAGTTCTCACACCAGTCCCATGACTGACCTAGAGATTATTTTTCCCTTTAAACTCTGGGTGCCCGATTTTTCGGGCAGCCTGTTGTCAGGATACCTTAGGAGCATTTTGGAGCATGTTGGGGAGCAATTGGACAAGTCTTTTGGAGCTATGAAGCAGAAGTACCTTATGTAGTTACCTACTCATTTTCCATTGTGTTATGTAGTATGTATTTCTAGCATATGTACGGATAGACAGTTATAACTATCTCGCTAGATTTGTATTTGACTCTGATCATTATGTATAATTATAAATATTGAATGCAATGTGAGATCCTATTATTCTGTTATCTTCTATCTTTATTTTCTTTTACACCCCTGACAATCTGCCTCCCCAGCACTTGGATTTACGGCACGTGAATACCGTGGATGTATTAGTATCGATTTTTGAGGGTTGAGGAGACGGGTCGTCACATTTGGTATCGGAGCTGAAGGTTATGTGAGAACCTTGGCTTTGTTGGGGGTACGACATGCCCTAGAATGAGTTTAGTCTGAGAGAGCGCATAATTAAAACTTCTAATTTGAATAGGTATATTCATCCTGTAGCATTCCCTAAGATATCTCGTCTATATATCCTAAAGATCTTTTTCTTACTATATACAGATAGTAGAAAATGAGTGAAAGAAGAATACGAGGTAGGGGAGGAAGTAATGCCACAAATGGTCAAACTCCCGCAGCTACAGTAGTTGAGGAAGTAGTAGTTCCGGTACCACTCCAAATTAACTTTGCAACTTTATGCAAGAACTATACCAGACTTGGTGGTAAACCTTTCAAAGGAATAGAAACCATCATTGAAGTACAAGCTTGGATCCGCTCGTGTGAAAGAATTTTCAAAGGACTGAATGTTGGAGATGAGCAGAAGAGATTCTTAGCTTCTTGGCAACTACAAGATGGAGCTCTAGTTTGGTGGGAATCTATTACTCAGAATGAGTCAGAAGACGATTTCTCTTGGGAACGTTTCAAAGAAGTTCTGGAGGAACAATATATGCCGGAAGCATGACAATCTCGTCTTTACCGAAATTTCATGGATTTTGAACAGGAGGAGGAAATGTCGTTTGAGGAGTATGCTAACAAGTTTAACTAATTATCTCGTTTTTGGCCTGGATTGATAGATAGCCCCTAAAAAGGAATGAAAAGTTTATTTCTGGAATGAAGAAGCAATACCATGTCAGGATGACTGGGCATGTGAAAAACCATTTGTAGACTTAATAGACATGGGATACAGATACGAAGCTTTGGATAAGATAGATCCACCTGTAGTACAAGAAAGCAACAACAATAACTAGAAGAAGAAGAAGTTCAATGGCAAGAAGCCGTAGCAGGGAAAACCCAAAGGAGGATCTCAGGATAACCGCTTTAAAAATATCACTTGCTACAATTGCCAACAAAAGTGCCATATATCAATTCATTGTAGAAACCTAGAACTCAAGGAACTCAAGGATCAACACCAAGAAGCTGCTTTAATTGTCATCAATCAGGACACTTGATTAAGGATTGTCCCTTAATAAAGAAAGGAGAACAAGCCAAAGTGTATGATCAAGGATGAGCCTTCAACCTCCAAAGATGTGAAGGGCAAGGAGTGTTGGAAGGTAATATTTTTATCAAAGATGTTTTAGTTAAAGTATTATTTGATACAAGAGCTTCTCATAGTTTTATTTCTAAAACAACTATAGAAGAATTGGAACTTAAACCTAATATTGTTAACGACCCTATCTTCATAACGAATCCTATAGGAGGTTCCACTAATCTTTGTATGCTCTATGAAAAAGTCCCAATTTCCTATCCTTCCCGTTGCTTTTCTTTTGATCTTTTCATTTTAGATTTTATTGGATTTGAAATTTTACTCGGTATGGATTGGTTGGCTAAATACAAAGCTGTGCTCGATTGTGAAAATAGAACGATATCTTTATGGAGCATCTTTGGAAAAATCATAGAAATATCTTATGAAGGTCTAGTCCAAGAAGGGATAGTTTTCTTTATGCTTTGGATACATCCTAGACAGGATTAGAAACAATACTCGTTGTCAAAGAATTTCAGATGTTTTTGAGGAAGTAAAATGTTTGCCCCCATACGGAGAAATTGAATTCCGTATCGATTTAGTTCCCGGCGCGATGCCAATTAAACAACAAGATAGAAGGATGGCTCCGAAAGAAAGGAATGAGTCGAATAACCAAACCCAAGAGCTATTAAAGAAAGGACTGATAAGACCCAGCCGTTTAAGTTGGGGATCAACAGTAGTTTTTGTTGCAAAGTCAGATGGATCTTAGTGATTGTATGTAGACTATCGAGATCTAAATAAGAAAACCATTAAGAACAAGTATCCTCTACCCCGAATAGACGACTTGTTTGACCAGTTACATGGAGCTCGATTTTTCTCTAAAATGGACCTAGCTACAGGATTCCATCAGTTAAGGATCGTAGAAGATTACATCCATTTAACTGCATTCAAAGGTCCGGATACTTTCTATGAGTGGTTGGTTATGTCTTTTGGGCTAACTAATGCACCCGCTTATTTTGTTGACCTTATGAATAGAGTGTTCAGAGATGTGCTAAACAAATTCGTGTTAGTCTTTGTTGATGATATCCTCATTTACTCAAAGACTGAAGAAGAACATGCAAGGCATCTAGAAGCTGTGTTGGAGATATTGAGAAATAATGTGCAAAAAGCCAAATTCTCAAAGTGCCATTTTTGGGAGAAGGAGGTAAGATTCCTTGGGCATATAGTATCAAGGGATGGAATTTCAGTAGATCCAGGGAAAGTTGCAGCTATTCAAGATTGGAAGCAGCCGAAAACTCCTAAAGAGATTCGTAGCTTCTTAGGTTTGGCAGGATATTATAGAAGATTCGTTCAAGACTTCTCTAAAATTTCCTATCACTAACGAAGTTGATAATGAAGGATGCTAAATTTATTTGGACTTCTAAGTGTGAAGAAGCATTCTAAGAACTAAAGAAGAGATTGACAACCGCTCCAATTTAAGCAATTATAAACGGAAATAGTGGATTGACCGTTTATACAGATGCTTGTGGAGAAGGAGTTGGTGCAGTTTTAATGCAAGATGGAAAGGTGATTGCTTACGCAAGTAGACAACTGAAGACACATGAGAAGAATTATGCAACACACGACTTAGAATTATTAGCCGTCATGTTCGCTCTAAAGATATGGAGACATTATTTGCTGGGTAAGAATCTTTCATAGTTTATTTCGATAAAAATTTGAATTGACCGTAGTAAATAATATTCTATCTTTTAGGTGAAAAATTCGAACTCTTCACGGACCATAAATCTTTGAAGTATCTTTTCACCTAGAAGGATTTGAACATGAGACAACAACGCTAGCTAGAATTTCTCGCGTCATATGATCTAGATATTCTATATACTCCCGGGAAAGCCAACGTAGTAGCTGATGCATTGAGTAGGAAGTTAGCTACTGTTTCTTATTTGGTAGTAACTCCAACTCTTCAAGAGAAAATAACTAGCAAGCAAAAAGAAGATCGATTCCTAATGGAGATCATTGAAGATATACATAGTGGAAGGAGTTCAAGCTTTAAAATAGACAACCATCGAGTACTGCGATTAAATGGAAGAATTTGTGTTCCAGATGTTGGAAATCTTAAGCAAGAAGTATTAGCTGAATGCCACACAGCCAAACTTAGCGTTCATCTAGGGATTCATAAGATGTACAAGGACATGAAGCGTGCATTTTGGTGGACAAGCATGAAGAGTGACATATCTATCTATGTCAGCCGTTCTGAAAATTGTCAAAGAATCAAAAATGACCAACAAAAAAAGGCAGATTACTCCAACCTTTGGAGATTCCAGCTTGGAAGTGGGATCAAATATCCATGGATTTCATTAATGGCTTACCTCGAAAAAGGAAAGGAAATGAAGGCATTTGGGTTATCATAGACCAATTAACCAAAAGTGCACACTTTATTCCAGTTAAGCCAACAAGAACTGCAGCAAGCCTTATATATATATATATATGAAGCAGATTGACCGATCGCATGGAGTTCCAAGCAGTATAGTAAGCGATCGTGATCCAATCTTCACTACTCAGTTTTGGGAAGCACTACAGACAGCTTTGGGAACCAAGCTGAGTATAAGTACTCGCGTTTCACCTCCAAACTGATGGACAAACAGAAAGAGTTAACCGTGTTTTGGAAGATCTTTTGAGGGCCTGTATTCTAGACTTTGGAGGCTCGCGGGAGAATCATTTACATTTAGTAGAGTTCTCCTATAATAATAGCTATCAAGCTAGTATCGGCATGGCACCGTATGAAGCTTTGTATGGTCGCCCATGTAAATCTCCAGCATGTTGGATAGAAACCGGAGATCGGTTAGTATTTGGCCCAGATATGATACGAGAAGCTTTAGAGAAAGTTGATATGATTAGAAAGAAGCTAAAAGAAGCCCAAAGTAGACAAAAGAGTTATGCAGACCGAAGGCGTAGAAATCTGGAATTCTCAGTTGGAGATTCAGTCTTTTTGAAAGTCTCTCCAATGAAAGGAGTAGTAAGATTTGGAAGAGCTGGAAAGTTAGCACCTCGATATATTGGACCTTTTCCCATTCTCGAATGAATTGGCCCACTAGCTTATCGAGTACAATTGCCTGAAAGATTGTCTGGTGTACATAATATTTTCACGTATCACATTTGCGGAAGCATACATATGACCCAGAGCACATTATAGAAACAGCTGCTTAGGATGACTTGGAGATAGAACCAAACTTAGCGGTTATTAGAAGACCAATTTGAATCGTGGATCAAGATGAGAAACGATTAAGAAGGAAGGTTGGTAAAAGTTCAGTGGAGCGGGGATGCTGATGATTGCACATGGAAAACAGAAGATAGAATGAGAAAAGAATATCTCGAGTTCAGAATCGATGTATAGACTTTATCTATCATTTGGGTGTACTCACCTCCTGTGGCATAATCACTTATTGTATATATTCCATCTTATTGAATATATATTTCCTTTTGAGCTATTTTCTTCTTATCTAATTTCGAGGACGAAATTCTTTTAAGTAGGGGAGAATGTAACGACCCAAAATTTAACCACTTTAAAATATAGTATTTAAAGTGACTTTAAATATAAAATATAAATGGTTTTATGATTCAAACAATATTACATAGGTTTGGAAATAGAAATATGCATTAAAATAGTAACATTTGCTTATGTCGACAAAAGTGGCAAAATCCTAATTTCAGAAAAGTAAGTTTAAATGGTTTAATAAATTATTTTAATTTATTTATGAGTGTTTATATTTTTAAATGACATTATACAAATTTATTATTTAATTTGGTTTACATAAATAAATAGCTTAAATAAAAGGTCAAAATATGACCATAAAACATTTTGTCAAAAATCATCGTTTTGTTGATTTAAAGTTGTCGCAACGTTGTTGCACCTTTATGTATACAATTTAATAAATATGGTAATATATAAAGATAGTTAACAATTAACTAAACAATGTTACTTTTAGTAATCACACTTAGAAAATTCTATAAAGTAATTAGCAAAAGTAAACTAAAGAAGACAAAACACATGTCACATCAAAAGTGACATAAAGTAAAGAAAAGTGACATAAAGTAAAGAAATGTGGTATAAAGTAAAGTAATCATTCTTATTCTTTACTTAACTCTAAAGTATTTAAATTTTAAAAGTGTGATGTGATGTGGATGATAAGTTTTGAATTAAGTAAGTTTACTTAATTCTTAAGAAAGGTCATTTAAGTAAAAACACAAATCTATATTTTATGCTCAAATATTTTCTATAAATACATACCCACTTTCTCACTTCCTTTCACACTTCTTCTTCTCAAAATTTCAAGCTTCTTCTTACCTCCTTTAATGGCTTCCAACCTTAACAAAGTTATGCCAAAATATTTCCAAAAATAAAATAAAGAAAATATCGACAAAACACCATCCGAACCACTTCAAACTCCTCCTCCTTCCTTCACAACCCACGACCCACTCCTTCACCATCAAACCGAGCCCAATCTCCCTTAAACTCACGGCCCAAATCACAAAAAACCTCCACAAGTCAAGACAAGCCACCTAGAGGCCTTAAAAGAAGCATCCATGAGCACCCAATTGAAGTTAGAAAAGTTATAATCACTTTAAAGTTAGTTCATTTGCGACTAAGGTGAGAACTCCTAATTTATATGTATATGTTTAGTTAAAATGTTGTGTTATGTTCATTTAGATGCTTACTTATGATATTGATTTCCATATGTTGTTTATTGCATGAAAATATTGAAATAAGTCACGATATATACGACATTGATTCACACGGAAAACACTTTCCAACTAAAATAAAATATGATATGGAATCATTTATACCTTTGAAAAATGCTTAAATATGTTTTAGAAATAGTTTCTAAGTGTTTAAATTTTTCTCGGCAAAGTTTGGATATGAATCTCAAAATACGCCTAAAATTTGACGTGTCGCGTAACGGTAGTTCGTATTTACGCGTCAAAAGTTCAAACGAACATACGAAGTGGAATATAGTTCGGAACTCTTCGAAGTAAGAATTTTCCGAATCCTTATATCCATGTCTTTTATAAAAAAAGAAAAATCAAGGTTTCATCATGTATATTTTAAAATACTACAAAATCAATTTTCAAGGAAAATCCAGCTTTTGCACTAAATAACCAAAGTTGAAAATTGATAAAATTAGTATTTTAAAAATATGAAATAAATTCTAAAAATCTTTCAAAATGTTTCAAAAGTGATTTAAGTTGAAAAGATGAATTTCTAAATGATATAAAAGTTGTTTTGAAGAATATAGGTTTTAAAGCACTTTTTCCAACACTTTATGCAAACGCTTTTCAATAACTTTTGAAATGAAGGTTGAAACTTAACAATTCTTTCCCAAATCCTTAGTAAATGTTTTAAGTAAATAATAAAGCATTTCAAAGGAATTTGAACAATTTAACATTAATTCAATGATGGTTATGTTTAGTGATTTAAAAAGGGAAAATGAGTATGCGGAAACGACTAGTACATGTGTCCCGCCTATGAGATCTAAAAGTGGAAACAAGGTGTGTAACTAAGGTTAGGGATGGAGCAACCAGTGCCCTAAACTTACATGGCCTTAGTTTTTTCTTTTAGGCAGGGGGTGGAACATATCGAAAGGAAATCCCGAATGCTCAACTTGGATTTTATAGAAATAATCTTCTTATACTCATTATTAAAATCCGAAGAGGAAACTTGTCATATTCGTGGAATTTAAAAGGTGATCTCACCGTTATTCTACCCATAGCACTTGTTGAGTACGGAAGTTGATTTTGAATAAAAGTAGAATGATTTCTATAATCCTATTTTCTCAAAAGATACTCTTTAAAAATGATTTGAGAAATATTAAAAAAGAGGTTTAAATGATTTCATATTCACTAAAAGAATATTTTGAAAATATATATCTCTCGAAGATATTTTGGTAAAGGAAATGAATGAATCGAAAAACAATCGCCTAATTACGTCATTTTTATCGATGATTGGATTTCGAAGGAACCGGAGTCGGATTTGGTTGATTCCTATCCGAAAACCCCTTAGAACCAGTTTACCTGTTCGAAGAATGAAGATGTTTGAAGACGGAGATATTGAGACGAATAATAACGAGGGACTACTTGTTGATTGATTGGGGATAAACTCCCGATGCACTATATTGTAGCAGTGTTCTCTTTGTTATGAAAAACCACAAAACCATATGGGCTTCTCGCCTAGTAATGGCCGAGAAAAGTACCATCGGTTTCATTTGGTCCCAGAACGAACTTGTATGGATGAATGTTTGACCTTGCATTCCAAATCATAATGAGTGGTTTCTATAAAAGTATATCAGCCAGTGACGGAGAAGACACCTTCTCTTAGCTTAACACCCTTTCCCGAGACATACGAGCTCAGAAAGTTATACGTTTGTGGAAACCAGTCGTATGAATGTGGAATGGCAATGTGGCATTCAAAGTGAAAGAAGATGTGCTACGTGAAAAGGTAATCGTAGCCTCGAGCCTCATCAACCGGAAATGACCGAAACAGGGTAAGATGCGGCAAGGCTAAGTGGGTCATTTCCAAGTAGGGTATGATCATCCGCTTCTAGATATTTTCTTCCCGCTATGACGTTCGGGATGTAAATTAATGTGGATGTATGCGAAGAGAGCTCTCGGATAAAGGTCGATAACGATCGGGGGATGACATATTCGGTATTATCTAGTTACAGAGGTAGGCCGGTCTTGTGTTGGTAGAGAAACTTTGTGATGGTTTCTCGGTACATTCTTCTAGAGATGTACTGCCGAAAGGTAGTCACTTCACCTGGTCATTTGTATGTAAATTTATTCTCCAATAAGAACCTTCGGACTTGATTGTAAACCTATTATGCTGGAATTTAATCAATGTAACAATTTTGGGCTAAGATTAATAAGTTTATTTGCAAATGATTTCAAAGAAGGTCATTAAGAATAATATCCTCGAATTTTACATAATAAAGAGTTTTGGTTATCATAAGGTAAAAACCCGTTCCGTGTTCATGTGCAGCATGGTCTTATGGGATACCTTTTTTTTTTCAGAAACATCGTACTTTGAATTCTCACACCAGTCCCATGACTGACCTAGAGTTTGTTTTTCCCTTTAAACTCTGGATGGCCTATTTTTCGAGCAGCCGCGTAGTCAGGATACCTTAGGAGCATTTTTGAGCATGTTGGGGCGCAATTTGGACAAGTCTTTTGGAGCTATGAAGCTGAAGTACCTTATGTAGTTACCTACCCATTTTCTGCCATGTTATGTAGTATGTATTTCTAGCATATGTAAAGATAGACAGTTATAACTATCCCGCTAGATTTGTATTTGACTCTGACCATCATGTATAATTATAAATGTTGAATGCGATGTGAGATTCTACTAATCTGTTATCTTCTATTTTATTTTCTTTTACACCCTTGACAATCTTCCTCCCCGGCACTTGGACTTACGACACGTGAATACCGTGGATGTATTCGTGTCGCTTTTTAAGGGTCGAGGAGACGGGTCGTCACACTTTTCCCATCAAATTTCTATTTTATATGAATTATTTAGTGGACGAATGCACTAGTAAGTTAGGGTAAAATTAATTAATTAAAGCGATTAACAATTTCTAAAAATAATATGAAAGGATAAGAGAATTACCCAATAAGAAGTTGACACCAAGCGGGTTCTGGTAAAAATAAATATACTTAAGAAAAGATATAATTCAGTTTTTAATGTGGTTACAAGAATGCCATCAAACTCTTGTAGAATAGATAAAACATAACATACCAAAGCTAGCTAGGGATAGCACATATTAACACAAGATAGGTTCGAAGAATTACCAATAGTGGCCTATTTAAACCAAACACATGAAGGCACGTTGATAACTCAGGATGGCCAAATGATGAAATTAACTCACGTGGGACTTAATTAAAATGGCTCATGAAGGTTGCAAAATAAAAAAATGCACAAAGGCTAATTAGGACAGCTAACAATGGTTGAAAATGTAATGACATGCAGAAAAAGAAGAAGAAAATAAACGAAAGTGGGATAACTTACAAAGGCATAAATGCAGTAACACATTATGACTTTAGTACAGACAACTCACATTGGTATTTAAACAAAACAAGCCACATGATGGCTCCTGCATGATTAGAACACGATGGTTCATCTGGCAAGATGATAGCACATGAACTTCATGATTGTTTTAAATAGGACTACCCATGAAGGCAAACAATGAAACCAATATGAGATGGCTCAGGTGCATGACACATAATAAATAGCATCTTGTTGAATAATAATCCACAAGGACTTGGATTGATTATTAGTACATGATAGTTAAGGAGAATAATGAAATGTTAGCACTTGAAAATTTGCACACGATGTCTAAAGCTAAGCAATCATTGTCAAGAGCATTTTAAAACTTCTCACAATTTGCTCTTGCTTGCTTAAGCTAATTTTTGCTTCTATTATTATTCCAACTTTTAAGACACCCTTAAGAAATTTGCAAAAATTTGAAAATTTTAAACTGGGCAATGCCATGTACTTTACAGATAAGATTTTATTGATAACATCCTTTTAATTTACTTCAAAAACCTATCCATTCATGAATCTATATGTGACATTCTTCTTATACAAAAAGCTTTTAGTGAGAAAATTTAAACAGGGGTGTAATCACTTGTAGCTTGAGTCAAAGTGAAACACCTGAAATCAGGAAACAAACTTATAAAATTTTGATTAATCAAAATTATGCAAGCTTGCAATGTATATTTCTATATTTACTTGATTTCAATGTGAATCTATTAGCTATTAAGTTAGCTTCAACTAATCCAGTCCTTAGAAAGAAATTGTTAATTTTTTACAATTTTTTAAACAGGACTGGAATGTCCCCTCTATCAAATGCATACATAGTTGTGTTAAAATACCCTAATATAATCTAAAGTAGAGAAATTTGTTTATTTAGTTGCTCAAGATGATTCCATAAAGAAAATATCTCATTTTCAAAATTTGATGCATAAATAAAAGTGAGTTCTAAATGAAGACCCCCTTTATTAATAAATGAGCAATGAATGAATTGAAAACTTAATATATAGCTAATTATATTCCAAATATTATCATCCCATAATTTCAAAATTTTGCCATTACCCCATTTTATCATGATTAATAATTTTCCAACTGGAAAGATGCTTGGTATGATAATTATCAATTTTTGAGTTATCTAATTTGTGCTTTAGCAAACCAATGATACTTAGCTTTTCAGTAAAAATAAAATTTGAAACATCTAGTTTTATTTCAGGGGAATTCAGCCCTCAAACATTCCAAGCAATAATCAATATGTTTATAACAAAAATAGGAAAAAATGTAAAGGATACTCAAAGGATATGTTGGTAGCTATAGTGAATCACTTAACTATCTTCATCATCCTGCACCTCCACCTTTTTTTCTCTTCTCTTACATGTTGAATTATTTTTGACTTTTAGTAGTTTCTCCCATTTTTCATGCTTGGATATATACTTTTCTCTAAATTCCTTATATGCAGCATCCTCTACTTGCTCTACAGATGTGATATCATTTAAACTTTTGATTCTGGTTTTGATTTATTTCTCTTTTTCTTGCTCTTGCTCGCAGATGATAAGGAAGTCGCTGCATTTACTGCTGTTTGTATGAATTTTTAGACAATGGCCTCCTATTTTGATGAGCGAGTCAGCATGGCAGAAGAGATATGTTAGTGTTTTCTAGACATGTAGATAAGTCTAGATCTTCTAGAGGACAAGAATCAACATTCATATTATCCCTTGATTCTTTTACTTGAGTAGAATCCTTCTGAACAATAGTTCTACAATTGCAGAAGGTGATATATTTGAATGAACTACCCCATCCATTTCAGCGGCATTATTGTCTTGCAAATTCCAAAAAGAATTTATAGCCTTTTATTTATGTATATCTTGTTGAATGTCTGCTTACTGAAGTGTCTGCATTTACACTCCTCATATGTTTCTCACCAAAATCACTTGAAAAATTATAAAAACAGAAATTTCTTGATAGTAAATCAGGTCTAGCTTTTTCCTACATCTAAATTTTATGAATTTGCATTTTCATCTGCACTTTTAACATGCTCTAGACCATCTTTCTTTATTTTTCCCTCCAAACTTTTTTAGCAACACAATTTTCAATTGTATGACCAAAACAAACACATGATTTACATATCGGAGGGATCCACTCATACTTGATCTTTTGCACTATTATCTCAACAAGGATTCTGACGTAGGATAATCTAGTTTCCTGAGCTGTTAGTTTATCCAACTTCAAAGGGACGGCCACCACACTTGCAATTGTGCTAAAAGCATATTTAGCCCACGGTCTAAGGTTAAGTTCAGGGAGTCTAATCCATATAGGCATATTGTTTAATAAGTCCCTATCAAAATTCAGTTTTTTATGCCATCTTTTCAAAATAATGAGTTTGCCATTTATAAAATAAGGCCCTCCTTTCAAAGTTTTTTCACAATCATCAAGATTTGAAAATTTGATAATGAAAAAACCATTATTTCGAGTAAATATCTCAAAAATACCCAAGGGATTTCAAGTGCATAAAATAAAAGCCTTGAAGTGATGATATTATGGACGGGTACCAAAAACGCATGCTTTGAAAACTCTATTTATTCTCCATTCGTTTATCTTTCTCCTCTTGCATAGAAATGATTCTCTTATTATTGATATTGATTGGGGCAACATAATGAAATCAAATATTGAATTCAGACCACCTTTCTTGAGCATCTCTGCCTATGAAGAGGCTTTAGCCTGGTTATTAGGAGTAGGATCTAAATGTATAGAATTACTGAAAGCAGCATTTCTTGATTTAGGAAAAGGTTTGAAAGCGTTTCTTGATTGGGATTATATCTTCTTGCATCAGATCTTGCTTCAAGAACATGATTGGGATGAAAGAACCAAATTGTCTCTAATAGTTGCGTTGAACACTGAGGATCCGATCCTTCGGTTCATCTTCTTGCGGTAATGGACCCTTTGAAAACCTTCCTCATCAATATCAACATTTGTCAACTATTGAGAATACCATTACTTAAGATATGTTGTGACTGGGGAATTTGATTAGATGCAGTAGAAGAATTGGAAGGAGAAGAAGAGGAGGAGTCCCCAATCTGATCAAGGCAATCAACAAAGATTGGGTTATCTTGGATTTTCATTGCAGTCATGGCTGCAAGCTTTATTTTTTCTATGTAATACACCAACATAAGCTTTTAGGAACTGAGCTGTCAAACTTGCAGCATGAAACAAGAGCACGCAAGAACAATCATTTCTTATGTAGTTAAATTGGGGCGACGGTGGTGGTTGTGGAGGGTGGGGTAGGGAAGGCTGTTATGATAACAAAAATTAACAACCCAGCTTCAAGGCACTGATATAGTTTGCATTCAGACATTAAAACATGATAATGATTTATTTACATTGCATTAAGATGTGAAGGCAATATTAGTAAGTGTCGAATACAATGTAAAAGAATATTATACACATACATTATAAGATGCTATCTAACACGATGCCTCTCATTTATGCGAAAATGCTCAAGCGTGATTTCATTTGTCATGGTTTGTCTTTATACGATAACATCCAAGTTGTTTATTTCCATCTTGGTTACTACTTTACTTGCCTATAATTTAGTGTCTTTACCCTTGTACAACTGAGAATTTTCTACATATAAAAAGCTTAGCAACTATTACGAGTGTGTATGGTGAAAATCTGGTCATCAATCAAACATTAATCTAACAAATTTGACAAAGAAAAACTAGAGCATGCTTCGATGTTTTCCCTTAGTTGCTTATTAATTATCTAATTTATTATAGAAAATCTGTTATAGAGTATGTTGTGCAAAGGATGTCATAATTTATAAAATTTACAACATGTTTTTTTATTGCAAGGTCTTGTTGTTAAACGTTACAATGTCTATAGAGGAATGCCATTTTTAACTTTAGTTTTAAGGATGATAAAATAAAAAAGACATCCATGCCCTACTTGCTCAAATCATCAATCCTCGTTTCCTTAAAATAAACATCAAAATTATTTTCGAATCAATTTGAACTCCATTGCAAGTTCATTCAAGATTATTGATTCATTCACAATGAGAACTGAATTAATGTCATTCCCACTGAATTTCAAAACCATTCAAACAAATTTAATTTACGATTGCTATCAATCATTTACGATTTCAAATTTAATTTATGATTGCTGTCAATCATTATCTTCCATCTCAATTTCAATTTACGATTGCTATATACTCAATTTGCTATTTGTTGTCAATCAAACTATTATCCATCAATTGTCACCATATAATATGATTCTAAACACAATTCAATAAAAGAATTTATCAAAAAGAAAATTTCACCTGCTTCCGTTGCTGCCCCTACATGCTTGCGTGCCTCCTTCGGATCCATTCACAACACTAGGCCATCGTCATCCCACTCGCATAATTAGCCATTTGCATCGTCTATTCCATCGCACGAGCTTCCCAGACTACCTTATGTCACCGCCATTCTTGTGCACAATAGCATGTTGGATACTTGACATGCGACCTCCAACCCGGCCAGGCTTACATCACATCAGCCCCTCTCCTTCCCAGTCGTGCCATAGTCTCTCCTCTCTCATTCATGTTTCTTTCTTTTTTCAATTTGCATGTGTGATTTTGATTTTGGCTTGGTTAGGGATTTAAGATAGTAAAATTATTTTAGTATCATGAGGGAGAAAAAGAGCGGTCGAAATAAAATTTAAATCAAACTTCACGAAATCATTGGCAAGATAAGATGGTAGTATCTATTTATTTATTTATTTATTTATTTTTTTCATTTTTTTAAATGACTAGCAGTTGCATTTAGCATTGAAACACTACCAATCAATGCAACTAACAACAACTTTTCTTTTAGTGAAATCCTCTTCTTCCAAATAATTTGAAAATGATCTTTTCATATGCCTTAGTAGATTTGGGAAAGCTTCCTGACATTCCTTCGTCTAATTTTTCCTTCATGAAGGAATCAAAGAACGATATAAATTTGTTTATCTCTTTTGAAATAAATCGACTTGGTGTGGTGACCTTCGCCTTCAAGCTTTGCATTTCTCTCATTGTCTTTTGGGCCATAACTTCTTTTAATGCTTTTATCTGCTCTGGGTTAGCTTCAATGCGCCTTGAGTTTAGATGAAACCCAAAAACTTGCCTGATGCGACTTTAAAAGAACATTCCAATGAAGTAAGCTTCATTCAATACTTCTGAAGCACATTAAACATCTCTGAGAGGTCATCCATGTGATTCATCGATCATTATGACTTCATATGTGACGACCGCCCATGACTCCCGCACGGAAACAAGGGAATGGTGCACTGAAAGTGTGCCAGGCAACCATGAGTGACCGTCAAGGGTAAAATAAACATTTCAGACTCTATCGTAAAACTCACAGCGCATGGATAAAATACAATAGAGAAATATAATATAGTGAAGCTCCCATAGAACAGAATATCATCATCTAATCATAATAGCTTTATACATGGTCTGAATCATGAATACAAGAAGCCTCACTACATAGCACTCAGAGTAATCAACAAACAGCGGAATATCCAGTACATAGAATATGAAAATAATATGTAAAGCCTCCTGCTCGCCTTCGTCATCATCAACGTGAGCCACTAAGATCAGCACCTGCCACCTGTCACCTAGTCTGCCCATCCCAACATGGATGAACAGCCCAAGGTAATAAGAGGAGACATAAAACCTTGAGTCAGACAAAGTCTTAGTGAGCAGTAAATCAACTATCAAACATACCAAAAGAGCATAATGGATAAAAGGAATAGGAACCAAACCATCCCACTCCGCCTCTTACTACAGTGATAGCCCCCAGACACACACTAAGGAGAAGCAAGCATAACATGGCAGACAATTAAAGTAAAGCAATAATCATTCGAGTCAAGGTCGATGTTTTCCAAATACAACCCCCAAGGCCTAAACCAAGATCAGATAAGCACCCAGAAAACACCGCTCTTGAGACCGAATGATGGTACAGCCAAACATCCATGACTCTGGCTATCACTGTTATCATTGCCTTGATTTCACCGTTAATTGAATGACCAACTCATTCTTTTATCCATCTGTCAAGGGCTAATGGTAACCCCGGTTCTAGACATAACTCCGCACGTCGTCGCAGTCCGTGCCTAGGAATTTTCGCAACTACCCAGAGTACTAGCACGTCGTCGCAGCCCGTGCTTGGAACGTCGTCGCAGCCCGTTCTAACGTACTCTTGCTTTGAGCATGCTAGAACCTTCAACAACGATGAGATCTCAGCCTCCTAGTCATCCTCCTCGACGACTATTTCCATACTAGCTCAAGCGCCTCTCGAGCTAACCATTATCAACCAACTCGCATCGCATCATCGAGTTATCAACATGCTTGGGATGATCCCGTCTGGATTAAACCAAGGCTATCTCACATCATGCTTCGCTTTATCGCATCATAGCAAAGTCTCATCTCAACATCACGGCTTGCCTCATCGCATCATGGCAAAGTCCCATCTCAACATCATGGCTTGCCTCATCGCATCATGGCAAATTCCCATCTCAACATCATCTAATCCATACATATGAGCTTCAACATCCGCTTCATATGCCACAAGCAGCTTTCACCATTCAAGAGCCTTTCCACTTAGCTTTTGAATCATCCTCAACCATCTTGTTCCAAATCAACCACTAGCTAACTTGAAACAATCAAATCAATCATACATCCAAACAATCAAGCATTCAAACAAGATCTAATAAGCAATATTAACTATAGTGGCAATTTCGTAAATAAATGAGCATAAGTCTAACATACATGAATCATGGGTTTCTATCATAGATCTAACAAATATAAATCATGGGTTTTGTTTATCTAACTTGATAAATGAACTTGCATAAGTAAATATCTTCATAAGAAATGGATCTAGACTTGGATCTAAGAAAAATGCATGAAATCACTATTTTTAACACCCAAACAAACCACCAATCCAATATACTCCTTTGGGTCCGCGTGAGAGATAACTACCACTCACCAAATCACCCAAACACTTCAAAAACTATCAACTTCAGATCTGGACAGCGAAGATTCAAGCTTGATTCGTCGAAATCCCGCTTGAAACGATGAAATCTAGCTTCGTTGGATGAAGATCTTCAACTTTGGCTCTTGGATCTTCAATCTCGATCTTCGATCTTGGATGGATGTTAGAACTAGACTGGAATGGAGAAAAGAAGATGAAGAAATGTTGTAGTCGAGCTCTCAAAATGGCAGCACTTCGTCGCTTCAAAAACCGGTGCCAAAAAGTGAGCCAAACCCCTCTATTTATAGGCTGAAATCACCCTTAGGTCGCCCAGATCTTAACTCGTAGGCTCGCTATTAGTTCGTTGCCGACCTAAAAAGTCTCGACCTAACCATACTACGACCTAAGACCCACAGTATGCACGCTACCTAAAAACATAAGCGCACGACCTAACAATCTATGCAACCTACCTTAGGTCGTCTAATCGACCTAATTGCACCACATAACTACCCAGCGACCTAACTATTGCCGACCTACCATTCCCAACGACCTATGACTCAATGGAAACTCGACCTAATGGTCTAGCCACCTCCCCGACCTAACAGCAACACGAGCTATGACTCATCACTAAGTCGCTAACGACTTAGCATGTGCAGACCTAAACTCACGCGACCTAAAAACCCTGCCGTCCTAACTTAGGTCGTCTACGACCTAACTAACATGACCAACTTCCTTAGGTCATAAACACCCTTAAGTCAGTCCATTCTTATAGGTCGTTTAACTCTTAGGTCGGCTAACTATTGGGTCGCTTCTCCTTAACTCGGTCGATACTTAGGTCGGTCAGAAACCATAACTCGTATACGACCTATCACTTATCTTGTTAACTCGGCTAACTGTTAGGTCGTTAACCCTAAGTCACTCATTCCTATAGGTCGGATATCTGCCTTAGGTCGCTCCCATCCTATAGGTCGCTAATCCTATAAGTCGATCCCCTCGACCTAAACATCATACGAGCCAAAATCTACACGAGCTAACACTCACAACTACTAGGTCGCTAACCTGTCCCAACTTAAGTCACTCCATATCTTAAGCTGCTTGCCTAAGCCACCATACGACCTAAGCTACACCACGACCTAAGCCTCTACACAAGTTAACTTCTATAACTCGGCAACTTCCTTAAGTCGGTCAGGCACTATAGGTCGGTCACTACCTTAACTCGGCCACACGACCCAAGCTTCCTACGACTTAAACACCACAACACGAACTAACTCAGGTTGACTCAAACAACACTAACGACCTAATATAACCATTTTACGATTTATCGACACGTAAAATACGGGTCGTTACATTCTCTCCTCCTTAGGAATTTCGCCCCCGAAATTCCAAACAAACAAGAGCAATCAAAATTATTCCGCATGCCTACCATCCATAGCAATCAACAAACCATGCATCCAATTACTAACCTAGCATGCAGAATTCTAGTCTAAATTCTAAGACTAGAACAAGCTACAAATTCATGAGATGTCACGACACCTTAGGGCCATACCTCGAAGAGTTCAGGATGAGCTGCCTTCATCCTCTCTTCCTCCTCCCACGTACAGTCGTTAACATCATCACTCCATTGTATCTTGAGCAACGTAATCGTCTTCCTCCTAAGCTGTTTCGTATCGGTTTCAACAATACAAAGCGGCTTACGAGGTCTTCTAACAACTGGATCAACCTCCAAATCTTCACAGCTATCAGCAGAAACCACCGTATTTGAGTCGTGCACATACTTCCGTAGATAAGATATATGAAAAACATTGTGCACACCCGCCATCTTTTCCGGTAACTCCAATCTATAAGCGAGCTTTTCAATTCGCTCGATAATCGGGAATGGTCCAACAAATCTCGGAGTCAACTTTCCTTTCTTTCCAAATCGAATAACATTCTTCAGTGGAGAAATCTTCACTAAAACCATATCACCTACGTCGAATTCCAAATCCTTACGACGCTTATCAGCATAACTTTTCTGGCGGTCTTGGGCTGCCTTCATTCGTTGCCGAATGACCTCTATACAATCCGTAGTCTGACGAATCATCTCTGGCCCAAGTATTAGCTTTTCTCCAGTTTCCAACCAACATGTCGGAGAGTTACACGGTCTTCCATACAGTGCTTCATACGGTGCCATACCAATGCTTGACTGGTAACTGTTATTGTACGCAAACTCCACCAAATGAAGATGATCTTCCCACGATCCTCCGAAATCCAAAACACAAGCTCTGAGAAGATCTTCCAAAACTCGGTTGACTCTCTCAGTCTGACCATCTGTTTGGGGATGATAAGCTGTACTCAAACACAACTCGGTTCCCAAAACTTCCTGGAAGCTCTTCCAAAATCCACTAGTGAACAATGGGTCTCGATCGCTCACTATACTCTTCGGAATACCATGGAATCGAACTATCCACTTAACATAAAGCTTAGCCAACTTTGATGCAGTCCTAGTCGATCGAACAGGAATGAACCTTGCACTCTTGGTCAACCGATCTACGATGACCCAAATCCCTTCATTTCCCCCTTGGTTCTAGGTAGGCCATCGATAAAATCCATCGACACTTGCTCCCACTTCCATGTAGGAACCTCTAATGGCTGAAGTAATCCACTTGGCTTTTTCTGTTCAGCTTTTACCAACTGACAGTTCATACATTTGGAAATAAAATTTCCAACGTCCTTCTTCATACCTTCCCAGTAATAGGTTCTCTTCATATCCCGATACATCTTATTTCCTCCTGGATGAATTGTCAACTTCGAGTGATGACTTTCCTTCAGAACTTCATCTCTCAATTCATCTATATCGGAAACAACTAGTCGCCCTTGCTTCCGAAGCCAACCCTCTCGATCGACCTCGAATCCTTCATCCTTCTCTAGTTCCAATCCAGATTCCAAGTCACGGATAATCTTGACAAGCTTATCGTCTCGCTTTTGGCTCTCGCCAATCCTTTCCACAAGAGTAGGTCTTATCGATAAGTTTGCCAACATTTCAGGTTCCAATTCACATCTAGGCCTGAAGTCAAATCCAGCTAAATACTCGAGACTCTTCCATTCCGAAAACATGGCTCCCAATCCTGCATGTCTTCGACTCAATGCATCAGCTACTGCGTTACCTTTTCCCGGAGTATAAGCTATACCAAAATCATACGATGCTAAGAACTCTAGCCACCGTTGCTGCCGAAGATTCAAATCCTTTTGGGAAAACAGATACTTCAACGACTTATGATCCGTAAACAACTCGAATCGAACTCCCAAAAGATAATGTCTCCACATCTTCAAAGCAAATACGATCGCCGCTAACTCCAAATCATGAGTCGGATAATTCTTTTCATGCGGCTTCAGTTGTCGACTTGCATATGCAACAACTTTATCTTTCTGCATTAGCACTGCTCCAAGTCTAGTACCACATGCATCGGTGTAAACCACCATCTCATCATTCCCACTAGGAATGGTCAAAACAGGAGCACTTGTCAGTCGCTCTTTCAGGATTACGAAAGCTTGCTCACACTTATCATCCCATCTAAACACTTGATTCTTTTTCGTCAATCCTGTCAATGGTGCAGCTATCTTGGAAAAGTCTTTGATAAACCGACGATAATATCCTGCTAATCCAAGAAAACTTCTCACATCGGATGCATTCTTAGGTCTAACCCAATCCTGGATCGCTGCCACCTTAGCGGGATCGACCGCTATCCCATTTCCAGAAATAACATGGCCTAAGAATCTCACTTCATTCTTCCAAAAGTGACACTTCGAAAACTTAGCCTTCAGCTGATGTTTCCGCAAGATTTCCAAAACCAAACGCAAGTGTGTCTTGTGCTCTTCTTCAGTTCTGGAATAAATCAGAATATCATCCACGAACACAAGTACGAACTTGTTCAACTGATCCCTGAATACTCTATTCATAAGATCCACAAAATATGCTGGTGCGTTAGTCAATCCAAACGGCATTACCAGCCACTCATAAAAACCGGATGGTGTCCTAAAAGCAGTCTTCGGCACACTATCCTTCGCCACTCTTAACTGGTGAAATCCCGTTGCCAAATCCATCTGAGAAAACACCTTAGCCTCGTGAAGCTGATCAAACAAGTCATCTATTCTCGGCAATGGATACTTGTTCCTCTTAGTCACCTTATTCAGCTCACGATAATCCACACACAACCTCAACGATCCATCCGCTTTGGTTGCGAACACAACTGGTGCACCCCATTCGGACACACTACGCCGAATGAATCCTTTCCGCAAAAGGTCATCAACTTACACCTTCAACTCTTGTTGCTCCCTAGGCGCCATCCGCCTAAGAGGCATCACAACAGGTCTGGCTCCCTCAACTAGATCGATACGAAACTCGATCTCCCTATGCGGCGGTAATCCTTTGACTTCGTCAAAGACATCCTCAAATCCATTCACAATAGGCACCGATGACAGTCCATCCCTTGGAACAACCAGCGAATACATGAAGCTCATGAAGACGCCTTCCTCATGCTTACATCGTATCACAACCTTTCGCCCTTCCACATTCCCGACTGTCACCTCTAGCCTCTCACAATCAATCCTTGCCGCATACTTCCTAAGCCAGTCCATACCCAAAATAATTCCGAACCCCGCAAAGTTCAGAACAAAACAATCACAAACGAAAGAGCAATCATGACTCGATACAACTAGACCACGGCATATCATACACAAACATGACGAACCCCCAACTGGATTAGTCACAACCAATGGCCTATCAACAATATCCGGTTCCAAACCCAACCGGTCTACTAACTCATTACAAACAAAGGAATGCGACGCCCCAGTATCAAACAACACCCTAACTGGAACACCACAAATGGAAAGAGTACCTTGAACCACCACACTCTTCCCTTTCTCTTCAGCAGTAAGAGCTTTTGAAAACGACGGCACAGCTCCCAAAGCATAAGCTTGCACAATCTGCCTGTCCTTCCTCGGTTCTGGACAATCTTTCCTGAAATGCCCTGGCTTGTCACAGTTGTGGCATTTCGCCGGCGCCTTTGGATTCCTACAATCCTTGGAGAGATGGCCCTTCTGCTGGCAATTATAGCAAGTCATTTCGCCCTTCGGCTTCTTCTGGCCATCCTTACCCTTTTGTTGTTGTTGCTTCCTCTTCTTGTTTCCACCCTTCTGTGGCTTAAACCCTTCCTTGGTTACAGCAACAACAGAACTCTCCCTAGGAAACAAATTCTCATGCCTGAGAGCTTTCTCCACAAGCTTCTCAAACGGATCATCCAGATGATCCACCAACTGTCTTCCAAGATAAGCATCCAAACCGGTCACAAACTTCTCATTCTTCTGATAGGGAGAATCAATATACGATCTGGCATACTTGGACAAAGCTTCAAACTCAGAAACATACTCAAGAACGGGTCTTCCACCTTGCTTGAGCTCCACAAACTTTTTAAACAAGACAGATTTCTGAGCCGTAGAGATGAACTTAGCTTCAAATCTGACTTGGAATTGCTCCCAAGTAATCTCTTCCTCTGGAGTATCGATGGTGATAGAGTTCCACCAATCAGAAGCTCTCCCTTGAAGATGTCTTGATGCAAGCTTCCTCTTAGTTGCATCCTCAATCCCCAAATCTCCAAAGATCCTTCTACAAGCATCTATCCATCTTTGGACTTCAATGGTCGATTCCGTTCCCAAGAAAACCTTCCCTCCAAGAGCAGTATAGTCCTTACAAAGCTTAGCAAAATCCACCGGTCTTGGAGCTTGAACTTGAACTCCAACATCCACTGATGGCCCTGAAGCTGGTATCCTTCTCATGATCGAAGTCATCATGGCCTCAAACATAGGAGCATAATCAACAGCTTCCCTAGCAGCACGGCCTTCCCTAGCAGCTCGTCTCCCCCTTCGACTCATCCTTAATATCTACAAAAAGGAATGACTTAGAACACCTTGAGAAACAACTGCATAAGGAGTTCAAATCCTTCTAAACTACTATATTATATATATGGTAATCATTCATCAAAATACAATTACGTCTCTCATACGTAGTTACGTCAGCGAGCGTTGGCTAAAATCGATTAACCAAAGCTCTGATACCAAATGTGACGACCGCCCATGACTCCCGCACGGAAACAAGGGAATGGTGCGCTGAAAGTGTGCTAGGCAACCATGAGTGACCGTCAAGGGTAAAATAAACATTTCAGACTCTATCGTAAAACTCACAGCGCATGGATAAAATACAATAGAGAAATATAATATAGTGAAGCTCCCATAGAACAGAATATCATCATCTAATCATAATAGCTTTATACATGGTCTGAATCATGAATACAAGAAGCCTCACTACATAGCACTCAGAGTAATCAACAAACAGCGGAATATCCAGTACATAGAATATGAAAATAATATGTAAAGCCTCCTGCTCGCCTTCGTCATCATCAACGTGAGCCACTAAGATCAGCACCTGCCACCTATCACCTAGTCTGCCCATCCCAACATGGATGAACAGCCCAAGGTAATAAGAGGAGACATAAAACCTTGAGTCAGACAAAGTCTTAGTGAGCAGTAAATCAACTATCAAACATACCAAAAGAGCATAATGGATAAAAGGAATAGGAACCAAACCATCCCACTCCGCCTCTTACTACAGTGATAGCCCCCAGACACACACTAAGGAGAAGCAAGCATAACATGGCAGACAATTAAAGTAAAGCAATAATCATTCGAGTCAAGGTCGATGTTTTCCAAATACAACCCCCAAGGCCTAAACCAAGATCAGATAAGCACCCAGAAAACACCGCTCTTGAGACCGAATGATGGTACAGCCAAACATCCATGACTCTGGCTAACACTGTTATCATTGCCTTGATTTCACCGTTAATTGAATGACCAACTCATTCTTTTATCCATCTGTCAAGGGCTAATGGTAACCCCGGTTCTAGACATAACTCCGCACGTCGTCGCAGCCCGTGCCTAGGAATTTTCGCAACTACCCAGAGTACTAGCACGTCGTCGCAGCCCGTGCTTGGAACGTCGTCGCAGCCCGTTCCAACGTACTCTTGCTTTGAGCATGCTAGAACCTTCAACAAAGATGAGATCTCAGCCTCCTAGTCATCCTCCTCGACGACTATTTCCATACTAGCTCAAGCGCCTCTCGAGCTAACCATTATCAACCAACTCGCATCGCATCATCGAGTTATCAACATGCTTGGGATGATCCCGTCTGGATTAAACCAAGGCTATCTCACATCATGCTTCGCTTTATCGCATCATAGCAAAGTCTCATCTCAACATCATGGCTTGCCTCATCGCATCATGGCAAAGTCCCATCTCAACATCATGGCTTGCCTCATCGCATCATGGCAAAGTCCCATCTCAACATCATCTAATCCATACATATGAGCTTCAACATCCGCTTCATATGCCACAAGCAGCTTTCACCATTCAAGAGCCTTTCCACTTAGCTTTTGAATCATCCTCAACCATCTTGTTCCAAATCAACCACTAGCTAACTTGAAACAATCAAATCAATCATACATCCAAACAATCAAGCATTCAAACAAGATCTAATAAGCAATATTAACTATAGTGGCAATTTCGTAAATAAATGAGCATAAGTCTAACATACATGAATCATGGGTTTCTATCATAGATCTAACAAATATAAATCATGGGTTTTGTTTATCTAACTGATAAATGAACTTGCATAAGTAAATATCTTCATAAGAAATGGATCTAGACTTGGATCTAAGAAAAATGCATGAAATCACTATTTTTAACACCCAAACAAACCACCAATCCAATATACTCCTTTGGGTCCGCATGAGAGATAACTACCACTCACCAAATCACCCAAACACTTCAAAAACTATCAACTTCAGATCTGGACAGCGACGATTCAAGCTTGATTCGTCGAAATCCCGCTTGAAACGATGAAATCTAGCTTCGTTGGATGAAGATCTTCAACTTTGGCTCTTGGATCTTCAATCTCGATCTTCGATCTTGGATGGATGTTAGAACTAGACTGGAATGGAGAAAAGAAGATGAAGAAATGTTGTAGTCGAGCTCTCAAAATGGCAGCACTTCGTCGCTTCAAAAACCGGTGCCAAAAAGTGAGCCAAACCCCTCTATTTATAGGCTGAAATCACCCTTAGGTCGCCCAGATCTTAACTCGTAGGCTCGCTATTAGGTCGTTGCCGACCTAAAAAGTCTCGACCTAACCATACTACGACCTAAGACCCACAGTATGCACGCTACCTAAAAACATAAGCGCACGACCTAACAATCTATGCAACCTACCTTAGGTCGTCTAATCGACCTAACTGCACCACATAACTACCCAGCGACCTAACTATTGCCGACCTACCATTCCCAACGACCTATGACTCAATGGAAACTCGACCTAACGGTCTAGCCACCTCCCCGACCTAACAGCAACACGAGCTACGACTCATCACTAAGTCGCTAACGACTTAGCATGTGCAGACCTAAACTCACGCGACCTAAAAACCCTGCCGTCCTAACTTAGGTCGTCTACGACCTAACTAACATGACCAACTTCCTTAGGTCATAAACACCCTTAAGTCAGTCCATTCTTATAGGTCGTTTAACTCTTAGGTCGGCTAACTATTGGGTCGCTTCTCCTTAACTCGGTCGATACTTAGGTCGGTCAGAAACCATAACTCGTATACGACCTATCACTTATCTTGTTAACTCGGCTAACTGTTAGGTCGTTAACCCTAAGTCACTCATTCCTATAGGTCGGATATCTGCCTTAGGTCGCTCCCATCCTATAGGTCGCTAATCCTATAAGTCGCTCCCCTCGACCTAAACATCATACGAGCCAAAATCTACACGAGCTAACACTCACAACTACTAGGTCGCTAACCTGTCCCAACTTAAGTCACTCCATATCTTAAGCCGCTTGCCTAAGCCACCATACGACCTAAGCTACACCACGACCTAAGCCTCTACACAAGTTAACTTCTATAACTCGGCAACTTCCTTAAGTCGGTCAGGCACTATAGGTCGGTCACTACCTTAACTCGGCCACACGACCCAAGCTTCCTACGACTTAAACACCACAACACGAACTAACTCAGGTTGACTCAAACAACACTAACGACCTAATATAACCATTTTACGATTTATCGACACGTAAAATACGGGTCGTTACATCATAAGTATGTCATCCATATAGAATCCCATAGTCCATCTGATTTGATCTTTTAACATCTTAGTTACCAATCATTGATATGCATATTAAGTGTTTTTCAAACTGAAAGACATTACTCGATACCAGCACAAGCCCAAATCAGCGACGAAACTCATATGCTCCTGATTTGGAACGTGCGTTGTTATTTGATTGTAGCTGGAGGGTACGTCCATAATGCATAGCATTACAGGTCTGACATTAGAATCCACAATCCTTTAACCAGGCTTTATTCAAGTTTGAATAGTCAATGCATGTCTGCCATTTTCCGTTCGAATTCTTAACCAATATAGGATTTGATACTTGTTCAGGGTATAGTGCATGCGGATGAAGCCATTTGCCTTTAGCTTATCCACTTCTTCTTTTAATGCAATGGATCATTCCGAAACCAGGCTTCGTCTGTTTTGCTTCACAGGAAGGCATTTTGAGTCCACATTCAATAAATAGCAAGCTATCTCTGATGATATTCTACATGTATCAAATTTTTTTAAGGAAATCCTATCCATATTTACTTGAAGAAAGCTCATTTTTAGTGAGATGTACATTAGAGAAATTAGTGAGATGATAAGAGACATATTTGGTTTACTCATAGTGGGATAGCATAGTTTCCTAAGTTGAGGAAGACTTGATATTCATAATGATTAAGAAATTTGAAGATGTTCCTTGAATATAAGAATAGTAATTAGAGAGTTCTGGTAACTAAAGACTTGATGAATACCACTGAGGAATAAAAATATGTTTTTTGAAATCTATATTCTTTTTCAAATCATATACAACTTCCATAAATATTTTGAACAAAGAGTTCCCAATTTTTAAATTTTTTCAAAATGATTATTCTGTCGAAACTTATTTTCAAATTTATTTAAAGGGGTGAAAATATTTCTGGGAATTTTTTTTATAAACTGATGGTGGTATTTTATGAAGGGAAGGATTTTGATTTTAAAAGTAGATGGAAGCTTTGATCTGAAAATAAAAATGTTCTATTTTAAAGATAGATTGGAACATTCCTTGCTAGTGGATCTCTTTGATATTTTGGGTGGATTATACTTAACATCAAATGAAGAAAATTACTATAAAAGGATTTTGGAATCATATTTTTTTAAGTGATCTGAATACTGGAAGATATGAGATCCAATGTTGATGTTCCAAGCTTGATGGCTCAATAATAGGGTTGTAATGATGATCCATAATGGCAAGTTCTAGGTTAAGAACTAGCAAAGTGGAATTAGAATGCGCTCTATTATGAATATGAAGTGTGCTAAGAGGTCTTTGATACTCGAAGGTCCGATGTGTGCTCGTAAAGTAGGGGTTTGTCAAGATGCTCACCTAGGCTAGGATATGCCCTTATAGTCTATTAACGTTAGGACCTGGTCTAACCCAGGACGGATAGGATGTGTAGTTTAGTTCTTGAGCCTCTAGTTGGCATGGATTTAAGCAAAGAGATTGCATGATGATGATTACACGTAAATCCCAAAGTATAATACTCTAATGATGGTGAATATTCATTGAACTTATGATGGTGGTCACTTGTAAAAGATCTTATGATGTGGGTCTGAGGATCGAGGATTGATGTCGCTGTAGATGAACATGTGGCCATATTATTTTGAGAATTTAGCCATAATTAGACATATTATTTTGAGGACATAGCCAAGAATGGGCTCATGTTTTTTTGAAGATGTGATTACAAATAGGTACACTAGATATTCTTGATGATTGAAAATGGAATGGTACACTGATTATAATGAAGATGAGACTGTGAGAAAGTTTATCCATGGTTTTGAGGGTACACATATTAAGATGGGTGTGTAGTCAGCATAGGGATTAACACACACGTGTTATTGGTTGATAGGTTAGTATGTCAATGATAACGTTATTTTGAGAAACCATTATTTTGAGTATGTTTGTTTATATTGATGGGCTATGCTGATTGTTGATTTATGTATTCATTCATTTGCACATGCATGTTTTGGTCCGTATATGTTCTATTGTGGACTTATCGTGGTTGAATTTTTAAGATGTATGGTATGGGTTAATCTACGATTGAAATTTTTTTCACGTTTTTTTATTTGACCTTTTGGTGATGGAGCATTATTTTTACATACCATGGTTGGATTGTATGATTGAGGTAGTGCATTTTTTATTATAGTATATATACGTAGAAAATCGAATTCATTACTACGAATGAATTATATTGTGTCATGATTGATGATGTTATGCGGTCGTTATATGCTAATTTTATATGTAGGTATTTTATGATTGATATGTTTCCATACATTTTTTAATTAAGTCCATGATAAAACTTTGTTAATTTGGTTGAAAGTTGTACATGGAGAATGTGAGGGCACAACTCTTTTAAGGAGGGAGATTGCAACAACCCAAAAATTTAACGCTGTTAATATTAAACTAGTTAGAAATGGATTTTAATTAAAAGGTGAATTAGTTATCCTATTTATAACCAATGTGAAAGTCATTCCAAGCTGATTAATTTGATATATAATTTTGATGGGTTTGGAGTTATGATTTGCGAAATAGAGGCATATAGAATTTAAGTAAGTATCTGTTTCGGGCTAAACTGGATACAGAACTAATAACCCAGCCTAAAGACTATATAAATGAGATCATGTAACCCTTGTCATCACCTCTATCTTCAGTTTTGTTCCCTAATCCCAAAATCACCGTAACTGCACTTTAATGATGATTAGCAAGTTAATTAAAAAGTGATTAAAAATTCAATATCCAAACTCTATCCAATTATATAGGGATTCGAAGCAGTCGAAGAGAGAAAAGGCATCTAAAATCATTTTTCCATTTGACATCACCATTGACTTCAATGATACTGTCTTGACCGTTGACATTAGGGTTTTCAATCCAATGGTGGAATGGTAACTAGAGTAAGATTTGAGCTTACCTTGTATAGAGTATGGTGTATGAAGTCGATCCATGGCGCTCGATTTGGTCGATCTAGCCAGATTTCATTAACGACGGGGGAACTATAGGCTATGGCATAAGGTGGCGTGGCTTAGGTGACATGGAGAGGGGAATCAACGATGGTATTGAATTGGAGGGAAAAGGCGCAATGCGACAGAGATTTCAAGGGTAAGGTGATGGCAAATGGGTTTGATTTTGGCATATAGGGGAGATACAGGTGCATATTAAAGGAAAATACGGAGAAGTATAGTAAATATTTTATTTATTCTATTTTTAAATTAGCATTATACTCATACATTTCTAATTATCATATCTTTTGCATCAAATTCGGTTTCACGTGCGGTGTCTTTCATTAGATTCATTGCAGGATTCTGGGTTATTTAATGATGGGCTTGCTAAGTTTGGAGGCTATTAGCAAAGTGCATTGGTATGAACTATTTAATTTATTTCATTGAATTTAAAATTATAAAAAAGTATATCTAGTGATAAAAATTTATAATTATTGATATATGTTATGTTAAATCGATGATTATCAGATATTATGGATATTTTGGATATCTTATGCCTTGGTTTGACTGTTTATTATTGATTGTTGTATTATGAGATGTAAATCTAATTAGTTGTGTATCTAAAATTGAATGTAATTAATTAAAATAAAATGGGGGAAGTAGGTAAATAAATGACAGATATGATTATTTACAGTTTTAGCGTGATGTTTATAAATAACAGCGACTGAATGAAATAAAATGAAATTAATGGAGGAAATTTAATAAGTTTGTTATTTTTATTTTTTTGGGAAATTCACAAATAATAACAAAAACTATATTTCAAACTAAATTTTAAATGTTTATTTTTATTTAATAAATTGAGATTTCATAAATAATAATAGCATTTTTAGGAAAATAATGATGTTTTGAGCAAATGAAAAGGTTGTTTTCGGTATTTATGGTATGGGACATTATAATTATTATTACAAAATAAAAGGCATTTTCTAAATAATAATAATAACAATGGTGAATAAATGTTTTCTATAAGTATTTTTAGGTAATATATTTAATTGTTTGAGATAAATAGTAATTATTGGTCTCTGAACTATTACGGTGATGTAAAATAATAATATTGCTACTTTAAAAAGTAATTTGACGTAAATCACTATTTTTGATATAAAACTATTATGTTTTACAGTATTTGGAGAAACATAAGTATAGAAAAAGGAAATTTGAAGTATATTACTGTTTTGAAAGAATTATTGTTGTTTTTGGGATGAATAAATAATGGCGGCTTTATTATGAACAATAATAAATTGATTTTATACTTAAGAGAATAATGGATTCATATATTATTTGGATGGTTGTTGAAGGTGTGATTAATTGTTGATTGTAATTATCACATATACTTGATGTTTGATGATGATATCTCACTTTGATGAGTGTGCGATATTTTACCATTATTTCTACTCGATAACATATAGTTAATTATGTTTATTTGATGATGGGTTTTATGTTACTAATATTGATTGGATCAGTAAACTTTGATGATATTGATGTTTGTGTTATAATTGTGGAGTCGTTAGTATATGGTGGACTTACACTGATGATATATTATTATGGTTGAGAAGAACATATGTAGGTATATTAATGTAATTGTTTCTTATTTGATGGTTGGGGTTGACATTATGTGTTGTTGATGTTTAATAGTTAAGTGTTCTATTTTTGTTGTTGCTTTATATGATGATTTATTATGATGGATAAGTAGGAATATTGTTTTCTATTTGTGCTTTTTTTTTCATTTACTACATTGGTTGCAATGATCGCATAGATATTATGCTTGTTATTTACTAATAAGTATTTATGTAACGACCCAGAATTTTGAATAATTTAAATTGAAAATATTTGATTAAATTTAAATATTTGAATGATGATTTGATTTGAATTTCATATTATCAGAATAAATTTAGCGATTAAATTATAGAATTTAATCTATTGAGAGTTGAATAAAAATTTGAATCTTCAATTTTAAGCCGATTAAAAATATTTCAAAGGCTTGTAAAATTCGTATTGATAATACCGAAGATTTTAGAAGCTTCGGAATTTAATTTGGAAGTGAATTGTTCAGTTTTGAAATTTAATCGTTTGAATCGATATTCAAAAATAGCCGTCCGAGGCACAGTCTCGGAATTCGACGAAACCAGTTCCATTGGGTCCGGAATATTGAATTATTGCCGGATTTCAAATTTCGTATTTTTTGGAGTTGATATGTGAGCGTCCGGTGTGTAAACGCATTTAATTTTTATCGAACTCAATTTAAAATTTTAATTTTAATTTATAAACAAACACAGCACGTTCTCTTTCCTTTACTCACGCCTAGGATCACGCAGAAAATCACGATAGAAATCGTGATGCCCATGTTCTTTTCACTTTTAAATACCTTCCTCCCCCTCATTTCGATTCCTCCTTTTCAAATAAAAGAATGGCCGCAGCCGTAAAAGAAAAAAAAAGAAAAAAAAAAATAGCTTCACTCCCTTTGGTCTTCAGCTTCACAAACGAAGATAATAAAGGCCGCATTCCTTCTTTAATCTCGAAAACAAAATAAAAATAAAAATCGACTCGGCTAATGTTCGCAAGCTAGAGGAGGGGCGGCTGCATCGGCGAGCACCTGGGAATTGTCTAAGGGTGGTTCGCATGCGCGTGGTGGCGCACAATCGAGGCGTGGGCTTGGGCAACATCGATTTGGTCTCGCGACAGTAGTGGCGCGCGATGATTGGTGGCTACCCGAGGTCGATTTGGGGATGGAGGCGATGGATTCGAGAGGGGCGCGCGTGCGAGATGATGGCCGTGGGTTTGGCGACGGGGGTGGCAGTGGTTGCGTTCGAATCATTGGCGACAGGCGACGCGATGAAGGCACGCGGCGGCGTGCGATTCAAAGGACCGGGGGGGGGGGGGTAGCCGTGGTTCTTCGATTACAGTCAGGTAATTTTATTTTATTTTATTTTATTTTAATATGAATTGATAGAGAAAAAAAAATATAAAGTTTAAACAGAAGGAAATTTTTTTTTTTAATTATTTGAGTTAAATCAAATCGGTATAAATAAAGAAAATGCAGTTCGAATTTTTATAAATGTATATAGATTTGAAATAAAAATAAGAATTTTAAAACTTGAAGAAAATTTAGTTTAAAACTAAATTAGTAGTTGGATAGAAAATTTTAGTTTCAAATGGAAAATATTTTGTAAAACAAAATGTGTTAGAGATTTAATTTATTTAATAAAATGATTTATCAAAAGAAATATTATTATTTTTGAAAAAATGGTTAAGAATAATTTATTAAAAGAAGAGAGTTTAGTTTTAAAATTTAATTGTAGTTAAATAAATTTATTTAAGAAAATTTAGTTGAAATTTAGATTTTATTAAATAAATTTGTTAAGAGTAATCTGCGTAAAATTAAAAAGAAAATTTGTTAAGAATTCAAATTCATTTGATAAAATGAATTATTTAAGGAAATTTGATCTTTAAATTAAATAAAGAAATAAATTAATTAAGTTATTAAAGGGTAAGTGATTTTTCACTTAGTTCAAATATTCTATTTAAAAGGAAAATTTATTTATAACAAATTTAATAGTTAAAACCAAAATTTGTTAGTTGATTTAAATTTATAAAAAGGAAATTTAGTTTAATTGAAAATTTCTAGTTAAAATTATTTTAAAAGTAAAATAATTAGTTAAAATAAATTATTAAACAAGAAATTGGTTAATTTAACTATTAAAGGAGAAAAAACCGATGAATTAAAAATATCAGATGAAAATTTATTTTTTCAATCTGTTTGAACATTAATAAATTGTGTAAATATTTATACAAGGTATAAATGAAGAAAACAAGTTGAATTGGAAGTGGATGGCAAACGGGAATAAAGGTGAGAACTTCTCACTCAAAAGGAATTATATTGTTTATTTAAATTTTAAATAGTTAGATTTAAAATTTGCTTGACTGTGTTGATTGAATGATTGAATGATGATTGTTATATATATATATATATATATATATTGGATGTGAATAGACCCTATACGCCGTTAGTAAGCGGAGGTTATTTATTACACACATATACTGCGATATTCCACCTCGAAGTGGAATTGGTATTATATTATATATAGCAATATATATATATATTGGCATATGTATATATTGCAGTTGATTGATTTCCCGCATTTGTATAGCGGATGAGACCCTATTGCGCCGTTAGTAAGCGGTATATATTTATAAAATCCCATGTACCGCGATATTCCGTCTTGAAACGGAATGGTATTGTGCTAATGTCTGTGGATGCAGGGAAACAGGTTGGAGGGATCCAACTGGATTCCTCACAAATATTTGTTGATTCATATATTGTGATGTTTGATTGTTTATCATGGATGATATATGATGTTTGAAAGTTGTGATTGACTATTGATGTGTTGCATCATCGGATCCAATTTTTGAAGTTTAAAAATAACTATTTTGATTTCTAAAATAATTTTTGGAAATATACGTTTATAAAATATTTTTGGAATTGATTCATCTTAAATAAATAAAACGTTATAATTTTAATATTATAAAAATTATGATTTTTGAGAAATACAGTTAAAAGTTGATTTTTGAAAATATGGGATTAGTAATTTTATAAAATAGTTTGAACTGGGACTTCTGAATTTATTATAAGAAGTTTAGAAATAGGATTTATAAAATTTTTATTTTATAAATCAGAATGTTGAAATTATAAAAGAGTTTAAAGATGTTTAAAGTAATAATATAAATTGATTTATATTAGAAGATTTATAAGTTGATATTTATAAATTTAGAATATCTTGAATTATTAAACGAGCTTTTATAGGTGATATAATGATTTGTAAATGAATTTCATAAAGGAATGAAATCTATAGAATTTATGAAATTTGATTATTTTATAAATTAAAAAGATGAAATTATAAGGAATTGAAAGACGTTTTAAAATAATAATATAAATTGTTTTATATTAAAAGATTTATAAATTGATATTTATAAATTAAAAATATTGGAATTATAAAACGAGCGTTTATAAGTATTAGAAAGAATTGTGAATGAATTTCACTAATGAATGAAACTTATAAAATTATAACGGTGAAGTTATAAATAAAATTTTATAAATAAAATTTATAAAGTTATTTAGGAAATAGATGTGGATAAATAAATGAATCTTAGAAGTTATAAGATTTGTAGATTTGGGAAGTTTGAAGGAATGATTTTGTAAATAAATAAATTATAAGTATTTAACTTATAATATGAATTTTTAGTATATCATTGTGATATGAATTAAGATAGGTTAATAAAGGAATTTATAAAAAGGAGTTGATATAAAATAAATAGAAATAGGATTTATAAACGTTGTTTTATAAATCCGCAACGACTTATTTTGATAAGGAATTGTTGTAATTTATTTATAGAATTATATTCATGTTTTAGACAGTGAATAATTCTTTAAAATAAAATGAATAGAAGTGATGAAATTTATTAACAAGTGTATTCACGTTTTTGAATAGTGAATATTTTGTTAAAGAAATTATTTTGGATGTGATGTTTGAAATAGAATTAAAACGATCTAAAGATGTTTTAAAATGTATTGAGATTCGAAACCATAGATTTCAACATTCATTGTTGAAATAGACGTTTTCGAGAAATAGAAGGAAATGGTAGATTATAACACTATTGTTATAATAAATGATTTCCGAAAGGAAATGTTTTTGTACAGTATTGGGATTTAATATCTATTTTTAATTTCGAATCCCTATACTAGTGATTTTGGGTTGTCATAACGATGTTTTACGCAACAAATCGTTTTGGCCCAAATAAATATGGTTAAGTGAACAATTTCCTTAAAGAATGAAATATATACTTGATTTCGATTAGAGTATATTAAATATTTTCTAAGTATAGAAAATAAAAAGATCTGTGAATTACTTATTTTTAATAAGTATAGAAATGCTTTTCCAATATTAAGTGAATATTTGAAATTTATCTTTTTGAAGATAAATTGAAAATGAATATTAGAAATCGAATGAAAATCGTATATTCATAAATATTTTGGAATGTAAATTCAATATAGAATTTATAAATGAAATTGGGAAATTAGATTTAAAAATAAATATTGATTTATTTTTAAAGTATGGAAATTATGTTTATATCTTGTAAAGATATTTTTGTGAAATAAATAATTTGGAAAATTATTTGGAATCTGGTGATGTTGGCATATCTATTGATAGTTCAATAACCGACTATCAATATTTACCTTTAAATAGGTATTTGTTGTGATTTGTTTGAAATTGGATGCCACACTTATTTTTTTTTAAAAATAAGCGCTCACTATTCGGGTTAACCGGGAAAGGACCTTGGGGTCGTATAACCCATTCCGAATATGTGATACGTCGTTATGAATTGCATTCGAAGATCGGTGTTGAAGACCGGATATTTTCGAAAACGAAAGGGTTTCTTGTTGATTGTCTCTGCACTGGCTGATCCCTGGTATTGAGATCTCCATATGTGATGAGAAATCCGAACGTGATTAGAGATTATTCGGATTGCAAGGACTTCTTTGAAAGTGCATTCGGTTCTGTTCGAGCCCGGAACAGACTTGTATGGATTGTGTGTCTGACATTACAAGTTGAGATGTAAAGCCGATTTCTTTCAAATATATTTCTGTGGTGGCGGAGAATTTATTCTTTTAGCTTAACACCCTTCTCTGAGACGTACGAGCTCAGAGGTTATATAGTTGAAGTTATCAGCGATATATTCCCAATTTGGTAATGTGACATGCTGAGTGTTGCTGTAAATGATCATTGTGTTGATTATTGTGATAGGATCGTTTATTTGATCGTCTATCTTAGTGATCATTGTGTTGATCATTTGTTGACCCAAAGCATGGCTTTTGTATAAAGTATGTTTTTGTGGACGTGACTTCGTCGAGCCTCACACCCCGGAAATGGTCAAAACAGGAAAGAAGCAGCAAGGTTATGAGGGGTAGCTCCCTTTAGGGTATGTACATTTCCTTCTGGATAGAGGTGGTATCATGGTATGGAGCCCAGATATTTAACCTATGTGTGGTTACTACGAATTTATTACTTTGTGGTTGTTGGCTTTCGGGATCCCGTGAGAAAGGTCGTTTACGATCGGGGAATGGCGTGCTCGTGTCAGTAGTTACCCAGTTAGGGGTAACCCGGCCTTGTGTTGGTAGAGTTCCGGTTTGGTTCTCGGGGATGTCTTTCCAGAGGCATTCTCATGTGGCAATGGGAAGTTCCTTGGCCTGACCATTTGTTGGAAATCCAATTCCCAATACGAAACTTGTACGGTATTAGTTGTAGAACCTATCATTCACTTATGGTGGTCACCACTGTTTGGATGGTAGCTATAGTAGGCATAGTTCGAAATGTCTATGTTGGCTAAGATTTATATCTTTATTTTCGAAATAATTTCCTACACTATGCACTAGTAATAATATCAAATGTTATTTTAAATGCGTATCAAGCATCTTTGACTATCATAAGGAGAAATCTCCTCCGATTCTGCGTTTGCATGTGTGTGTGTGCGGGAGGCCTTATGGTAGTCTCATTTTTAAAAGCATTTCGAATTAACTTTAAAAATATTCATCTATTTTGATTTTCAAAGATAAATAAACTATTTTGAGTTCTCACACCAGTCACATGACTGACTCGGAGTTTATTGTTTTCCTTCCTAAACTCTGGGTGCCCACCAATTTCCACACGGGCAGTCAAGAGTTAAGGTTTATCAGGATATTCTGGATATTCATGAGTTGCTGGAGGCAAGCTGGATGGCATGGCGTATTACTAGTATATAGTATTTCTTTTTCCGCTGCACTATTTGTTGTTGTTGTACACTCTGATGATATGATATGATGATGTAATGTAAAGTATAAAATGTAATAACTGATATAGTTCTTTGTTTAAAGATTATTCATTTATTATTATATGTTGTTCCGCTGCGAATTGTGAGATTCTGATGTTGTTCTGTTGTTTTCTGTTCCGTTCCATTTTCTATTCTCTTTTTCTTTTATTTTAAAATTTTCTATCTTCTGTTTTCTCTCCTTCCATCTTCTACCTTCTTCTCTTCTTCTTCCTTTCTTCTTTCTTAAACCCATAACATTTCGGTTTTTCGGCAACGAAAAATCGCGATCGTTACATTTGGTATCAGAGCTTATGGTTAAGCGACAACCATGGTTCTGTTGGGTATTACTCTTTAGAGATAGAGTCAGCAGTACTCTAGAATGAATTTGAGTGTAATAATAGATATGAGCGCGTATTTGTTAATGAATATAAAATTGTTTTTGAATTGGGTAAATAAGATAATTTTACCCAAAACTATTTTTGTATAAAAAAAGAAATGATTTTTCTATGGATTATTATAGTATATGGTTGCGTGATTGTTAGAAGTGATGATATTGAATTATTATCATTAGTATATGGAATTAAATAAAATGGATTGAATTCAAGTAAATTAACTTGATAATTTATTCATTTGTGAAATAATTTCAAATGAATATGAATGTGGAATGTGAATAAAATTGAATAAAGATGGTATGTGAATTGGTCGTAAGCAATAAAAATTGAAGTGAGTAATTAAGTAAATTCGAGATGAATTGAAATATTGAAATGAATTAGTGGATAAAACTAATTTAAAGTAGTAATAGGAATTAGCAAATGAAAGTAAATCGATAGAATTCAATATTTAGAATTGAGAATTAAATTCGAATGGAATTTCAAATTGTGAATTGAATTCGAATGAAATTTAAATTGTGAATGAAATTGAAATGAAAATTTGAATGAGAATGGATGTATAACTTCAATAGTGAAGTAAAGTTATATAAGAAACATATATCGAAATTTTGCAATAGAATTGGCAAATTAGTTTGAATATTGTATTTGGATTTGGATGCTACTACTGTTAGCAGGTTATACAGGTATATAAAAAGAAATGGAATTGAGATTTTGATTTCAAAGATAAAATTGAATTGCTCGACAAAAAGGTACGTATTTCAATTTCAGTATGAAATTTGATGACTTTCTTCTCTAGCCACTTGGCTTTTCTCTTTTCTTTTTGATTCTAAGGGGCCGTGGTGCCATTTTGTAGTCGTACCGAGCTAGCCGCGCAAAGGAGACGCTGGCGAAATTTTTCGAAAATTTAGGGTGTTAGAAAATTTTTGAGAAAATTTTGAAAGTTTGAAATTTGAATTTGAATTTAAATTTGAATTGTTAGGAAAACAATGTTGGTTGAAACCTATAATTGAAGTTGGAAAGCTAGTTGAAATGATAATGAAACTCTAGTAAAAAGATTTAGGCTAGAAAGTTGATAAAACTATTTGGATTGTGAAAGATAATAGACGGGATAAGGGCATTCTTCTTAACTTGTAATTTCGGGACGAAATTCTTTTAAGGAGGGAAGATTGTAAGGACCCAGAATTTTGAATAATTTAAATTGAAAATATTTGATTAAATTTAAATATTTGAATGATGATTTGATTTGAATTTCATATTATCAGAATAAATTTAGCGATTAAATTATAGAATTTAATCTATTGAGAGTTGAATAAAAATTTGAATCTTCAATTTTAAGCCGATTAAAAATATTTCAAAGGCTTGTAAAATTCGTATTGATAATACCAAAGATTTTAGAAGCTTCAGAATTTAATTTGGAAGTGAATTGTTCAGTTTTGAAATTTAATCGTTTGAATCGATATTCAATAATAGCCGTCCGAGGCACAATCTCGGAATTCGACGAAACCAGTTCCATTGGGTCCGGAATATTGAATTATTGCCGGATTTCAAATTTCGTATTTTTTGGAGTTGATATGTGAGCGTCCGGTGTGTAAACGCATTTAATTTTTATCGAACTCAATTTAAAATTTTAATTTTAATTTATAAACAAACACAGCACGTTCTCTTTCCTTTACTCACGCCTAGGATCACGCAGAAAATCACGATAGAAATCGTGATGCCCATGTTCTTTTCACTTTTAAATACCTTCCTCCCCCTCATTTCGATTCCTCCTTTTCAAATAAAAGAATGGCCGCAGCCGTAAAAGAAAAAAAAAGAAAAAAAAAATATAGCTTCACTCCCTTTGGTCTTCAGCTTCACAAACGAAGATAATAAAGGCCGCATTCCTTCTTTAATCTCGAAAACAAAATAAAAATAAAAATCGACTCGGCTAATGTTCGCAAGCTAGAGGAGGGGCGGCTGCATCGGCGAGCACCTGGGAATTGTCTAAGGGTGGTTCGCATGCGCGTGGTGGCGCACAATCGAGGCGTGGGCTTGGGCAACATCGATTTGGTCTCGCGACAGTAGTGGCGCGCGATGATTGGTGGCTACCCGAGGTCGATTTGGGGATGGAGGCGATGGATTCGAGAGGGGCGCGCGTGCGAGATGATGGCCGTGGGTTTGGCGACGGGGTGGCAGTGGTTGCGTTCGAATCATTGGCGACAGGCGACGCGATGAAGGCACGCGGCGGCGTGCGATTCAAAGGACCGGGGGGGGGGGGGGGTAGCCGTGGTTCTTCGATTACAGTCAGGTAATTTTATTTTATTTTATTTTATTTTAATATGAATTGATAGAGAAAAAAAAATATAAAGTTTAAACAGAAGGAATTTTTTTTTTTTAATTATTTGAGTTAAATCAAATCGGTATAAATAAAGAAAATGCAGTTCGAATTTTTATAAATGTATATAGATTTGAAATAAAAATAAGAATTTTAAAACTTGAAGAAAATTTAGTTTAAAACTAAATTAGTAGTTGGATAGAAAATTTTAGTTTCAAATGGAAAATATTTTGTAAAACAAAATGTGTTAGAGATTTAATTTATTTAATAAAATGATTTATCAAAAGAAATATTATTATTTTTGAAAAAATGGTTAAGAATAATTTATTAAAAGAAGAGAGTTTAGTTTTAAAATTTAATTGTAGTTAAATAAATTTATTTAAGAAAATTTAGTTGAAATTTAGATTTTATTAAATAAATTTGTTAAGAGTAATCTGCGTAAAATTAAAAAGAAAATTTGTTAAGAATTCAAATTCATTTGATAAAATGAATTATTTAAGGAAATTTGATCTTTAAATTAAATAAAGAAATAAATTAATTAAGTTATTAAAGGGTAAGTGATTTTTCACTTAGTTCAAATATTCTATTTAAAAGGAAAATTTATTTATAACAAATTTAATAGTTAAAACCAAAATTTGTTAGTTGATTTAAATTTATAAAAAGGAAATTTAGTTTAATTGAAAATTTCTAGTTAAAATTATTTTAAAAGTAAAACAATTAGTTAAAATAAATTATTAAACAAGAAATTGGTTAATTTAACTATTAAAGGAGAAAAAACCGATGAATTAAAAATATCAGATGAAAATTTATTTTTTCAATCTGTTTGAACATTAATAAATTGTGTAAATATTTATACAAGGTATAAATGAAGAAAACAAGTTGAATTGGAAGTGGATGGCAAACGGGAATAAAGGTGAGAACTTCTCACTCAAAAGGAATTATATTGTTTATTTAAATTTTAAATAGTTAGATTTAAAATTTGCTTGACTGTGTTGATTGAATGATTGAATGATGATTGTTATATATATATATATATATATATATATATATATATATATATATATATATTGGATGTGAATAGACCCTATACGCCGTTAGTAAGCGGAGGTTATTTATTACACACATATACTGCGATATTCCACCTCGAAGTGGAATTGGTATTATATTATATATAGCAATATATATATATATTGGCATATGTATATATTGCAGTTGATTGATTTCCCGCATTTGTATAGCGGATGAGACCCTATTGCGCCGTTAGTAAGCGGATATATATTTATAAAATCCCATGTACCGCGATATTCCGTCTTGAAACGGAATGGTATTGTGCTAATGTCTGTGGATGCAGGGAAACAGGTTGGAGGGATCCAACTGGATTCCTCACAAATATTTGTTGATTCATATATTGTGATGTTTGATTGTTTATCATGGATGATATATGATGTTTGAAAGTTGTGATTGACTATTGATGTGTTGCATCATCGGATCCAATTTTTGAAGTTTAAAAATAACTATTTTGATTTCTAAAATAATTTTTGGAAATATACGTTTATAAAATATTTTTGGAATTGATTCATCTTAAATAAATAAAACGTTATAATTTTAATATTATAAAAATTATGATTTTTGAGAAATACAGTTAAAAGTTGATTTTTGAAAATATGGGATTAGTAATTTTATAAAATAGTTTGAACTGGGACTTCTGAATTTATTATAAGAAGTTTAGAAATAGGATTTATAAAATTTTTATTTTATAAATCAGAATGTTGAAATTATAAAAGAGTTTAAAGATGTTTAAAGTAATAATATAAATTGATTTATATTAGAAGATTTATAAGTTGATATTTATAAATTTAGAATATCTTGAATTATTAAACGAGCTTTTATAGGTGATAGAATGATTTGTAAATGAATTTCATAAAGGAATGAAATCTATAGAATTTATGAAATTTGATTATTTTATAAATTAAAAAGATGAAATTATAAGGAGTTGAAAGACGTTTTAAAATAATAATATAAATTGTTTTATATTAAAAGATTTATAAATTGATATTTATAAATTAAAAATATTGGAATTATAAAACGAGCGTTTATAAGTATTAGAAAGAATTGTGAATGAATTTCACTAATGAATGAAACTTATAGAATTATAACGGTGAAGTTATAAATAGAATTTTATAAATAAAATTTATAAAGTTATTTAGGAAATAGATGTGGATAAATAAATGAATCTTAGAAGTTATAAGATTTATAGATTTGGGAAGTTTGAAGGAATGATTTTGTAAATAAATAAATTATAAGTATTTAACTTATAATATGAATTTTTAGTATATCATTGTGATATGAATTAAGATAGGTTAATAAAGGAATTTATAAAAAGGAGTTGATATAAAATAAATAGAAATAGGATTTATAAACGTTGTTTTATAAATCCGCAACGACTTATTTTGATAAGGAATTGTTGTAATTTATTTATAGAATTATATTCATGTTTTAGACAGTGAATAATTCTTTAAAATAAAATGAATAGAAGTGATGAAATTTATTAACAAGTGTATTCACGTTTTTGAATAGTGAATATTTTGTTAAAGAAATTATTTTGGTTGTGATGTTTGAAATAGAATTAAAACGATCTAAAGATGTTTTAAAATGTATTGAGATTCGAAACCATAGATTTCAACATTCATTGTTGAAATAGACGTTTTCGAGAAATAGAAGGAAATGGTAGATTATAACACTGTTGTTATAATAAATGATTTCCGAAAGGAAATGTTTTTGTATAGTATTGGGATTTAATATCTATTTTTAATTTCGAATCCCTATACTAGTGATTTTGGGTTGTCATAACGATGTTTTACGCAACAAATCGTTTTGGCCCAAATAAATATGGTTAAGTGAATAATTTCCTTAAAGAATGAAATATATACTTGATTTCGATTAGAGTATATTAAATATTTTCTAAGTATAGAAAATAAAAAGATCTGTGAATTACTAATTTTTAATAAGTATAGAAATGCTTTTCCAATATTAAGTGAATATTTGGAATTTATCTTTTTGAAGATAAATTGAAAATGAATATTAGAAATCGAATGAAAATCGTATATTCATAAATATTTTGGAATGTAAATTCAATATAGAATTTATAAATGAAATTGGGAAATTAGATTTAAAAATAAATATTGATTTATTTTTAAAGTATGGAAATTATGTTTATATCTTGTAAAGATATTTTTGTGAAATAAATAATTTGGAAAATTATTTGGAATCTGGTGATGTTGGCATATCTATTGATATTTCAATAACCGACTATCAATATTTACCTTTAAATAGGTATTTGTTGTGATTTGTTTGAAATTGGATGCCACACTTATTTTTTAAAAAAAATAAGCGCTCACTATTCGGGTTAACCGGGAAAGGACCTTGGGGTCGTATAACCCATTCCGAATATGTGATACGTCGTTGTGAATTGCATTCGAAGATCGGTGTTGAAGACCGGATATTTTCGAAAACGAAAGGGTTTCTTGTTGATTGTCTCTGCACTGGCTGATCCCTGGTATTGAGATCTCCATATGTGATGAGAAATCCGAACGTGATTAGAGATTATTCGGATTGCAAGGACTTCTTTGAAAGTGCATTCGGTTCTGTTCGAGCCCGGAACAGACTTGTATGGATTGTGTGTCTGACATTACAAGTTGAGATGTAAAGCCGATTTCTTTCAAATATATTTCTGTGGTGGCGGAGAATTTATTCTTTTAGCTTAACACCCTTCTCTGAGACGTACGAGCTCAGAGGTTATATAGTTGAAGTTATCAGCGATATATTCCCAATTTGGTAATGTGACATGCTGAGTGTTGCTGTAAATGATCATTGTGTTGATTATTGTGATAGGATCGTTTATTTGATCGTCTATCTTAGTGATCATTGTGTTGATCATTTGTTGACCCAAAGCATGACTTTTGTATAAAGTATGTTTTTGTGGACGTGACTTCGTCGAGCCTCACACCCCGGAAATGGTCAAAACAGGAAAGAAGCAGCAAGGTTATGAGGGGTAGCTCCCTTTAGGGTATGTACATTTCCTTCTGGATAGAGGTGGTATCATGGTATGGAGCCCAGATATTTAACCTATGTGGTTACTACGAATTTATTACTTTGTGGTTGTTGGCTTTCGGGATCCCGTGAGAAAGGTCGTTTACGATCGGGGAATGGCGTGCTCGTGTCAGTAGTTACCCAGTTAGGGGTAACCCGGCCTTGTGTTGGTAGAGTTCCGGTTTGGTTCTCGGGGATGTCTTTCCAGAGGCATTCTCATGTGGCAATGGGAAGTTCCTTGGCCTGACCATTTGTTGGAAATCCAATTCCCAATACGAAACTTGTACGGTATTAGTTGTAGAACCTATCATTCACTTATGGTGGTCACCACTGTTTGGATGGTAGCTATAGTAGGCATAGTTCGAAATGTCTATGTTGGCTAAGATTTATATCTTTATTTTCGAAATAATTTCCTACACTATGCACTAGTAATAATATCAAATGTTATTTTAAATGCGTATCAAGCATCTTTGACTATCATAAGGAGAAATCTCCTCCGATTCTGCGTTTGCATGTGTGTGTGTGCGGGAGGCCTTATGGTAGTCTCATTTTTAAAAGCATTTCGAATTAACTTTAAAAATATTCATCTATTTTGATTTTCAAAGATAAATAAACTATTTTGAGTTCTCACACCAGTCACATGACTGACTCGGAGTTTATTGTTTTCCTTCCTAAACTCTGGGTGCCCACCAATTTCCACACGGGCAGTCAAGAGTTAAGGTTTATCAGGATATTCTGGATATTCAGGAGTTGCTGGAGGCAAGCTGGATGGCATGGCGTATTACTAGTATATAGTATTTCTTTTTCCGCTGCACTATTTGTTGTTGTTGTACACTCTGATGATATGATATGATGATGTAATGTAAAGTATAAAATGTAATAACTGATATAGTTCTTTGTTTAAAGATTATTCATTTATTATTATATGTTGTTCCGCTGCGAATTGTGAGATTCTGATGTTGTTCTGTTGTTTTCTGTTCCGTTCCATTTTCTATTCTCTTTTTCTTTTATTTTAAATTTTTCTATCTTCTGTTTTCTCTCCTTCCATCTTCTACCTTCTTCTCTTCTTCTTCCTTTCTTCTTTCTTAAACCCATAACATTTCGGTTTTTCGGCAACGAAAAATCGCGATCGTTACAATTTAGATGCATGAGAAGAGTTGAAAATTGAACTAACAAGTATAGGATAAGACATAGTCCAAAAAAGAGGGGAGAAAAGGGTTTGTTTAAAAGTTTGCAAGTAGAAAAACATATTTGACACATTTTCCTCTTTATTACTTGTATATATGTGTGCGCATGCGCGCATTTATAAGTTTGCAAGAAGAAACAAAGAGGGGAGCAAAGGGTTTTGGAATAGGCTATATCCATATGATAGAACAGTATATCTCTTGCATCGAATTTATTACAGTTGTATTTACAGCTGATGTATTGAGAAATGTATAATATCGGATGTATTGGATTTGTGTAATATTTAATTGATGATATGAGATTGTATATACTTGTTAATGTTTAAATTTTGTCATAAGGTTTCCCTTCTTATGTCCATTGTTTTAGATTTTTTAATTTATATCTACCTACGGTCCACTGCTTTGGATATCTAAAATTATTGGTAAACTTATTTGAAGTCGTTTATAATTATTTATAGATGTTAAAAAAAGCAGGATATCACAAATACATTATCGGTGAATGGAGTTCTACTAGGCGTCAAACCCCGTTCGTCATTAATCCTATGTAATTTCAATTCGAAAGTCTTTTAATCATATTTTCTATGAACTATTCATTGGTTTGGGCCACTGGACGGCAATTGTCAGGGATAAACTTGAGTATTTAACTTTGTAAATGCACTCAGTTCGTCACATGACTTTTAGGTTCCCCTCTCTCTAGGAGAGCCAATCGCCCAGACCCTCTACGTTATCTTGTCGGTTCTAGGGCACTCACTCGAACACCATCAGTTTATGCACCGACGTTTTGTTCAATGTCATTACAGTATCCTACAAATCATCCTCACCATAAGATAAGTTCACAGCTTTAGGTAGTTATCCATTTCCCCATCCTTTAATATGGTCGGTACCAAGTAGATTGTGGTCGGTACCAACCATGTTGGTTATGACCAAAACTGTTTCACTTCCTCCAGTTTGCTTCTTCAATGTTCAAGCAACCATTCTCATTATCTTTTGCACGTCTTCTCTCCTATTCTAATCTGAAGAAGATGTAATATCTTCCTTATAATTTGAAGATGAGACTTCTGACTGCTCTTCCTACTTCTTTGTGGTTGCTGGGACAGCAAAGCAAAGATTTTCTCCATTCTTTCAAAGATGGCATTGTAGTTTTCCAACATCTTCTTATTCATTTCAGCCATCATTCTATCAAGTTCGGCTTTGATCACCATCTCCTATGAGGAAGAAGGTCCGGGCAAAGTGTGGCTTAGCTGAGTAGTCTCTTCATTATGTTTAGAAGCTTCATCTTTTCTAGCATCAACTCTAGATCTCGTGGAAAAATTCCTAGGGGCATATCCTTTGGTTTTGATCCAGACTCTTCTTCAACTTTAGATCTACGATAATAAACTTCTGGATATAACTTCTGGATGCTCAAAATCTAAAGTTCCAAGCTCGACCTCGCTTGAGAATCTCGTCTTCTCAGTGAAAGCATCAAAAATGTTGGGTCAAAAAGTGACACAATAGCCCAAATCGATCAGAAATGAGATTTATCATTGAAAAATGGAATATAATGGCAGGAATGGATAAGTTTTTATAGTTGTTCAACCTCAAATCATGACATACATCTGCTTTAATTTTATTATTTTGAGATTTATCATGAGTACAAATGATTTACAATGATTTCAAGCTTAGAACATAGTGCAAATTCGGGTTTGACAACAGTTTGTGGTAAAAGGTTGATGTATGGAGAAGAGAATGACGAGTTAGAGCCAAAAATCATAAAGTTCTTTCCTCGTTGTATTATCACTCATATTTATAGTTGAAATCATCCTCCATAGTCACTAGATCACGAAAGACCAGGTAATAGCTTAGATCCATGCAAATAGGACAATAATAAGTCAAATTGATGCATGAAAATCATGTCATTACCAGCCACAATATAGTCGGTATCGAGCATATTTGCTCATCAACAGAATGTTTGCTTCCTTACACTTATTTATATCTCATGTTTTCAAACTCAAAAGTGGGTCCCCATGTTGAAATCATCTCGGTACCGACCATAATTGAAGTCTCTTAAATCACCTCAAACTTCTTATGCTTCTTTATTCCATCATCCCAAGCATCCTCTCAAGTTCTTGATCCATTTCGTTGTCGTCTTGAAGTCCGTACTCACTTAGGAGTTTTTCAGTTCAAATGTTGGATAACAAATATAGATTTTAAGATAAATTACAAGAGGTGTAATAAAGTTGGTCTTATATAAATTTATATGTAATAAAATAAATATATTAATAGTTAAAATTAAGAATAAAACATAAAAAAGTCGTAAATCCTCCCTTTTAGATCTACCTTTCTTCCTCATCTTTCATCTTCTCGTCCACATTCTTATGCATGTATATTTCATCCTTCCCTCTCCATCCCCACACCCAACCATTGTTTCCAGATGTAACGACTCGGAATTTCGAGCATTTCATATTTAAATATTTAAATTATTCAAATATTTGTATGTTGGATTTAATGTAAATAAAAGTGATTATGTTATAGCCTTGTTAACTACTTTTAAATAATAACTAATGATAAGAAACTTGTTTTTGAATTTTTTTTACAAAAATAAACGGTTTGAAGAAAGATCGATAATATGACCGAAAATTGTTTTATCAATAAACGACTTTTTACTAAATTAAAGTTATTTAAATTCTTTGGCACTTGTATAGTAACATATGTAGACATTTATAATAATTTAAATTACCTATGTTCATAAGAAAATTAATTAAAACCTAAGGTTAAATAAAGGGACAAAGGAGAGTAATTTAAGGAGGAAATCATGGAGTGATTTAAGGAGGGAATCCTGGGAATTTTATAAATTAATCAAAAGATATCCATAGGGGTTTCCTTTCATGATTTTTAAGTACTCCAGGTGTACTTACTACGGTAAAAAAGTCGGATCAAAAATCAATTATTAAGCGTCGAAAACTAGCCTCAAAGTTGTTGTAAAATCATGTTAAAAACATACCAAGAACTTTATATAGGATTAAAGTGTTGCCTTTACTTCTGAAACACTTTTTACGTGTTGCAAATAGTTTAGATTGAATGCTAACTTTTCTTTTTGAAACTTTAAATTGTATAAAAATGATAGTAAAATTTGTTGTTTTTCTCTAATCTTTTTAGTGTTGTTTTATAACTAATTAAAATGTTTCATAGTTAGTTTCAATTTTAAATATTTTTTTAATAATTAATTATGAATATTTAAAGTAAGGGGTTTTTAAAATAAAACATCTTTATTTTTTGTATTTCTATTTATTTCCAAATTTGTGATTTTTTACATGATATTCTATATAGATAATTTATTATATTTTTAATTAGTTTAATAGTATTTATAAGTTAAGTATTTTATAAAGTAGTAAAGGGGGTTTTGGATTTTAACTCTTAAGTTAAATAAATGGTTTTGAGAAGATGAATTAAAAGTATATTACCTAAATTTATAAGTGCGAATATGCTTTGATCTTTAAAATGAATGTCTTAAAGTTAAAGATAATAATAAGTAAATGGTATTGGCTAGTCTGTAGTGACAAATGTTTAAGTAACACTTTTCTATAAACCTTGTTAGTGCAATTAAATCTTTAAAAGGCAAGTTTTAAAGAAAATGGTCAAGTGTGAAATGCGTTTGGGATTGTGGTGACAAATATTTGAGTAACAGTCATCTTTAACCCTTAAGAATATACTTAGATATTTAATAATGGGATTTTAGAGATAATAACAAGTATAGAATCTTTTGAACTAAAGGTAGAAAAATATATGTTTAAAGTATGAAAAAGGAAAGGGGTTTATATTAACAATGGTTGAGTAACATTTGTTTTTAAGCTCTTTGATTATATTTCAAAGAAAGTAAATCATGTAAGTGGTTTGTGAATATATTTATGCTTTGAAATAAGTATATGAATACTTTAGAAGTATAGAAAAGAGTGTAAGTGAATAGTAAAATACGTGAATATTGAAATACTGAATATTGAAATATGTGAAAAGTAAAATACTTGAATAGTAAAAGACATGAATAGTAGAATACAAGTATATATCTTTTATAAAGTAAATAAAACCTATATACAAGTATAAAAAAGGAAGTATAAAAAAGCTTGACGACTTCATATGATTTGAGAACCACTGGGAAGGAGCATTGATATGAAATGTCTCTAGCTTTAAGAACTTATATATAGGAGATCCCCCAAGGAGGACTGTTATATATAGTTCGCTTACTTCTGAAGAAAGTAGTAATTAATAGGCAGTTTTATTAATTAATAAAGGAGTTTAATTGATAAATGATTTTAATTAATAAAGGAGTTTAATTAATAAATGAGTTTAATAAATAAATGGAGCTTAAGCAATAAAGAAGTTTAATTAATAAATGAGTTTAATTAACAAATGAGTTTAATTTATAGAGGTGTTTAATTAATAAGAAGTTTTATTAATAAAGGAGTTTTAATCAATGAATAAAGTATGTCTAATAGAAGAAATTGTAATTACAGGAAGAAGTTTTAATTAAAGAATGAGGTTTTAATTAAATAAAAATGTTTTATTAGATAATAGGAGTTTTACCAATAAAAGTGGTTTCAATTAATGAAAGATTAATTAACTAAAAAGGGATTAAAAGTTTTTTATGTGACTTGATCGTCCTTTGTGTGAGTTAATCATGCTTTGTGTGATTACTCGTCTATGAAAAGTATTTTGTCATGTACTTATCTCTAAAAGCCGACAAAGTAGACTTGTTGTATCTGTAAGAATTAAGATTGATGATTCAAGTAGGGTGTAGAAGCAACAGTGCTCTAACTTACCAGGTTTCTCTCTTGGCCGAGGGATAGCATGAGTTGAAAAGGTCGGAAATATGATAAGTGTACGAGACTTAGTTTCCATATTCGATGGTTTCATTATTTTTAATTGGACTAAATTTAAATTAGGAAATATCTATAAGAAACACAGGAATTATACGGTATGGTTATTCACTCGCTGACAGTATAACCTTCGTATAAACTCGTCTTGCTCTTTTAGGACAAGTGATTAGGAAATCCATCCAAATAGGAGATGATCTCCACCCTTATCACTGTTTGTTTATTTCAAAGAACAAGAGTAAAGTTAGTTGGAAATTCATCGATTTAGTCTTGGAGAGACCAGGATCGGATAAGTATACTTAGGTAATACTTACCAAAACCCACTTCAAGACTAAGGTAAATGTTCTATCTCTTGTAAGTGGATCTATTCGAGATGATGGAATTTATGTGGAGATTCAAGATTTGTTCGATATTCTCGAACCTATGTTGAAGTTTGTCATTGGTTCGACATGCTGGAATCCATTTAGGGATTCATCTTCTATCCGTGTTGTGGCTCGTGTGTAGAGATGTTGAATGTGATGTGGCTCATATGTAGAAATGAGAACGTGACTTAACCATCGGTGATGATAGAAAACACAATAAGATTCATAATCTAGGGTTTAGCTAACCCGAGATAGGATATATCATACCATATCTAGAGATGTTTTCAAGATGTTGACCGGTGGGAGTTGATGATATTTGAGATCGCGTTTTTAGGTATGGACTAGCTATGATTTCCTTTTGGTATATTTTGTCACAGCATGCTTTGATATTGTTATGTTAGAGATGCAAGCGGCACAAGTATATTTTATTTATATTCTTCACCCTAGACATTATCTATTGTATCGTAATATGTATTTATTATATAGGTTTGGTTCTTTTGAGAGGATAACCATTACAATGATCTCAAAAGTAATGTAAGTAATGGTATACGCTGACCACATATTTCTTGAGTTTCTCATGATAGAATTATGTCTAACCCATGGTTTTATTTTTCCCTTACTTTCATGGGTGCTCTTTCGAGCATTCTGAGAAAGGCGGGTTTTTTATGTTCTTTGAGCTCTTGGAGGGGAGCTGGATATTTTACCTATCGCAATATATATTTCCGCTACATTACTTTATGCATATATTTCAGTAATTGTAAGGACATGCTATTATAACTATCCAAGCCGATGATAGTACTTTAGTTAGTAACTCTGAAATGTTATGTATATTAGAGTAACACTATGTATTATCTTTTGATATTATATGTCATGATGTTTTGTTCTTCTCTTTCTTGTTCATTTTCTTTTCTTCTTTTTCTTTACTCTAATGTTCTGTCTTTCCAGCACTTGGGTTTTAGGCATGTAAATACCGTATATGTATTAGTGTTGACATTCGAAGGTAGAAAATGGCAGTCATTACACCAGATCTAATGGTGAAGAACGATAATTTTGAACCAACATTCGCAGCTTCCATCGCAAACTGTCCATCTTCTCAAACTAGATATGGTCATGTTAATGAGGCACATATTGCTTCTTCCATGGTCTATGATTTCTTTCCCTCTACCTCGATTTTGGGCCCATAAGCTTCGAATGATATCATATTTAGTTATCCTACTTTATCTGCTTTAGGTAATGACTTAGCTAGCTGTAAAGATAAATCCCCTAATGTCAACAATAGTTTGGAAAGCATATCGCATGTTGCTTATGTTGAGTCCCGAAATGAAATTTTGCATGCTACAAATGATGTTGATACTGTTGCACCTCCTAGGCTTGCTATAGTTAGTGTCATTCCTGAACCATTTATATCTAAATTAGATAACATGGATGTTGTTGATTCTTTTAGCATAGCTTCTCCTTTAGTAAATTCTTGTATTCCATCTGCTGGTGTTATCCCTACTTCTCATGTAATGTTGAAATCTTCTTCTCCTAATACGTCCAGTAAATCTGCTTACTGCCCACCAATTGAATCATATGCTCATCCCATTGATGCCATACTAAAGTCTCGGTCCTCCTCATTCTCCTCTAAACTACATAACAAGAGGTTTACTCTCCAAGAAACTTTAGTCTAAAGATTGTTAATGGTATAAATATCCCTCCTCCTGAGGTTGTAGAAGCCGACAAACCATTTTAGCATAAAAAACTTGTTGGATTCATTATTGAAGACAAGCCTCCTTTCTTGGTTGTGAGATCCCATCTCATGAATTACTAAAAACTAAAAGGTAAGATTATGATACGACACTACTTTGATTTCACATGCTCAGAGGACAAGCTTTGCATTCTAGAAGCTAGACCTGTCATTATTATGGGAAAGCCATTTATTATCACTAAATGGAGTCCCTCCATCGATACTACTTTTGATATGTCCTCTCTATTCCGGTTTGGGTACAATTCATAAATATCCCTTTTTTTAAAACTATGATTAGCACTGATTAATTATCGAATTTGATTGGTGAGTTGGTATGTTTTGATGAGCCAATAGCAAAAGGGATAGATTGGGTTCAAGAACCCTAATTGAGGCAAAGCCTGATAGGTTATTTTCGTCTGTATTATCGGTCAAACCAGCGTATGGTCTAGTTTCTTTGGTAGACGTCGAATATAAGTGGAAATTGCCAATATGCACAAATTGTAAATCATTTGGTCACCTTGTCATTGCTTCAAACATTCCCCTAGCCCTACGCCAATCCTAAAAGTCGAGAAAGGTGAAGTGAAGCCACATTTCCCTTAGAAAATCCCACTTCCTAAACTGGTAAAGCGTGTTTAGGTTCCCAAATGCACAATCCTCGTCCCACAAATGGTATGGATTATGTTCTGTCAAGCTCTTGCACAAGCTCTATCTTTAACCATATTGCTTGGAATTATATTGAGAAGGCCTGGGTCCATGATGTGACGCTTTTCTACTATTCCCTGATGTCTAGCACTACCTTAGTTCATTTCTACCTAGGACGGCGAATATAGATCTTTATTTTATCACATTTCTAGTGGAACGCTTAATCTTTTAGTTGATGATACATATGGAGAACACGATAATGAGATTTTAAAAGAAGAAATTTGGGATAGGCGATTGATTTTCAATGAGCAGTCCATAGTTTTGATCCTAGGAATGCATTATTTTGTTAGTACATTAATATCATTAGGATCGATTCATCTGGTGCCGAGTATGAATCTTCCTTTGTGCAGGAGGACTAGTATGTTTTTAGTAGTTAAGACATTATTGTCTTGTAACTGTTCTTTTTATTTTTTACATAGTCACTGAGATGATTTTACCTTACAATTGTTATAAATTTATGGAGCGGTGCGGCCAATATAATCCGGCTTTCTCATGAAAAATAGTAATATTTTTTTCCTGTAAAAAAGGAATAAAACCCAATTAGATATGAGTGATTTATATATGCGATATATATATATATGTCTATATATGTATCTTTATATGTATGTTGTGTTACGTGATGTCATTGAGTATCTGGACTATCATCAATATCACTCATTAAATATTTCAAATAAAATAACTTAATAATAAGAGTTGCTCTCCATTATTTATTGTCAAAATAGAGTACTAAGCATATTTGCGGCTGTCAAGTACCCTTAAGACACATACTATGCATTGTTGTTTTGATTATTTATAGATTGGTGAATTAACATGTATAACTTTGTTGAGCACCCTCAAGGTTTAAAAAAATTTGGTTCATCCAATTACAAAATGATGGGTCGTGACTAGTTAATGCAATTTGTGATTTGTTAGCATCCTTAATGTTATAACCCTTAACTTTAACACTTAGTAATTAAATGCCAAATCATTTTAATTGAATTAAATGATATAATCGAAATATTGACTCAAGAAGTAGGATTTTAAATATAAATGAATTGGACTCTAGACCCATTCCATATTTTTCCTAGTGGCACTTATCTATGGAAAACATATTTAGTTTGTTGAAATTGGATAATATTATAAGTAAAAAGAAGATAGTGGTAAAGCTGCAATTTAATCAGAAGTGTGCCTTATAATTTCTTAAATGAAGCCTTTCTCTTCATTATCTTCATTTTTCATCTCAAAAGAAGAAATTAATTTTTCAAATCTTATAATCACCATACTTAATCATTTCTTAACATAAAATTACATATAAGTACCATAAATTTAAATTAAAATATTCTCTATAAATTTAACAATACAAATTGGCACTTTGGTGAGGAATGATAATAGGTTTTTGAAATAAAGAGAGCTTCAAATGTGGATTCACTTTGGATTTGGTGAGTGGGATATATCTTTTATACTCTATGATTATCATTTGTGTTATGTACTCACATCAAATGTTGGCTTAGGTCAGGATGAATTAAATTTAGTTAAGATTTTAGAGATGAGAATCATGAATGAATGAGCATTTATTAGCATTTAATAATAAAATTAATGTGTTGAAAGCTTAAGAATGAATGTTGTATATTGTTATGATTTGTTTATTGGTTGCATCACAATAATTTCCATGTCTAAAGATGATATAATAAGAAGAGATTGGGTTAGGACACTTGATAATGACAAGGTAGAATGCATGTGAAAGTTGGGATGGAAGTTGAGTTGACATACTTGAATGATTGTTTGGAATTGAATTCACTTCCTCAAGTTATACATCAAGTATGAAACAATTCTCTAGATGTTTAACAACTTATAATAATGGCATGAATCCGGGTAGAGAGACATAAGTGTAAAGTGTCTCGATGACTTAGCCAAAATGTAAAAGAGAAGAGAAATGAATGAGAGAAAGAGAAGAAGGTAGGATAAACTCTGCTGAAGGAAAATTTCTCATCAAATTACATACTCAGCCATAACAGCATTCCTACGTTTGAATATCGATTCAAACATCTGAATTTCAACGATCGGGTTTCTTGCATTATTTCAGTGTAAACTAAGGGCAATTCAGACATTTAGATTTTGTAATTAAATGTTTCAAATTAAGACTAGATATTTGAATCCCTTGTTCGGATGCTTGGTTGGATGTTGTTTTGACTAGTTTAGCCAAATGTTGAAATGTTCAAATTTTGAGATTTTGGGTTCGTTTTATGGAGCCGAGAGATGCTTGGAAGGTCTGAAGTGACTAAGGAGCAATGTAATTAGTTGGAGAATGGTACACCAAGTCTCACAAAAATGTGATGTTGATGTTAAGCAATATAGAGATTATGGTGATGTTTCGATGTGCGATCCAATTTGTATGCTGGTTGTATAGAGTCATCTGGTGGCTTCTACGATGTTGTGTATATGGAGTAAGTTTGTATGCCTTAGGCTATGACCTTTGGTTTTGATATTCATAGACCATTTGTTGAATGAGACGTGGTTGTCCTGATTGCACATGTTAGGTGGAATCAATTTGAAGATAGAAGATGTTATATCTTGGCACCAAACTTTATGTCCAACTCTCCCTATATTTTCTCTTTTGTTATCTATCTCTTGAATAGTTCAACTTAGAGGATGGTTTTTGTTAACCGGAGACGGGTTTTAAAGCTATAACGATTATTGCTATTATCATATCTATCTAGTATTTTTGGGTTGTTGACATGTTCGACTGTTTGTATTATGAGACATGTTATACATGGAATTTATGTACTACTTAGACTCCATTATTATTAACATGGTGTACTATGATGCTCTTATCCTCCATACATGTTTACATTGATATTATATTTGTTCCTTCCATTGTGAAATATTAATTTATATATTATGGTAGATATGCTCTATTTGTTTAAATACTACCTTATGAACCATTATTCGTGATACTTATGGAATCTTAGTGTCTTTTGTGCATATTGGTGTGTTGAATAGCGAGTCGTTACATTTGGTATCATAGCTTAGGTTACTCGGTCATCATAATTTAGGACAATGTTGAAGGGTTGTACTTGTGTTTTGTTAGATTCATGCTTATATCACTTAGCCACCCACACTTTTGTTTCTAGTACACTAAACTATCATTTGGAAAGTTGCTAATGGACCTTATGTATAGAAAACTACTATGATTCAGATGTTGTTGAGGTTTCGGATCTTTAGTTACTAGAATGGTTCCAAAGATACTTACATGCTGTAACATAGGGCACCCCACCTCCAATGGGAGTCACGCCTATCCCTGCAGTGGTAGGAGTGGTGCATATTCCTCCACCACCCCACCACCCTATCTTGACTTCACGATACTTTGTAGGGAATGCCTTCGTATAAGAGGCAAGCCATATATGGGAATGAAGTTTTTCATAGAGGATGAAGCATGGCTTCCCACTAGTGAGGAGATATTTGATATTATGGAACCAGAGAGTCTAGTGAAAAGATGACTAGCATCTAGGAAACTACAAGTGCAGGCTTTATGTTGGCAGGATGTTGTAATAGAGGGAGATGGAGGAACATGTTATGACTTAGCAAATGCCACACTGAAGGTTTGAGGCTTAGTTTATTTCTAAAGCCGAGAAGGGCTTGTAGGTGGAGAAGTTTATATATCTTTAACAAGGTGATAAGAGCATGAAGATTTATATCAATGAGTTCACACTTTCAGCTAGGTTCGGTTTGGAATGACTAATACTCCTTATAAAAGGCCAAGAAGTTCGCAATAAGACTCAACCCACCACCTAAGGATCTTGCTTTTAGTCATGTTTCCACAAGTGCTACTTTTGAAAGTCTTTTTCGAAATGGAATTTTGAATTCTATTAAAGAGATCCCGTAAAAATGGGACCCCAAGGTTGAAGCAATGCCCAAATTTCAGTGCAAGAGAAAAGGAAAATGGGCCAAGGGTGACCAAGACCAAGCTAATAAGGGAAAGAGTGACTTGCAATATGTTCCATTTAAAGGGGCATATGGCTAAGGATTGCAAGGTCAACCTTTAAGTGATGAAAGTCTTTGATTGTGACCAATTAGGTTATCTCAAGAAGGATTTCCTATCTCTTCTAAAAATTAACGAGTGGCCAAGACATGTTATTCATGCTATTCAAAGTTAAGCAATCCATATAAGCTTGATGAGGGGAAGAACATTGTCTTGGAAAGTGTGCTTTCTATTTTTGATTTTCCGATATGTGTTTGGTTTGATACGGGTGCTTCGCATTCTTTTATTACTAGTCATCTTATTGATAGTTTATGCCTGATGCCCATGGTATTGATGACACTCTTATAATGTTGAATCATGTTAGGAGTTGACACATCTTACTATGATATATATTGAAATATTAAACTATCAAGGGAGGGACAAGTTAGCTTGTTATGCTTATGTACTTGGTTTTCGGGGTTATAAACTAATTTTAAGGAAGGGTTAGATGACGAGGCACGATATTATTACTGATTGTGATGGCCGCATAGTTTGCATGAAGGATAATAGAGGTAATGTGCTCAATGTTTATTATGAACCAAAGAGTTTCATGATGTTGACTTATTCATACTCTTCAGATCTCTCTCACATGATGAGTTGCCACAAGTTCCAAATATGTAGAATTTTGAAGATGTATTTGAAGTGGTTTCAGGTTTACTTCCTCATAAGAAGATTGAATTCTGAATTGATTTGAAGAATATGCAATGTCGATTGTCCTATCTATTAGGTAAAGCCGATTGTCTTATCTATTAAGTGTATGGCCCCAAAGGAAAGAAGGGAGTTAGAGATGCAAATTTCAAAGTTTTTCAAGAGTGGCCATTTGAACAAGTACATCAGGGTTCTAACATTCCTCATTTTGAGGCTTGAAAATAGGTACTATTAATGCTGCATTCATTCTTAATATTATTTTACAATGATAGAATGAGATCTATTGTTGAATCATTAACACCAAAAGCACTAGAATCTGCAAAATTTAAATAAAATATTGCATTCATTAATTTGCATATTCATTACATTTTATTTCTATAACCCCACAAACACATCGTTCAGATGAAATATAATAAGTACATATAGTTCCAAGAGTGACATATGAAGATGCTCCATTGAATGATCGGAGTCTTAAATACTAAAACGGTTATGTGCCCATCATTACATACATTCAACCAAATATAAAAGTTGTTAAACTACTACACATTAGAAATATAATCTTCTATATAGTAGCTTGCATCATGCATGTCTTCAAAAGCTTATTTGTCTAAACCTGAAATACTATACTCCTAGCCTACTTAATTCCAAATTGAGCACGTGACAATTCAGGGGAAAATAAAAAACTTTGGTCAAATAAAAAGTCTAGTGTGAATAATATTATACCATCCCGAGGCAAAATAGAAACATAGCAAGACCACGCCGCTAAGCAGAACGGGTTTTCCCCTTACTAGTATCATTAAAATTATATCATATCTGCAACTAAATTATTAATCATAATATAATCATGCAATAATGGGTAAAATGAATAGTCCAACATTCATTAAGGTCAAAGGGTTACACATTCCCAGATTTATCCAATCTCAAATCAATCAATGACATAGTTTTCCCAAGGTCACTATGAACCTATATTAGTTTTCTTAAGCCAGCTAAAAACCCTTCGGTAAGAGAAGATAATAGTGGTCTCCTAAAAATGATAGAAAAAAAGAACAATGATCTCCTAAAAATGATAGAAGAAAATATATATGAGTTACTGATTCTGGCTAAGATTTACCAGATAACTCGACGGTCTTCTAATACAGTCAGAAGAAATATCGACGGTCTCCTAAATACGGTAGGAGAAACATAGGTGAACTACAAGCTACGAATTCCCTGCTTTGCGTAACCCAAATTTATCTTGTCCGTCGCTTAAGTCCTACGCAACGAAATCCATGGACCTAACCAAGTAGGGGCTAATGGTTGAAGCATAGTGTGCATACCTACACCAATCTCCACCTTAATCTTAAATATGGTTTTAAAAGTGCAAATAATCATGCTTTTTGATCAGTTCGGGTATCCTAACATAATTTAATCTTTACGATCTCATGGATGCAATTCTACTAACTTAAGAGTTTAAATCTATTATACCCGCTCATGGAACAACCCTAATTATTCATTAGTTTTCAAATCCCCAAAACCACAATATTGGGTGATATCATATAACATATAAGTGAGCATGTCAACAATTCAACATATGCAATAATAGCCAGTCAAGGTAGAAAATTGTACATACAGCATATCAATAATCAGTTAAATATATGTTCAACATGGTAGTCAATTTATACACAGATTATTTTTCAAAGTAACAGCTTCCTTAAAAAAACTCTTTTTAAAATGGACTAACAAAATTTACCCCTCTTTTGAAATCACATAAAAGTACTTAACAAAATTATCTTTTTATTTAAGTAAAATTTAGCCCCAAAATAGAGTGAAAACCTTCCAATTATTATAAAATAGCCAACATCCACTTTTCAAAATCACATGCTATCGTACTTTAACAAATTACTTACTTTCATACGTTAAAATATAAGCTATCGCGCCTTATAATTTTCTATGGTCATCGCCTGCTGAAAATAAAGTTCGTCATCCGTTTTAACCAATAGTCGTCGTACGTTAACAACCCCATAGTCATCGCATAAAAATAGAGGTGATCACGTATAAATATAAATATTCAACTGATGCTATCGTGTATAATTCATTTGCTTTTGTTCTCGTGAGTATTTCCGTTGTTTACATTACTACATTCCCAAACACCCACTTGCTCTAATTCACATGCTTTTAATCGAATAGCTCTCATCTACAATAATTAACACCCATGCCTTCGTACACTATATCATTATTATTATCATTATTATTTTTATGCACTATCTGTTTGTGAGCCACCGTGTAGAAAGAATTTTTGCCTTCGTGTATATTTGTTTCCATATGCTTGCTTATTGCACTGCCTTAGCGTGTTGTTATTGGGGTCATCATGTGCATTCATTTATTACCTGAAGCCTTGCATGCATGCATGCATTCATACCTTCGTGTATAATTTCCAGGGATACGTGTTATACATTTTTGTCTTCGCATGCATTCATTTATCTTGCATGCATATTCATTTATACTTTCGTGTATATTCTTAGTGAGCTATCACTGTCCTTTCACTTGCTTTCATGAATATGGTCATCATGAGGAAGCCATGTGTTGACACGTGTCTCTTCGCATGTCATCATCATTATATAAGTTTTCCTGAAGCCTTACATTACTATGCCTTCGTGTGATATAAATGTTCAATAATAATGTTGCCTAGTAGTATGCCTTTTAATTTTCTATCCTTCGTGAATAATATGCCTTCGTAAACAATTTACTATCATGGGCAATTCATGTGCAGGATCATCGTGAGAAATAAGAAGCCTTCTAGAATTAAAATAGACACCACATTTCTATTCTAGCTTTCAGACACAGCCTTTCTTGATTTAATGTAAATTTTAACCTTGATTCTCACGTTTAATTTATCCAAAATGGTTCAATGGTTGTTTTTTAATTAAATTAAAAACCGATATATTACACTTTTAAACAATTTCTTTTCGTCAAACCCAATTATGATGTCGAATTTCTTTTGGCCAAATTCATTCTTTTTAGTTCTCTTTTCAGAAAATGTTAACCCCCAAAATTAATCAAATTATTAATTTTCTCCATAATTAATCAGTGTTTTCTTTCACTTAATAATCCATATAAAATGGAAAATTGACGGGAAAATTCCAAAAATTGACAAAAAAATGTATTTTATCATTTTATACCTTTATAAAAATTTTGGAGGAAAATAATTATTTTCATATTTTTAACAATTAAATTCCAAATTTTAACCCTTTTTTCCACTTAGAAAATTCATAATATTTTCATATTAATTTAAAAAATTATGAAATTTAAAACTCATCTTCAAAATAATAATTCAAACATCATAACAAAATTTTAGATCATTTGAAATCAAAAACTTAGTTTATCACATTAAAACCCATTAGAAATATTTTTAGAAAATCATTTAGTTAATAACCAATCATCCAAAAATTCATATCCATGATTATTCAATCCAAACGCAAGATATAAACACCCAAAAATTCATATTCATAGCAAATCAAATTTAAAATACACATAAACAATGAGATAGATTCATATTATTCACCTTAAACCTTATTGAAACGTTGGAGTTGCCTTAGCTTTCTTTTCTTCTTCTTTTTCTCTTGAATTATTTTTCCTCCTAATGGTGGTCAGCACCTATCTCTTAGTTTTTGTTTTGAGAATGAATTAAAAATGTACGAGGGAAAAAGGGGAGAGTATGGTATAATACTATCTTTTCTTCTTTTCTCCCTTCTATACTTATGTTTATTATTCATATCTCTTTAAAACATTATGTATTTTATATTTATCAAGGCCATCTCATTTTAATTAGTTAATTACTTTTTAGCGAATCCCATAATTTCAAAATCTACTTTAATTATCCCATAATGAAATATTTTTGTGCTATATAAAAATTAAGGATGTTACAAGAGTGGGGAGAAAATGTCATGTTCACTGGTAAAGTGGATGGGTTCTTGGGATTATGTGTCGATTGTAGAGAATTAAACGATTTAACTAGGAAGAAAAAATATCCACTACCTTGCATTTATCATATGGTCGACTAATTAGAAGGAAAGAATATTTTCTCTCAACTCAATCTTCAGGTAGGTTTTAATCAGCTAAGGATGGTTAGAGATAGTATTCAAAAATTCGTCTATAGAACTATCGATGCATCTTAGAAATGGTTAGTTATGCTATTCGGTTTTATGAATGCATCGACGTATTAATATTTGTAGATCTTATATGTCTAGTCTTTAAGGACCAACTCGATAAATTCATGGTCGTATTTATTAATGATATATTAATCTTTTCTAAAAGTAAAAAAGAACGTAAATTGCACTTGAAAGTAATGTTGGAAGTACCAAGACAAAATCGCATGAAGGCAAAGTTTTCTGAATGTTGCTTTCGGAGCAGAGAAATGTGCTTCTTACACCATATCGTACCCAAGCATAGGATTTCCATTGATCCAAGTAAGGTTGTCATGATGTAAGATTAGAAAGTACCGGTAATGCGACTGAAGTTCGTAGTTTTTTTGGGTTAGTGGTAGTATTACCAGTAGTTTACTTAGGACTTTGGGAAGGTTGCAACACCTTTGACATGACTAACTAACAAGAACCAAGTATTCTTATGGGATCCATATAGAAAGACTCTTTTATTAAAATTAAGTAATTATTGACTAGTGGTTCGATTTTTGTTATACTGGAAGGATTAACTGTTTATCATATATATCGATGCTTGTGGTTTGAGACTCGGTGCTATTCTTATGCAAGATGGTAAAGTGGTTGCATATATGTTAGTCTTAACTTTGGACCAACAACCCTAATTGATGGAATTGATGTAAAATTAAAATAACTAAAAGAAGAGAGAAAGAAAACATAAGGATTTTGGTTTAGCAAAATGTTGACCTCTGTCCACTTAGTTGTTTTTCCTTTTTGCTAAAACTACCAAGATTACAAGGAAAATCCAAAATACAATGATTGGATTTCGAAATTGGTAGCCTCGTTCATAATAAAGTTGATCAAAATGTCAAAATTTGATAGAATTTTTTAAAATCCCTGTAACAACCGGCATCTTAATGTGTGACGACCCGGAATTTTCTAGCAATATCAATTTAATAATCTGCATTAAATATTAAATTGATATGATATATTTTTATTAATTAAATCTGAATTTGATACTTTTCTTTTAATAAATATCTAATGGATAAATTTAATCTGTTAAAAATTAATTGTTTGTTTTCTATTTATATATGTATATATTTGTATACATTGTAAATAGATGAGATTTGTTTTAAAGTTTAACTAATAAATTATGTTTAAATACTAATATATATTTTAGTGAATTAGAAATTTGTGTTTTCTTTAATATAAACGTTTCAAAAGCTAAATAAATAAATACAAGGTTTTAAATACATAACTAAATGTTTATATAGATTGGAAACTTATTTGAACTTAAGTTTAAAATTAACATTTATTAACAAAAAGATTTGTTTTCTTTTCTTTTAGTATAGTTTGAGTTAAAATATGAATTTAAAATGATATATGAGTTTTAAATATATTTTTGTCAATAAATACATTAACATACATAATAAAATATGTAGTTTATAATAAACAGATAATCTATTCTATCTATCATTTCAAAGTGATAAATATGTTTTTATAAAATAAATAAAATTAAAATATGCATATAGAAATATAAGTAAGTACATAAGTTAAATTATAATAACTTAACAACTATAAATTCATTTTGTTTGCAAATAACAAAACAAAATATACATAAAAACATACTGTATAAGTTCAATAAAAATAAACATAGGATACACTCATAGATTAAAGCTAAGTATAGATACTTTTCCAATTTACAATAAAAAAGACAGTAACAAAACTTGAGTAACAATAGTATATGCAGGCCAAATAAGTAAACAACAGTATATATATGTGAAGCTTGTGAAGGAAGATAGTATTAAATATCTTTAAGCTAACAAACAAAAAGTAATTAATGTATAAATCTTTTAGTACATTAAGTATTCATATCAGCCACCATTTCTAAAATATCTCTGGTTTAAAGACTGCACAAGCAAGATTTTTGGGTTATATTGTACAAATATTGTCTTAGTTACTGAAACATAATTATAACCCTGTTTCTTTTCTTTTTATAAATCTGCATATTCAGTCGAACTAGGCATAAACTAAAATAAAACTTCATTTCAACTAAAACATGAAAATGAAACTACTCCATACTTAACAAAATTCAGGAAGAAAGCAAAAAGGAAGTTTACAGTTGTTTCATTTATCAAAAGTATCTCTGTTCTACTCTGCAGATTGGTGAGTAACACTTTATAAATTTCTTAAATTTAACCTGTTGCAAGTTAATATCTGGATGTTTAAAATATTAGTATGAATCTATACATTTGCTTTTTCTCTGACAAATCTCAAAAATAAGTACTGCATATTGAATTCCCCCGTGAGTAACAACAACTTTTTAATAAATTTTAAGTATAAGATTGTTGTTTATATAGATGAATGCTTATGTTTGTATCTTTATACATATGAATGTTCTGTGAATAATGAATTGCAATTGTGTGCAGGCTGTTAATCACATATGTCCTCTGTTCTGTGTTTTAAACATAAGATTTTGGTTTAAGAATCATTTACAAATTGATTTACTCGATATTTAAATTTAGTATTAAAACAAAAGATGTTTGTTACTAGGTAAATTAAGTTTTAAAAATTTATTCAAGCCTAAACAGTTTAACAACATCTCTGGAGGTTAAGAAAACTGAACCAAACTACAAATCAGTCAAATTTTGAATTTCTAAATTTACAAATTCAGGATTGTGATTGGAATTCGTATACTATAACGTGATTTTTAAAACATGAATTATAATTTTTGGGTTGAGGAAGTAAGCACAGTTTGGTGTGGTTCGAATTTCTTACTTTTGATGATCTGTGATGATCCACGTATTGGTGGTGGATGGGATCTTGAACGCATGTGTAAGAGTGAAGAGGGGTTGGGGCAAAAATATTCGCAGGGTGATTCGATGAACATGGATGAGGCGGTGGGCAAATTTCTGCGCGTAGACCTAATTTTACAGTATTGGGAAGTTTTGATCGCCGCGAGCTGTTCAGAGGTTCGAGTGTCGCGTGCTTTTGCAGGGAGGTAGGGGAGAGTTAGTCGATGTGATGACCGGAGTTTGGTGGCCTCCGGTGGTGGGACCACCGCGTGCGTGGCGGTGACAGGTTGGGAGGGAAGGGGATGAAGTATTTTCCAGGTTTGTTTCTCGTCTCAATTTCACGCGTGCACCTGTGAATCTCGAAGCAGCTCGTGTATTGTCTCGGGGAAGTCTCGCGTGTTTCTCGAAGCAACCTAGGAGGGGGTCGGGTTATAAATTTACAGGTTTGTAAAACCTGTAGCTAGTTCCAACAGTTTCAACTGTTTTTGTGACCTTTGTTTCAAAATTTAAAAACAAAGTCAAACCCAGTTTTAAACAAGTTTAAATAGTGATTTTAAGATAGTTTTGAAATATAGTTGTAAGTAATTAAGTTTCATAATCTAAATTATTTTATTAATTTAAAAAGTGCTAAATATTTGAATGAATTGAAATCAAAATGAAATATATGTTGTTAAGGAAGATTTAAACAAAGATAATAACCAAATTGAAATCAGAACTTGAATTCTAGATAAGAAATAAAAGTAAAGTTTTATGATTTAAATTAATAAGTTTTAAATGTTAAATATGCTTTTAAACATGTGAGTTTAAGAAGGGTTTTGAAAATTTAGTTTTAAAAACTTATTTAAGGATAAAATTAGAATTTGTTTAAGAAGTAATTTGAAACCAATGTTTATACATATTGGAAGTGAAATTAATCAATGAAGACTTAGAGTTTATATGCATTAACTCTTAAGTTGATTAAGTAAGAATAATTAATGATAGATATTAATTAAACTAGTAATTATAGTTTAAAAATATTAATTAAAGTTAATTAATGAATTAATTAACTAATATGTGATTTAGAACTATAGATTAGATTTTTAAATGGTTAATTAACTTATAATTAATAATAATTAATATAAGTTGATAATTAAATAATTATTAATGAAGTTCATTAACCAGACTATGTTATAATTAATTAATATGGTTGATTTTGTAATAAATTAATTAGATTAATTAATTCAATAGTTTAATTATAAATTATTTATTGAAAAGTAATTAAGAAATTAATTACTTATTAATTATGTAAATTGATTCGAGTTAATTAATTTAGTTTAATTAACTGATAATTTGGAATTGAATTACTTAGAGAAGTAATTGAAGGATAATTACGGGATGTAATTAATTGGGTGATGTTATTAATTGAAATATAATTACTTAAAATTAATCAGGGGATTAATTTAGAGTGTTATTGAGAAGTAATTAATATTGAATGATTAATTACTGTTTGTTATTAATCAAGAGGATTAATATTTATGATTTGAAGATGTGTATTCTTAATATAAATTAACAAATGAAGATGTAATTAGAAATCATTAATTAATAATTAATGATGATATTGATTTATTTGAGAATAATAAATCAACAAGATAATTAGAAAGGTAATAAATCTATATAAATGTAATTAATTAATGGATTTATTCAAGATTTATTTTTGTAAATAAATTAAGGAAATTACTGGGATGTTGCAAAAGATATTTAAAGCAAAGATGATTAATTTGAATATATATAAGTAATGGATAATAAGATTAAATTAAGAAATCATTTAATGATCTGATATATGTGAATATAAGTGTAAGTAATGGAGCATAATTACTCAGAATAGTAATTGGATGATAATTACTTGATGAGATTCATTCAAGATGATTTGTAAATGAAGTAATGTGAGTAATTTCTTTTATAGTTAATCAAAGGATTTATTTATGGGAATAATTAATCATGGAATGATTAATTTGTTAATAAGTAGTTAAGGATAGTTAATTACTGGTTTGTTATTAATCAAGGGGGTGATTAATAATTGTGTTTAAGTAAAGATTAATCACTTAATTAATTTAAATAAGTAATTGAATATAAATTGAAGATCATTAATTAATATAATTAATGATGTAATTAAGAATTGTAAATTAAGGAATAATTAATTAAGAAAGTAATTAAATGTTAATTGTTATAAATGATTTAGAATAATTCAATTGAGAATTAATTAAAGACTAAATTATTCTTGTAATTAGAGAATAATTAATTAATGATTGTGAGAGCATGATTTGTAGAATGAGAAATTAATTTAATTTACTTTAAATTAATTAAAGATAGAAGTAGTAATTTAATTCATTTTAAATTAATTATAGATTGTGATTCATAAATCATGCTTATGGATGATATTGATATTTCATTGTTTGATTGTGATCTCAGAAATGAGTTGGATGATGTCTATGTGATATGGATGTATGTTTTAAGTATGATAATGTTTAATTATCTGTTTGGATGATGATATTAATTATCTGTTTATGATGATATTGTGATTATCTATTATGAGATGTGAATTATCTATCTGTGTATATTTTTAATATTGAATTCACTGTTAAGACTAAATAGACAACTTGGCCTAAAAAGACACGCTTTGGATTTCGATGAGACCGGGATCGGGTTTTCCGCATTAGGAATATCCGAAAACCACATCGTTTCCAAATTAACGTTAGGTCGTGAATCTGAAGTGAAGATGAAGGTTCAGAATGCAAGGGTTATCGTCGTTAACTCTGAGGGTGATTCCAAAATGAGTGTAACGAGATAATGCCTTCGGTTTCGTTCGAACCCGGAACGAACTTGTATGGATTGAATGCTTTCAACACATCGTCAGGCGGACGATGAGCATTCTAAGAAATATGTTCTATAAAGGAAATCGTAACCTCAAGCCTCATCAACCGGGAATGGCTAAAACAGGGGAGGTGCAGCAAGGTTAGGTGGGTCATGCCCAAGCAGGACAAGGATATTCCCCTGTCTAGATGTCCCTTTTTTATTCGGCTTAGTGGGCGGTTGGTCTGCAGCCAACTGCGGGGTGTATCTTGTTCGGGACTGTTCAGTAAGGAATGGTTCCGGCCTTGTGTTGCAGGGGATGAAGGGAGTAATCCTCGGTACGGTGATCTAGGCCCCGTACTGTGACGGGCGGTACCCCAGTAGCCCTGCCATTGTATGGAATCCAAAATCCAATAAGTGCCCACGGTTTTGATTGTATTACCCACTTTTGTGGCTAGTAGCTGGAATTTAATAGATGTAACAATTTCGGCTATTTTCTATTTACTTGAAAACCCTAGACCTATTATAATATCACAGAATTTCCTATCAAATGTTTTGGTTAGCGTAAGGTAAAAACTTTTCCATGTTTATGTGTGGGAAGTCTTACGTGATACCTTTTGTTTTCAAAAGATTTTCAAAGTTAAGCAACTTTAACCTGTTACTCATACCAGACCCATGTGAAGTTTATTTTTTTGTTTTTCATAAACTCTCGGGTACCCAATTTTTTACGGGTAGCCAAGGGATTCAGGTTTAGGTTTGACGAATTCTGGAGGAGCAATGGAGCAGGAGGCTTCAGCGTTATAGATATATATATATATAGTTCCGCTGTGTGGTATCTCTGTGATGTATTGTGTATTGAGTTGTATTAACTAGACAGGTGTTTATAACTGTCTAGTATGTGATGTATTATCTGTATAGCTCTGATTGATGTATATATTATGTAAATACTTATGTTATTATTATATTTTATTCGTTCCGCTGTGAGATTCTGATGTTGTTGTTCTTTCTTCTCTATCTTTTCTATTTTCTCACCTCTTTCTTTCTTATTAACGATGCTACTTCCTGGGAGTAGGAAGTGGGGTCGTTACAGTGGTATCAGAGCGCTAGGTTGAGTGAATACCTAGGCTCTTAAGTGATTTCTTTCCTGAGAGAGCGTATTTGTAAATTTGATATATATATATATATATTTATTTTTTTTCTATCTATTTGTTGGATTACCTGTCCCGGTTTTCCAATATAAGTATAAGGATAGATTGAGTAGTGGTGTGTGTAACACGACTACCTGCGGTTGGAAGTATATTTGACGAGACTGTAGACCTAATACCGTCTCGAATAGATTCATGGTGTAAGGATTTCACCTAATCTCTGGAGGGAAAACCTGTTGAGATTTGGAGTCCATTTTTTTTGTTGTACAAGTTTGGATGAGAAGAATTTGGATTTTTGTGAGTTGAGCAGAAGCTTAAATATTATCTTGGTAACTCAAGAAGTAGTGGTTGTGTGTTGAGATGCAGTAGAGATGGGTTGATTCCGAAGAAGTTCTCAAGGCTCTTTGGACAAGGAAGTGTGTCTGCATTAGTTTGAGGTTGAGTTCAGCTGAATGTTGTGTTTGGCTTTGAGGCCCGAGTTTTTCGAGGAGTTTTGGATTAAGGAGTTTTGGCATCAGTAGCAGTGTTGCAGCTCAGATTGTTCTGCCGGCACGCGAGAAGGTCATCTGTCAACAGTTCTTTAGAAGTGAAGTCCAGAACCAGTTTTGTGAATCCATTTCTTCAATGGATTGGCTAGATAAGTTTAAGATGTTCAAATTGGTAGGAGAGAACAGTTTTCTTTGGATATTAACCTGAGTGGATCGCAAAAGTGACCTGCGATAGTTAAGTATTCTCTGGGATGGCAGAAATTTTTCTGAATATCTTTGTAGAGGTCGGTGGTTTGCCTTAGCATCTGAGGAGTTGAGTTTGGTATCGACTAGATTTCAGAAGTAGTATCGATGGTTCAGCTTAGTAATCGAATGGTTTCTAGAGAAAGGAATTGGTAAAGCAACTCGAGTTTCGGAGAAATTTCTGAGTTCTATTTTGGATCTGCTGAATCATATTTTTGTCATGTGTTGTCCAGTTATGCTTATGTGCATCATTAGCATTTTCATCCATCTAGATCAGAGTTGTGCAGCGGAAGCAGTTAGAAGTGCATTTGTTTTTCTTTTCTGCAAAAGAGAAGATGTTTTCTACTGATGATAGTAGAGGTTGAGTTCTTGGTTTTGGTTGATTTTGAGAAAATTATTCTACTGGATTGTTTTTGGATTCAGATTGTTGTAGGAGTTATCAGCGAAGGTGGAGCTGATCAGTGGGTTGAAGGAAGCTCTGGACTGTCAGAAGTATTTGGTGGATAAGAGATGAGGGAATTTGGATTTGGGAGTCGGAAATTTCATTTTGTATGAATTTTCTCTGATTCGGAGAAGTTCTATAGATTAGGAGTATAGACTGATTGGATTCTATAGATCGAGTATTCCGGTATTATACTGGGAAACTCTAGGGAACTCTATCCAGAATTTTGTCTGGATAGTTAGTTTTGTTGATTGAGTAGATTGGTTGTGATGATTGTTAGCATGTGATTGATATATGCTTATGATTTAAAATTAAATTAAAATCTTAAATATATTATTAAATTACTTTTGCTTTTAAATTTCGGGGACGAAATTCTTTTAAGGGGGGAGGAATGTGACGACCCGGAATTTTCTAGCAATATCAATTTAATAATCTGCATTAAATATTAAATTGATATGATATATTTTTATTAATTAAATCCGAATTTGATACTTTTCTTTTAATAAATATCTAATGGATAAATTTAATCTGTTAAAAATTAATTGTTTGTTTTCTATTTATATATGTATATATTTGTATACATTGTAAATAGATGAGATTTGTTTTAAAGTTTAACTAATAAATTATGTTTAAATACTAATATATATTTTAGTGAATTAGAAATTTGTGTTTTATTTAATATAAACTTTTCAAAAGCTAAATAAATAAATACAAGGTTTTAAATACATAACTAAATGTTTATATAGATTGGAAACTTATTTGAACTTAAGTTTAAAATTAACATTTATTAACAAAAAGATTTGTTTTCTTTTCTTTTAGTATAGTTTGAGTTAAAATATGAATTTAAAATGATATATGAGTTTTAAATATATTTTTGTCAATAAATACATTAACATACATAATAAAATATGTAGTTTATAATAAACAGATAATCTATTCTATCTATCATTTCAAAGTGATAAATATGTTTTTATAAAATAAATAAAATTAAAATATGCATATAGAAATATAAGTAAGTACATAAGTTAAATTATAATAACTTAACAACTATAAATTCATTTTGTTTGCAAATAACAAAACAAAATATACATAAAAACATACTGTATAAGTTCAATAAAAATAAACATAGGATACACTCATAGATTAAAGCTAAGTATAGATACTTTTCCAATTTACAATAAAAAAGAAAGTAACAAAACTTGAGTAACAATAGTATATGCAGGCCAAATAAGTAAACAACAGTATATATATGTGAAGCTTGTGAAGGAAGATAGTATTAAATATCTTTAAGCTAACAAACAAAAAGTAATTAATGTATAAATCTTTTAGTACATTAAGTATTCATATCAGCCACCATTTCTAAAATATCTCTGGTTTAAAGACTGCACAAGCAAGATTTTTGGGTTATATTGTACAAATATTGTCTTAGTTACTGAAACATAATTATAACCCTGTTTCTTTTCTTTTTATAAATCTGCATATTCAGTCGAACTAGGCATAAACTAAAATAAAACTTCATTTCAACTAAAACATGAAAATGAAACTACTCCATACTTAACAAAATTCAGGAAGAAAGCAAAAAGGAAGTTTACAGTTGTTTCATTTATCAAAAGTATCTCTGTTCTACTCTGTAGATTGGTGAGTAACACTTTATAAATTTCTTAAATTTAACCTGTTGCAAGTTAATATCTGAATGTTTAAAATATTAGTATGAATCTATACATTTGCTTTTTCTCTGACAAATCTCAAAAATAAGTACTGCATATTGAATTCCCCCGTGAGTAACAACAACTTTTTAATAAATTTTAAGTATAAGATTGTTGTTTATATAGATGAATGCTTATGTTTGTATCTTTATACATATGAATGTTCTGTGAATAATTAATTGCAATTGTGTGCAGGCTGTTAATCACATATGTCCCCTGTTCTGTGTTTTAAACATAAGATTTTGGTTTAAGAATCATTTACAAATTGATTTACTCGATATTTAAATTTAGTATTAAAACAAAAGTTGTTTGTTACTAGGTAAATTAAGTTTTAAAAATTTATTCAAGCCTAAACAGTTTAACAACATCTCTGGAGGTTAAGAAAACTGAACCAAACTACAAATCAGTCAAATTTTGAATTTCTAAATTTACAAATTCAGGATTGTGATTGGAATTCGTATACTATAACGTGATTTTTAAAACATGAATTATAATTTTTGGGTTGAGGAAGTAAGCACAGTTTGGTGTGGTTCGAATTTCTTACTTTTGATGATCTGTGATGATCCACGTATTGGTGGTGGATGGGATCTTGAACGCATGTGTAAGAGTGAAGAGGGGTTGGGGCAAAAATATTCGCAGGGTGATTCGATGAACATGGATGAGGCGGTGGGCAAATTTCTGCGCGTAGACCTAATTTTACAGTATTGGGAAGTTTTGATCGCCGCGAGCTGTTCAGAGGTTCGAGTGTCGCGTGCTTTTGCAGGGAGGTAGGGGAGAGTTAGTCGATGTGATGACCGGAGTTTGGTGGCCTCCGGTGGTGGGACCACCGCGTGCGTGGCGGTGACAGGTTGGGAGGGAAGGGGATGAAGTATTTTCCAGGTTTGTTTCTCGTCTCAATTTCACGCGTGCACCTGTGAATCTCGAAGCAGCTCGTGTATTGTCTCGGGGAAGTCTCGCGTGTTTCTCGAAGCAACCTAGGAGGGGGTCGGGTTATAAATTTACAGGTTTGTAAAACCTGTAGCTAGTTCCAACAGTTTCAACTGTTTTTGTGACCTTTGTTTCAAAATTTAAAAACAAAGTCAAACCCAGTTTTAAACAAGTTTAAATAGTGATTTTAAGATAGTTTTGAAATATAGTTGTAAGTAATTAAGTTTCATAATCTAAATTATTTTATTAATTTAAAAAGTGCTAAATATTTGAATGAATTGAAATCAAAATGAAATATATGTTGTTAAGGAAGATTTAAACAAAGATAATAACCAAATTGAAATCAGAACTTGAATTCTAGATAAGAAATAAAAGTAAAGTTTTATGATTTAAATTAATAAGTTTTAAATGTTAAATATGCTTTTAAACATGTGAGTTTAAGAAGGGTTTTGAAAATTTAGTTTTAAAAACTTATTTAAGGATAAAATTAGAATTTGTTTAAGAAGTAATTTGAAACCAATGTTTATACATATTGGAAGTGAAATTAATCAATGAAGACTTAGAGTTTATATGCATTAACTCTTAAGTTGATTAAGTAAGAATAATTAATGATAGATATTAATTAAACTAGTAATTATAGTTTAAAAATATTAATTAAAGTTAATTAATGAATTAATTAACTAATATGTGATTTAGAACTATAGATTAGATTTTTAAATGGTTAATTAACTTATAATTAATAATAATTAATATAAGTTGATAATTAAATAATTATTAATGAAGTTCATTAACCAGACTATGTTATAATTAATTAATATGGTTTATTTTGTAATAAATTAATTAGATTAATTAATTCAATAGTTTAATTATAAATTATTTATTGAAAAGTAATTAAGAAATTAATTACTTATTAATTATGTAAATTGATTCGAGTTAATTAATTTAGTTTAATTAACTGATAATTTGGAATTGAATTACTTAGAGAAGTAATTGAAGGATAATTACGGGATGTAATTAATTGGGTGATGTTATTAATTGAAATATAATTACTTAAAATTAATCAGGGGATTAATTTAGAGTGTTATTGAGAAGTAATTAATATTGAATGATTAATTACTGTTTGTTATTAATCAAGAGGATTAATATTTATGATTTGAAGATGTGTATTCTTAATATAAATTAACAAATGAAGATGTAATTAGAAATCATTAATTAATAATTAATGATGATATTGATTTATTTGAGAATAATAAATCAACAAGATAATTAGAAAGGTAATAAATCTATATAAATGTAATTAATTAATGGATTTATTCAAGATTTATTTTTGTAAATAAATTAAGGAAATTACTGGGATGTTGCAAAAGATATTTAAAGCAAAGATGATTAATTTGAATATATATATAAGTAATGGATAATAAGATTAAATTAAGAAATCATTTAATGATTTGATATATGTGAATATAAGTGTAAGTAATGGAGCATAATTACTCAGAATAGTAATTGGATGATAATTACTTGATGAGATTCATTCAAGATGATTTGTAAATGAAGTAATGTGAGTAATTTCTTTTATACTTAATCAAAGGATTTATTTATGGGAATAATTAATCATGGAATGATTAATTTGTTAATAAGTAGTTAAGGATAGTTAATTACTGGTTTGTTATTAATCAAGGGGGTGATTAATAATTGTGTTTAAGTAAAGTTTAATCACTTAATTAATTTAAATAAGTAATTGAATATAAATTGAAGATCATTAATTAATATAATTAATGATGTAATTAAGAATTGTAAATTAAGGAATAATTAATTAAGAAAGCAATTAAATGTTAATTGTTATAAATGATTTAGAATAATTCAATTGAGAATTAATTAAAGACTAAATTATTCTTGTAATTAGAGAATAATTAATTAATGATTGTGAGAGCATGATTTGTAGAATGAGAAATTAATTTAATTTACTTTAAATTAATTAAAGATAGAAGTAGTAATTTAATTCACTTTAAATTAATTATAGATTGTGATTCATAAATCATGCTTATGGATGATATTGATATTTCATTGTTTGATTGTGATCTCAGAAATGAGTTGGATGATGTCTATGTGATATGGATGTATGTTTTAAGTATGATAATGTTTAATTATCTGTTTGGATGATGATATTAATTATCTGTTTATGATGATATTGTGATTATATATTATGAGATGTGAATTATCTATCTGTGTATATTGTTAATATTGAATTCACTGTTAAGACTAAATAGACAACTTGGCCTTAAAAGACACGCTTTGGATTTCGATGAGACCGGGATCGGGTTTTCCGCATTAGGAATATCCGAAAACCACATCGTTTCCAAATTAACGTTAGGTCGTGAATCTGAAGTGAAGATGAAGGTTCAGAATGCAAGGGTTATCGTCGTTAACTCTGAGGGTGATTCCAAAATGAGTGTAACGAGATAATGCCTTCGGTTTCGTTCGAACCCGGAACGAACTTGTATGGATTGAATGCTTTCAACACATCGTCAGGCGGACGATGAGCATTCTAAGAAATATGTTCTATAAAGGAAATCGTAACCTCAAGCCTCATCAACCGGGAATGGCTAAAACAGGGGAGGTGCAGCAAGGTTAGGTGGGTCATGCCCAAGCAGGACAAGGATATTCCCCTGTCTAGATGTCCCTTTTTTATTCGGCTTAGTGGGCGGTTGGTCTGCAGCCAACTGCGGGGTGTATCTTGTTCGGGACTGTTCAGTAAGGAATGGTTCCGGCCTTGTGTTGCAGGGGATGAAGGGAGTAATCCTCGGTACGGTGATCTAGGCCCCGTACTGTGACGGGTGGCACCCCAGTAGCCCTGCCATTGTATGGAATCCAAAATCCAATAAGTGCCCACGGTTTTGATTGTATTACCCACTTTTGTGGCTAGTAGCTGGAATTTAATAGATGTAACAATTTCGGCTATTTTCTATTTACTTGAAAACCCTAGACCTATTATAATATCACAGAATTTCCTATCAAATGTTTTGGTTAGCGTAAGGTAAAAACTTTTCCATGTTTATGTGTGGGAAGTCTTACGTGATACCTTTTGTTTTCAAAAGATTTTCAAAGTTAAGCAACTTTAACCTGTTACTCATACCAGACCCATGTCTGACCCGAAGTTTATTTTTTTGTTTTTCATAAACTCTCAGGTACCCAAATTTTTACGGGTAGCCAAGGGATTCAGGTTTAGGTTTGACGAATTCTGGAGGAGCAATGGAGCAGGAGGCTTCAACGTTATAGATATATATATATATAGTTCCGCTGTGTGGTATCTCTGTGATGTATTGTGTATTGAGTTGTATTAACTAGACAGGTGTTTATAACTGTCTAGTATGTGATGTATTATCTGTATAGCTCTGATTGATGTATATATTATGTAGATACTTATGTTATTATTATATTTTATTCGTTCCGCTGTGAGATTCTGATGTTGTTGTTCTTTCTTCTCTATCTTTTCTATTTTCTCACCTCTTTCTTTCTTATTAACGATGCTACTTCCTGGGAGTAGGAAGTGGGGTCGTTACATAATGGACTTGATTTTTCACCTGAATCAAAAGCCCAAGTCTATTAAGGTATGGATTGTTGGTATTGGTAATATGTAATAAACATAAGTATATTAGAGAGCTGTCTATACGAACTCAAGTCAAAAAGTAAAATATAATAAGACATATACCAACTAAGGATGCTACCTTGAAACCAATATTATTCCTTGAATATCTAGTTGTCATGTCAGTGCAATGCATGAATGAAAAGACTTGTCCATCTACCGTTCTCATCTTGTACTAGTGTCATGTTCTTTTAAATATATCGTATGAATTGTAATAAAGAGGGGATCAGAAAAACTTTCTAGTGATTGGTAAATTTTATAATTTATCCACAATACTAGTTTACACCGACCAGTTTCCATTACATGTTTTGTTTATTATTTATAGATTAGTCATTTGATTTCATATGCATGTATGGTACATCCAACCCTCTAAGAGGTATAAATATAAGTGTGTGCGCGTCTATACACACACACATTCATACATACTTACATACATATAAGCATTGTTGTAATTGATGGACAAGGATACACATCAATATCTAGGAAAAATTGTCGCGTACATCAAGTAATCTTCCAGTAGTGTCTGTAACTATGCAGCGCACCGGGTATACACAAACACTATTTAGGCCTAATTTCCCATGTACATCGAATAACCTAATGTTGGTGCTCAGCAACGACATTGTGTTTTAATCAGCCGTATTACTAACTCCTTTCAAAGACTTACCTAAGGGTTAACTAGCTAACCTCCTACCAAAAAAATAAGCAACCAAAGTTTGAGGTAATTACATATCCCATATGAAACCTACATTGGTAGGAAGTGTAGCATGTCTAGGCATAACACAAGTCTTTTTTAATGATTGCTCGGGGTCTGGGTCGGGGTCGGGACCGATGACGCTCTTGATCTATGTGTCCAACCATACTCCACAAATATTGGTATACCAACAATGCTGACAGTGTCGAGCTTCCAACCATCATCCCTTTTAGATTTTCCTAATGCAAATCAAGAAATTTCCTACATGGTTACTTAGTACCTCTAGTTTGGAATTGAAGCAGACCCATAGACCATTTAATACTTCAAATCCGAGGCGAACCCCATTTGGTATTATTATTTGGCTTTTTAACTAAATAGGATTTTACTCGTATCTAGACGTCAAGATGAAAAACGAAACAATTCACAAACATTGGAATATGCTTGGAAGGACCATAGAAGTTTACTCAAGAAGTTGCAAGGGAATTGTAGCTGAGGGGACCATTAGGTACCGACCTTTTCTATTCAGTACTGACCACTCTTTTGGCCTCCAGTGGGCCTCCAAATCTTTAGCTTATGGGTAGATGGCATGAATGATTGTCTTGAAGTGTATTTCTCAAGAAATAGGAAAACAACTTCAAGGCCGTTCTTAAGGGAAGAAAACAAGTACAAATGATATCAGGACCTCTTGAAAATAACGTAATTCAAAGGAAAAGTGCTTAGAACACAGCATAACGTGGATTGAAGATCAAAGGAGGGAAGAAGGCATTGTTCTCCCAGTCAGTACCAAGTAGATTTTATAGCTTGGTGGGTCCAATCTTCCCTTCCTTAATCTAAATCTGGATCTGGACTTGGTATTTCGTGGGTCTTCGCATTTGCCAGGAAATTTCCTAATAAGTACAAACCCTATAGCGAGAAGGACTTGGGCTGGTTATCTTCTTCATCTTCTATCTCACATCCATTATAGTCACGAAGGAAGCTACTATTTGTTGTTATAAGCCTTTAGCTTAGTAAAACCTATGTACTAGTGACTCTCAAATCTATATTCAATAAAAACTATAGTGAACATAGGCCAAATATTGTCGAGATACTTTTAAAACCTTGTTGTTCTTATTGTTTTTCATATATTCTATGTTAGATTTTTATTATCTCTATAAGACATAGTGTGTTGTGCCATTTGTAGGACCAAAGGGTAAATCCCCAAATTTTCATACAAACGTTTATCCCCACGGGTCATATAGTTGGAGATGTCCCACTTCATTAACATGCATACCTAACTGTTGGCAGACCCTTGCGGAGGGTAGACTTCCATTGTATAACATTACTGACCTCGCTTCTCGACCCATACTAAACTAAGTCATTTATAATCAATCTAAATATTGGGTTAGGCCCAATAATTTACATTAGTATTGTTGAGGCCATAAAATGTCAACTGTGAAAATATTATGCCTCCTAAGTTCAATTATTAGTATTCATTTATTTACTTTCTATGAACTTTCTTCTTATTTCATTAGTGCCAATAAGTGTCATTTACTACTTCCTTTCAATTAATGTCTATATTAATTTGACTATTGTAACTTCCTTAGTTCTTTAGTTCATTACCATATTCATATTTTAGCGCCTATTGTTTATCTCTTAACTTATAGTTTGACATATATATTTAATTGAAAAAGCGGATTATAATTTTTCTATTTATAACATTTTACTTCCTACATTTAGGGATTTCTGGATATACACTTATGCGTAAATCCTATATAATATTTATTTCTATAGTTTAGTGCAAAGGAACTATATCTTCCCTAAGAAGAAATATTACCGCTGTGATTTTTCATAAACTACCTAAAAGTAAAATTGTGTTGTGTTTGGAAATAAAGAATTTTTTGGACAATGCAAAACACATAAAAACATCCTCACTTTGCACATCTCTTTTCTTTGGACATATTCTTTGTTATTTAGAATGATGCACTTTTCATATATAATTGTGAGGTTGGATAATTTGCAGAAATTCACATCTCTTTCCTTTGGACATATTCTTTGTTATTTCAAATGATGCACTTTTCATCATTTAATTGTGAGGTTGGATAATTTATAGAAATTCACATAGGGACATTCTTAACTTCAATGAATTAAACTATAGAACTTAAACCCCAAATCAAATTTAAAACATCTCCAATTGATGATTATCAAATTTAGCAATTTATAATTCAAATAGTGAAATTTGGAAATAACCACCTAATTTTATCAATAATTTATTTCATAAATTTTTGGGACTGTTCACCACTGAATTCCAAATCTAGGGTATAATATCATTTCACCAAAGTTAAACAATCTATTGAATATGTTGGCAAAGATTTCAAGCTAAGTTTATTATTTATGCCTCGACTCAATGGCTTCTATACATGCATAAAAAACAAAATATCAACGATATAAATCCAATATTATGTAAAACACATAATTTTCCATTCACCTTTTGGCTTCTAAATCCCTGAATCTAAATATGTTCTTCATAATTGACTCCTCTTTTCTTGAAATGGAAAATTTGTGTCAAAAGTATATGCATACCCATTAGACTTATTGATCTGAGAGGAGATTTGAGTTAAGCGGATTCGAAGTTTATAATTCTAGAGTTTACCTTTTTCGTAGAATCGATTCACTCCTCCTTTTCTTCTCATTTATTTTTCTCTTTCTCTACGCATATTTACGTATACATACACAGAAATATACTATTACATACATACATAGATATATATACTATTACATACATACATACATACATATATATATATGTATGTATATATATATATATATATATATAATTTTATAATTTATAGAATTAGTGGAGAAAAGAAAATGATAGAGCTTCGCCGCTTGGTTCAGAAAACATGAGAAGAAAAGTGAGAGACAATGCCTGTATTTATAGACGCTCGAATCAGTTCTATCCATTAGATCATAATACACTAAATCTAGGTCATTTAGGCCAAGGTTAACATAGTCGCCAAACCTAACCATCCAGTCGACTGGCCGCTAACAATGGTGAACCGCTAGCGGTCGACCGGACGCACCAGTCATCGACCAATGGGGCTACGACATATTAATATTTCTTGCCTCATTAAATTATTTACTATCCTTTAATTTAACCGTTACTATTATTTATTTACATTTATTTGAAATTTTCCCCTTAATTAAGTTTTGTATTTAACATTTACTTTAATGTTATGTTATTAAAATTGTTTTCTTTAATTCGTTTGAATGAGCTCTGATCTAAAATCTTTAGATGCTGCTAACTTCTTCATTTGTACTCCGATCGTAGAATTTTATATATGAAAGTTGATCAGAAGAATACCAATAACACAATGATGCAAGTTTCGTTGTCAAATCCGATGTTTGTTCAGACTCCATTTTTAGGCTTTAATAATTATTCGTTAATTCTTCCTAATTAGTTACTGTTTATTTTTTGAGGCGTTACATTCTCTCCCCTTAAAGAATTGAGTTATTTCAATAATCTGGACCTATGTCCAAATTTCAAATCAAAAAAACCCAATTTCCAATCTTTCATTTCAATTAACTCAATTTCGATTTAGTTTCAAATCAACCTGATTTCAATTTCAATTCAGATTAACTTCAATTTTCGAAACATTCATTTTTTAACTTCAAATTCGATTCAACAATTCAATTCGATAATTTAAATTTCAATCCAATTCTTATTTTAAACCATTTCAATTTATATCAATTTTAAGTCCAATTTCGATTTACTAATTTAAAACACTTAAATCAAATTAAACCTCATTGTTCAATTTTAAGATTCAAATCATTAAAATAATTCAATATTCAAAATTAAAGGCATCTATCGATTATAACTTCGTATTTGCATTTCAATTCTTTAAACTTATTTCTTTTAACCAATTTTAATTTTAACATTTCAAAGTTTGAATTAGAAAATAGTTTAATTCATATCAACCCATAATTTGTTTCTTTTAAAGCGATATCATTAACCAAAATCCAAAATCAAGAAATTAAAACCATTTAATTTAACCAATCCTGTGTTTGTATATAATTTTCTACTCTATGGCCAAGTAAATAATTATTTTAATTTTTAATTTCGGGATGGATATATATCATTTCAATCCAAATCAAAGTGTCATAGGTGTATGTCATTTCAACCTATTTCTTAATTTATTTCAAATAGTCCAAATGATAATATAAATGATGTCGATAAACAAATTAGTAATAGCAGGAATAAGTCAAATAATAAAACAACTATATATCCATCATCAATCAATAGGCATACAATAACAATTAACATCTAAATAAACCAATATAGCACAAAAGTTACTGATTGTTAATTGTCGCTGTTTAACTAGAAATTAAGTTCAATATTAATTCAAATGTCAATTTAATGCCATATAAGATTTAATTTCAATTACAATGTCAATTTAAACTACTAAACAACAACCAATAAAATTCTTATCGCTTCATAAATATTTTTTTTGGCATGGCCGACGGTTTTATAGTGGACCGACCACTTTTATTACGAAATGTAATAAGGTTGAAGTACAGGAGTAAGGTATAGGCACCTTAGCTACTATGAATGAGAAAAAAATACAACACAGGAGTATGACAGACACGTCACAACTACTAAACAAAATACAAGGCTAGTTCTCCTCCGCAGAGGAAGAATCACTAACGCCCACATCTCCACTGGGAGAAACATCCCCAAGCAGACCAAAATAGGGGCGAAAATGTACAGCTAGAGAAGGATCATAACAGTCAATGTCAGAAGAGTATAAAAAGGATCGATCCCATGCAGAATCAGCTAGAAGAACAGAATTACTTTCAGCAAAAGTACCATCCATGTCAAGAACCAATGAATCTCCAGAAATACTATAATAAAGGCATCGAAGATCCAATAAGTCATCAGAAACATATCTAAAATAGGAGTCATCCACTGGGTTGAATCTCATTTCAGAACAGCGCTCAACCCAACAATGTTCAGTCTCAGCCCAAACAACGCGCGGCGGAGAGAGAACCGGAACAGCAAGGAGAACAGACGGAACATCACCAAGATCTGGGGGAGCAGGACACTCTAAGGAAAGAGATGGACCAGAGTGAGGAGCAAGCAGAGAGGCTTTGGGAACCCATTTTCTTAGCGGAGGTCGAGGCAGAGGGATTTTAGGAGCAGCAGCAGGAACAACAGAGCTCGCGCAGTCAGAGGCAATATGGCCAAAAGATCGACAGGTGGAACAAATGTCAGGTACCCAACCGTAACGAACACGAACTTCCACAACGTGACCAACAGCTAGCTGGACAGGAATAGAGGTAGGAAGAGCCTTATGGGGTGTAATCTCTATCAGGGCTTTGGCGTATACAAGCTTATCACGAGCAACAGTATTAGAGTCAAAACATTTCAATTTACCTATATTGCAAGCAAGCCAATTCAAGCCAAGCAACGGTTGTAAAGCAGATGGAATTTGAGAGAAGTAAACCCAAACAGGGATAGAAAAAACTTGGTCACGAACACTAGCCACCGTCGGAGACCAAGGGGTAGTAATAAAAGGCTGTCCATCAAAGAAGGAAGGTTCAGACTCTAGAACACGACTACGTTCCTCAGAGGAGGAGAACAATAGGAAGTACAAGGAATCAACCAACTTAACTTTAAGCCCACCCTGAAGTCTCCATGCCCTACGACAAGCAGCAGCCGCATCATGAAGACGATGTTTAGGGTCCAAAAGAATCCAACTACATATCCTGACCAGAAGTCTTTACCGGCTTGCATAACACAGGGGGGAGGAATCATCACTCCGTTATCCTCAACGATGTCGAACTCAACTGGTTCATAAACTCCCGCATTACGGGGCATGGATTTAAAAAGTGATGACCATGATCTAGGTACAGGTGGGCAAGGAGCAGCATGGCGATTCACAATATCAGCAGAAGAGGCTTCAGGATTGGTGCGGTGTGCAACAGAGTGCATGATATCTCCAGAATTTGAATCGAAGGTCTCTGATTCAACAATGGCTTTGGCATAAGTGTCACTAGCAGTTCCAACATTGGTGCAGGCAGGGGGAGGCCCAGGACCCACCAAAGCAGATGGCAGATTAGTGATAGCATCACACAACGGGAAGGCCATACTAGAAACACTGATGATTGTACCAGATCCTACTTTAGCATTGTTTCGAACACATGACGTGCTACAATCTGGCACTACGGATTTAACTATGCCATTGACTTCTCCTGCCCTACCTTCTAAATCACAGTCACTAACAACAGAACTCGTGACATTATCACCCAAAACGCTACCTAACATAGCATCGTAGAATTCCTTGGATCCAGCCAAAGGTAGGGTACCAGATTTAGACGACGCCATATTCACTGCATTGGACAAAACATCAGCTGAAGCTACAATTGATTCTGGGCGAACAGCAGGAACAGAGGGAGTTCGACAGCTAGCTCGAAGGGGGGGGGGGGAACTCATGGGACGAGAGAAGGTCAGGGTGAACGACAACATCAGCCGCCATACGCCTGAAACGTCCGCCAGAACGTGTAGAAGAGGGGGAGGGGATACGCTGAGAAATGATTAAAGGAGGAGACGAGGACATGAAGAGGGGAATGGGAACGGAGAGAGATGGTCAGCAATCGCGACAAGATGGAGAAGACGCGAAAGAAAGTAATCGCCTGTCACCCATTAATATTCGTTGCCAACGAATTTTCAACTAACATAAGAAAATTTAGTATTTCATGAGTGGGTTAAATCACTCATCTTTGTATTTATAGCCAATTAAAAATCCAATAAAAGCCTAAAATTCCAATAGTCTCTAAATCCAACCAAACGAGCTTCATATTGTCTGGAATTTCGATACGAACCAATGGAAGAAACCGTGCATCAATCGGAGTTCATATGCAAAATGATGTGTGTTAGAAGTTAGAAATTTAAAAGTAAATAAAAAATAAACAAAGGGCAATTAAGTAATACTTATCTTTCCCAAACCCTACAACAACGTTGACTCGACCACGCCAAAACAGCCACGATCTACACGTTGAAAACGCCGCGCATACGACCATCTTCGCCAAGATTCGACCACTCCATCATGACGCACGATTCAGGTCGCACCACCTTCCTCCATCCGACCATCCTAGGTGCCACTTATAGCGATCCGCCTCCGTGCCATTTATTTACCATTTCTAGCGATTTCATGCCGATCCAAGGTGATCAGCCACCATGGATCGCCTATACTCGCCGTCCTCTATGAGCAAGTGGCATCCGATCGTCGATTGGTCGATGATGCACTATTGATTTGAAAACCTTACAACAGATGGCCAAGAAAATTTTGCTCAATTCTGCACAAACGAAGCCTCCAATAGAAAAACGAATTGTAGATGCAGATTACGTTCATTGTGTGCTTCACGATAATATATTATATATATGATTTGAGCAGTATGGATTTTCGATTTGATTTAGAATTGTAATTTAGGGTTTTGAGATATCCACCATTGAGGAGGAATAGATGAGATAGACATTGTACATACAGAAAATAGAATAAGAGACTGCCAGGGTTTATAACAAATATATATAGGCAGAGATGGATAAGAATGGATGAAACAGATCGAATGGGTCGAAGCGATAACAAAGACCCGAAAGTCTATTTTGTTTTCGAAATGAAAATGGGTTATAATATATGTCAGTATATTTAAACTCAATGAAACTAATATCAAACCTAATTTTATTGTATATAGAAGTTAGTTTTTAAATCAAATTATTTTAATTAAATTATTTTAACTCATTTCTACGCGTTTCAAGCTAGCACGGTCAAACGATAAGTTCGATCGCTACGAAACATGAAATCCTATAACAATTCACTATTACAGATCCATTGAAACTAGTTCCATCGAAATCCAATACAGTGCCCAACAGACTAAGTTTTCATGTTATTTAAGACAATCTATTTTAAACATAATTTAATCACCTGTAAATTCTAAATTAAAAATTATCTATCATCATTATGATTTAAATAGGAAATAATAATCTTTAAAAATTAATTTTTCCATTTTATATCCAATATTTAAATATTAAATTAATTTCAATGTTTAATTACGACTGTAATAAACCCTAGTTTATTATAATTTAAATTACAAACAAATTCCTTTATTTTGATTTACATTCTTATTATTAAATCAACAAATACCTTATGAAATTATTAAACATAAGTTTCCATTTTATTACACTTATTACTCCATAATTAATCTCTTTTCTTCTATTAATAATACTATTTCTATTACATTAAATTTCATTGATTCCCAATTAATTTCAAATGGATTAAATAATAAGATGAGAAATAAAACAATTGTTATACATTAGTAATTCAAACACATTTCTAAATTTATTGTTTACAATAAAAGTTACTAACTCAACATACTATATAATTGATCTCTTATTGCATGTTAAAACCAATTAAATTAAATAACCTATGATTTCCCTTTGTAATACAACATTTATTTTATTCCACGTTAACCATTATTATTACCATCAATCGAAGTGATATTAAACAGTTTTCAATTACATTCAATCAACATTATTAAATTATAATCTAATAATTTTTTCCATTAATAAATCATAAATTTTGGTTTCTCCCAATATTAAATTCAAAGTCTTATTTAATTGGATATTTTAATCATCAAAATACGGGTCATTACAATTACTTAGACGTCTGACCTACTTAAAAATATTATACAACATTAGGATTCGAACCTATGTCATAAGAACTAAATTTTATGCCTTACCAACTGAACTACAAATGCTTTTGCTACCAGGGTATCAGATATCTGGCAACAGTACTTAGACATCTGACCTAATGCTCAGATGTCGATAACCTCTTTTAGATGTCTAAATCATGTCTATTTTACACATTTTCTTTTCTGGAAAACAACCGAATGTTTGAGAAAATATTCAAACGTCGATCTGGTAAAAAAATTATAATAAAAGTCAAACGTCTGAATCATAGGGCCAGACGTCTGAAATAGGTCACAAATGAACATATTTTTTGGGATTGTATTCAAATGTCTGACCTTATTATTCAAATGTATACCATCATTTTAAAATGTTTTTATATACTAGAACCAGACGTCTGACCATACAGCTTAAACATTTGACAACATATAAATGGCTATATTTTGAGCGGAAGTTTGTTTTTTGAAAAATTATATCTTTTGAGTTAAGATGTAATTCTTTGAATGATCATATTCCTTCAACATGACTTTTAAATACCAGAAATAAAGACCTGGTACACTTGTTGATTTGACATCTCTCTTGCTTTCTAAATCTCTAATGCGCTTTGTGAAATCAAAAGTGCTTTAAATATTCGCGGCTTCCTATATTTGTGCACATTTAATTCACAATCATTAAAGGATATTACAGGAAGGGTGCACTGAAGAGTTACTTATCCATGTTGTAAAAGTACACATCAAAGTCAAAGTTGAAATTATTCATTTTATAGTTGAAATCCTATTAAGTTGTTTAGGTAATGTTGTGGATACTTGTTCATTTGGGTCAAGTGAGGTTTGGTTAGTGAAATTCCAAAAGGAGTCTGGTACCGAACATAGGATCAATGGGGATTTCGAACCAGTATAAAAATCGATGGTGTAATATTTTATTTTGTGATTCCTTTCTTCTTGCTTATATTATTAGCGTAAGTCATATTTTGCCATATTGTAGATCATTCCACATTCTATATGAAAACCACATCACATAGCGACTTTCATTTAGTATTGGAGACTGACATTTCAAAAATAGTAAAACCATTTTGAAAATAATATGACATTAAATTTCTCTATTTTTCAAAAAGGTCAATCGATCACACAACCCCCACATTTTACATGCACAAATTTTGCATATTTGTTTGCTAGAATGAGAATATATATATGCAGTCTAATAGCTATGGTACTTGGAACAAGACTCGGATCGATTATGAAGCACCCACTACTGATTTTAATACATGGATGAATCAATAAGTTATTTTAGCCGAAACAACTCTAAAGCCGTGAATATTTTATTTTCTGCGTTGGAGAGGAATGAATTTAATAGAGTTAGTATATGTAAGTCTGCATACGAAAATAGAAGATTCTTCGAATTACACATGAAGGCACAAACAAAGTTAAACAAAGCAAGATTTTCATGTTGAGAAATCAATTATAGATTTTTAAAACGAAGGAAAATGAGTTAATTTCAGATATGTATTCCCATTTACAAGATATTACATATGCACTCAGCAATTAAAAGAAAATATATCTAAATTTAATATTGTTTGAAAAAATTAAATTCTTTAACAAATGAGTGGTAAAGAAAAGAGGTTGATATTGAAGAAGCAAATGACCTTTCCAAACTCAAGGTTGAAGAGTTAATTGGTAATCTCATGTCCTATGAAGTAAATTTGTAGGTCAAGAAGCAACAAGAAAAAAAAAAGAGATCGGTTGCATTTCAAGCTGAAGATGATTCTGGTATTGATCAAAATGAATTAGCTTACCATGCAAGGGTTTCAAAAATTCTTTAAATCCAAAATGGCATCAAAACTTTAATGGCAACTGATCAACTATGAAGTGCTTTGAATGTGATAAGATAGGCCAAATAAAAAAGGATTGTTCAAAACTAAATAATGAAAACGAACTTAAGAAACAACAAGAAGCAAAACCCAAGGAAAGAATAGTTCAAGTCACTTGGGATGACCTCAGTCATCTTTGTCCTATGAGGATGGTGACACTGAACAAGCAAATGTCTGTGTTATAGAATTTGATGATGAGGTATGAAAAATTACTCTTATGATGATTTACCTAAAATTAATATAAGGATTTTGGAAGAAATGGAAAATGAAAAGAAACAAAAAAAAGCTTATGCACAATTAATTAGAGTAGAATTAGAAATATGAATGTTAAGAGATGAGAAAACTATTCTTCAAGAAGAATTATATGAAGCATAATGATCTAATGAAAATTTGACATCTCAAATTCAAGCTTTGTAAGCAGAACTAAAAATCTACCGAGATGAGACTGTCAAACTTTTAAAAGATAACTGTGATTTACTATCATCTTTGATACACCTAAAAATCAAGCTATTACTTTAGAATCTAAGATTAATGACTTATCACAAAATATTTCAAATTTTAATAACGACATTGAGAGTTTAACAAATTTGATAAATATTTTAAATCCAGCCTTTAATAACAATAGGATTTAAAACTTCTAAAATTTTATTATTCTGATTCTAAAAAGAAATATGTATTTTTATATAGTAAATATAGAAAATCCAAAGTTACTAAAAGTCAAACAAAATTAGAAAGCTCCATTATTAGTATTTGGGTTTCCAAAACAAAAAATACACTTGCTAGAATTAAATATATAAATAATTTATGTCTGAAGTGCATTTAAATTAGAACTTCGTTTTCAAAGGCTCAACCAAATCACTTGGTTATGGTCACCAAAAATCCAACCTCCAGACCCTAACATAAGAAGTGGGTATCAATACATATTTCTTATTTTTTGCAGGTACACCACATATCATGGGGGAAATATATTCCAAATTTTCTCATGCATATGGAAATAGAGCCGCGAATGGAGGAAAAATAGAAAATTTTATAATCTTATCTTTGAATATATGATATGATTTATGAGAAAAATATTATTTTTAAGCTATTACTTATTTTTGACAAATAATTTGAAAAGGTATAAATAATTTATATTTTTTGAAAAAAATTAAGATATTTTAGATTAATCTATAAAACTAGTCAAAAGAAGTATTTACTTCGAAAAGAATTATATTTATGGGTACAAGTGTTATAAAAGGATCATGTCCTAAAAATATACTCAATGAGCTTTTGATGATATATCTATTCACATTTAATTGGCAATATGTTTTCACTTTAAAATTTCTTTTGGCAATTTTTTATGAACAAGAATTTATATTTATCATAACAATATGTGGTCGTTTTACTTTTGGAATATAATTAATAGTACTTTTTTCAAAAGGTATTTTTCAAAAGTTTTTATATGATTTGTGTCATATTACTCTTTCATATTTTTCTTTTTCTCATGTATAACTTCTTTCTGACGAAACAGGGGAAGAAAAATTGAGCATATTGATAGAGGAGTAAAACAAAAATTTATTTATATCTTTATATATATATAAATGTATGTATGTATAGTTACCATTATCAAAAGGGAGAGAATGTTAGAACCTTCGTTTTTTGGTTTTTAAGTTACAACTATATATTATGAATTGTATCGTGCAAGTTGATTATTTTAAGAAAATTCAAACTATAAAGACCAAGGTAAATCACCACAGTTGACGAGCACGATCAATGAAGGTTGTATCTTAGACGAGTCGTTGTATGTAAGTCCAGAAAATACTTATACAATATCCTTTGATGATACACACACAAATATTATAAACTTTGAACTTAGAAAGTTTAAAAAGCAAAAATTTTTAGCTTACGGGACTCGAATCTAGGCCATAAAGTACTAATTTTCACTTCTTACCTAATGTGCTGCAAACACTTTTGATATCAGGTTCTCAAACATCTGGTAACATTACTCAGACGTCTAACAAAATTAAAAATATTATGCTGCACTAAGATTCTAACCTGGGTCATGAAGCGCTTATTTTTACAACTTACCAACTGAACTACAAATGCTTTTACTACCAAGGACTCATACGTCTAGTAACATTACTCAGACGTCTGATCTAGTGCTTAAATGTCTAGTAACCTCTTGTAGACATTTGAATCATATCTTTTTCAAATGTTTTCTTTTTTGAAAAATGGCCAGATGTTTGAGCCAAAAGTTATACATCCGAGCATGTACAAACCAGTTTTTATAATAGAAGTCAGACATTTGAATCATAGGGCCAGATGTTTGAAATAGATCAAAAATGAACGTATTCATTTTTGGAACGTGTTCAGATGTCTGACCCATTATTCAGACATTTGACTTTGTTTTGAAATGATTTTTATACACATAGTTAGAAATTTGGCCATACAACTCAGGCGATTGAGAAGGTATAAACAACTATATTTTGAACAGATGTTTGTCTTCTGGAAAGTTATATGTGTTGATTTAAGATGTGATTCTTTGAATGATTGTATTCTTTCAATATAAATTTTCAATATTATAAATGAAGACTAGATTCACTTGTTGATTTGATATTCTCTTGCTTTCTAAATCTCTAAGACACTTTGTGAAATGAAAAGTGCTTCAAACTATTATATGCTTCCTATATTTCTGTTCGTTCAATTCATATCATCAATGGATATTATAGGAAGGGTGTACTAAAGAGTGACTTATCCATGCTGTAAAAAAACACATTAAAGTCAAAGTTAGAATTATTCCTTTTATAGTTGAAGTCCTATTGGAGATCTTCGGGAAAAGGTTGAAGTCTTGTTCGGTTGTTCAAGTAGGGTTATAGAAACCTGTTCATCCGGTCAAGTGAGGGTCGGTTAGTGAAATTCCAAAACGAGTCTAAGAATGAAGTGAAGGGGAGTCTAAATCAGTTTAAAAATCGCTGGTGCAATCTTTTATTTACTGCTTTCTTTCATATTGCTTATGTCATTAGCTTAAGTTATATTTTGTCATGTTATAGATCATTCCACATTCCGCATAAAAGTCGCATCATGTAGAGACCTTAGGTCAACATTGAGATTATGGTAAAGTTAACAATTAGGATTTGTATATGATACAATCAATAAAGATTTATTTATCACTTGTGGACCTATGATTTGTTGAGAAAATTCAAGGTCAGGATTCCAAGGCAAGCAAGTCCCAACACTACTAGGGACATCGAAAGATTGTTTTACTTCTATTTGGATTTTGAGAAATATAAAATCTAGTGGGAGCCTTATTAGAAAAATGAAATGAATATATTTAATAATTTTATATGCACATATGCTATACAAATTAAAACTATCTACTACACGAAAATTGTGCAAATAATCTAATTGATAAAATTGTTTATCAACTGAAATATATTAATTGCTCCTTTAAGATGTTATCACTATAACATATTGTCACTTTAAGACCCATGCAAGTGCCAAAATTAATGACTACTGAATACATTTTACCTTGGTCACCAAAATATATTGTGCCAAAGACTATGTATTTTCTTCTATGAGTTTTGAACTATAATGCAATAACCAACTATGGATATTTGATTCATATCGGATCACATACAAACAATTATATAGTGAATAATCACATTCGTAATGTATGAAATCTCGATGATATTGGTTTACTCAAAATGAGAAAGTAAATAATAGTGCAAAATCGTATTTCCAATGTAATTGAATACAACAAGAATTTTATTGCATAAAAAAACAACAAATGATCGATGATTTAATACTCGATTTTGGTCAGTTACTTTAGTGTAACTTTTTTGATATTCATAAAATGTTAAGGATATTCGAATGCGCTTTTGTAAAGAGCTTAATCTAGTCCTATAGTAAAGATTTCCTTTTGAATAGTTCAACCATTTAAAAGGAAAGTGAATGTTCGAGGGTAGATGTAAAATGGGCATAGTTGGGATGAAGAGAATGAACTGTCACTTCTCCTTCCTTAAGGACATTAGAAATGAGAGTTGTATAAAATTTAATAAGATACTTACAGTTTCTATTTCAAATGTATTTTATCATAGTAAATTGTTTTTCATTAAAGTTATTTCTACGAGATCAAGATATTTGATCTAAAACACCCGACTATGGACTAGTTACACTTGATGGAATAAATAGCCTATAATAAATGATTAAATAGAGTTTCGTGGTTCATGTGATATTATAGTAATGGCGAAAATAGTGGAAGCATATCATATGACACTTATTAGTAAATGCATCAAAATTCAAAAGATTATCTTTTTATATATATTGAATATTGTTTATGAAATAATAGTTGTTTTTAGTATTGAATGAAAACAGATGTAGTTTTATTTTAATATGAATATTATGAATATTCGCTAAAAAATTAATCTAGTATTATATTGGTATTTGATTTCTTTAATAATAATGGTGCATTAGCTGCAAATATGGAAGCATAGAAATATTTAACAATTATTTTGGAATTATGACTAAGACACATCTTTGAGAAATAATTCACTAGTCGTATAATTATGAATTATATGATATGTGTGAATTGTATCTCAAAAGATCAAGGGAAAAGCACTAATTTAGTGGGAATGATAAAAGTGTTAATGAAACTTTCAGACTGATGCATATAGATGTATCAATCTGGTCCAATGATACTAAAATCGATCCACTTACTTTGTTAAAGTTCACCGATAAAATATCATAGACATGAACATATACATATAATACATGATAGGTTCATAGAATTTAAAATGGAAGTAGAAAAATAATATTAGAGGAAATAAGACAATTTGATTTGATCTAACAGATGTATTTATGGGCAAAGGTCCAAAAATACCGGACAAACGAATAAGATTCAATTTCAAAAGTCGATTGATGATGAGTGAAGTTCAGTTAACTTCTTTCTATAATGATATGTACTTAATATGAAGTATTACGTTAAAAATAATTTCATTAAAGCATAGTTCATGATATCATATTAGATATGAATTTATAAGAAACCACAATCTTAAATATATTAAGATATGAGGTTGACTAATTTATGTTATAAATATAAGTTTCGTAAACTCAAAAGAAAAATTATTCTTATGTGAGTATAAAACACAATTCATAAATGTTTTTAAATGCTTATTTTGTCATAATAAGAAGAAGTCGTTGTTTCATGAAATGCCACATTCAAGATGAAGGAATTTAGTATAATGGAATTGGATACAACCCAAAGATTTCAACATAGAAACATATTTCATATGATGAAATAAAATTAACTAGGCCTAAAACGTACACAAATTATTAGAATGTCTAATGATAATTCTTCCACATTGAAAAATAAACTATGAGGTTCTTATTGATGTTAAGATATAAAATATTCCTCCATTTTCAATAAGTTGTGAAGAGTATTGATTTTTCCATATGGCCCAATGCATAAATCCGAATGGATTCCAAATACATTATCAAAATATGATTTTGATAGTTGTAGTATAAAGGACATGATCCTTCGAACGTAAATGTGCTTTTATTTTTGAGACCAACGCAGTTAGAAGATAATAAACAACATTTATGAGAATTATTACATTGTAAAATTCAATTGTTGAAATTAATGTAATAGGTTTGTCACTCATCAAGCTTAAGTTAATTCGTAAGCTATTTACAAATTATCATCCACATATGACTTTGAGTTTTGGAATACATGTTGAAACAAAAAAATTCTAAATAATAATTCAAAATAAACTATTTGCACATAACATTGAAGTCCATGGGAGCAATAACTGATATTGTGAGATTTGGAAGATCAAAGAGCTGATACAACAGTATCATTTGACAAGCATCAGATTTAGGAAAATATTTTGATAGAGAAATCAAGTAGTTTGACTTAAGTTAAAATGCAGAGTAAACGTGTACTTGGAAGAAAAAAACATTAAGGGTAATAAAATATTTATGAAATTATAAGTAAATAGCATACCACTGATAGTTAACGATGTACTCATGTTAAAATAACTTTTAGTTTTGTTGTTTAACTCTTAGTACAGGATTTAAAAAACGTAATCTTTTATAATTAATATAAAAGGATGCAAGTAGTATCCTAAAAGATATACACAAGTAACATATTTTTTTTTTAATGAAGAGCATGTAAGATGGATTCCTTATGGATATGAAAATGGAATTATCATATATGCTGAATTGTTTGACATATCGCATTTCGATGATGTATTTGATACTTGAAGAGAATATCAAATCCAAATTAGTATCATTAAACTGTAGTTAAGAGTATTCTCAAGTAATTACGAAACAATAGAAAATTGCCTATGGAAACGTTGAACTCCTTATAAAGGTATGCTCATACTTGAGTTTCATGAGTGATATCAGATATAGTTCACCAATCATAAATTCACGTTTAGCATTAATTATGGAGCTTTGGGTTAGAAATGTTCCAAGACAGAGACGGTGGCCGATTCAATCAAAATCCTAAGTACAACCATGAGTAGCATCGTAATAAAAGCAGTACGCATAAATGCACAAATTTATAATTGAATTAGGGGTAATTCCAAAAGTTGAGAATCCTAAGACATTATTTTGTGAAAACAATGTGGCGATACAGATTGCAAAAGAATCTAGGTTCATAAGATGTTAAGATACATACTTCAATGGTTTTGCAAAATAAAGGCAGATTCATAACATTAGAGAGATGTTGGCTGAAAGAGTGGATAGTAAACTAAAATAGTAGATCCATTCACCAAGGGACTAGCTCAATCAGTTTCGTACTGATTGGTGGAATGGGATTATGATCCCATAATTGATCCAAGTGCAAGTGGAAGATTGAAAGAGTTAGTGGTATGCTCAAGGGAAATTATGTAATTTGTTAAATATGTCTAACTTTATAATCAATTTTGTTTTGTAATAAAGATGTTTGATTTCTTTTATATACTTTGTTATATAGTATATCATTGGTTAAGTAATTAATTTAAAGTGTATTAATAAGTAAATCCTTAAATAAAATGTTTTGTGGTTGTAGTTGCAAATAGTTGCGATTGTGAATAATTAATCATAAAATAACGTTTTGTTTTAAATGTTCTTGGTCGAGATGTTACGAGAAAGGATATTGATACAGAGATTGAGAATAAAGTGCGCAATTGAAACACCCTACACCTCTTAGTATACCCAAAAAGGACACTGTAACGACCCATAAATTTTCAATACTTAAAATTGTTAATTTAATAGGATTTTTGAAATTTAATATTGAAGAAAATATAAATTTGTGAATTATTAATAATAAAAATAATAACTAGAACAAATTGCAACAGTATGAATGTAAGTGAATGGCTAATAACTTGAATGGAATTCAAGTAAATTGAAATAGTGGAAATATTAAAATTTGTTTATAAATGAAATGTAAGAAAAACAAATGTAAGTATTGAATTAATTAATGAAATAATACAGTGTTAATGGTAATTAAATAAAATTAGTGTTGCATATGAAATTATAACCTATAGTGGTAAGTAATAAACTTATAAATGTAAGTAAAAGTAAATAGGTGACAATTAATATATGCTATTTATTTATTTAGTGTGTTAAATAAATTGGAAATCAAACTGCAATTAAAGGTAATTAAATAGTACGTTAATTGAAATTAAGTTAAAGTGGGAGAATATTAAGAACCAAGATTTAAAAGCATTGTTAGTTATATTTTTATTGTAATAAAGACACGAATAACAAGGTTTAAAAATTTAATAAATGGATTTTGGAGTTTTAATTTATAATTTCTCAATTTAACGAAATTGGAAAATAACACTGAAATTGATGAGTTAATCAACTTTAAATTTGACATCTAAAATTGTTTAAGTTGTTGTAAATGATTAAGGAATCAAAAATGATAGAAATGGTAAATAGTAAAATTTAAACTGAAAAAGTGATTTAATTAAGTAATTATTAATTTAATTTAATAGCTGGAAAATAGCCATTTTGGCCACTGACTCGGATTTCGACGAAATCAGTTTTATCGGATCCGTAATGGTGAATTATTGTACGGTTTCAAGTTTGGTAGCGATCGGACTTGTCTTTTTGATCGTATGGGCTCGAAATGCCTTGAAATCAATTTGAAATAGCTTGATTTTAGCATAACTTCTTCATACGATGGAATTTGGACCTGAAACCTATCCCATTGCATTTAAAATATTTAAAACATCTATTTTGATATATGGGTTGACCCATTTGCGTTTCGGAGTCGAAACGGGCTTTTTAGGCCATTATCGTTCAAATTTCCAGACCAATTGAGCCCATTCAATTCTATTTTGTTCGGCCTATATATACCTCATCATAAACCCTAGCATATTTCTTATGTTCATTTTTCTGTACGTACAATTCCAATTGCTCCTCTTTCCCAATGGCAAACAGAACCCTAAATCCCAAAATGCAACTTCAAATCAAATTCAAAGCCAAAATTCAAACTCCTCAATACATATCAAATTTTATATCGGTCTGAAGCTCTCGATGAGTGCATCTCAGATCTGTAATTTTTTTTCCAATTTGAACCTCTGTTTGTCCACAAATTGGAGAACGAATTCCAGCCGTTCATTGACGTCCGATGATCGTCGTCCCATCGACGAATCAAGGGTGCGATGTTGTAAAGGGGGCCAAGTGTTGTTCAACGGCGTGTCGCGTTCTGGGTTTCAACGGCTAGATCGTCACCGTAAATTCGATTAGGGCTTGGATTTGCCGGCTGTATCTGTTCATTTCACCCTCGACGAGGCGTACAGGAGCAAGCGACGGTCGTGGGGAGGCACGCAGGTGGAGGCGGTGCCTCAGGCAGGTGCAACGGCGCAGCGATCGCGTGGTGACGGCCTGATTTGGTTGCTTGGGAACATGGTTGCGAGCTTGGGCAAAGTCGAACATAGGCAGTGACGTGGGCTGCGTATGTTTTTTTATATATTTATTATTTTGTTTATTTATTTAAACTTTATAATTCAACCGTTCTAATATCATAACTTTTGCATACGAGGTCCAATTCATGCGCGGTTTTCTCAGCTAGGCTTATTTTGAAATTTTGGACATTTGATGCTGATTTGGATGAATTCTAACACTGTTCAAATTTTGGGTTTAAATTGGATTTAAATTCAATTTAAATTCAAAAGGTGAGTGTTTTAACCCACTCACAACTTCTAAAATTTCTTATGTTTGTTAAATTGATTTATGATGTGATTTGACATTTATTTATGACCGTTTAGCATATTTTGAATCATCATCTCAGTTTATTTGAATATATATGGATAAAATTGTTATTTAATTTATTATTGTATGTAAAATGCGAGTAAATACATGTTATTTATTATATATTGATGTTATTGATTGAATTGGATGGTGTTTGTGATAAATGTTTGATGATTGATATTGGATGAATGGATGTTGTATTTTATATTGTTATAAATTGCAAGTTGTTAGGGTTTTTATTTCATTCGGGATTGCGGTTTGAAATGATATATAACTGTATTTATATTTTAAATTACGGATTGAAATGATAAATATCCATATCACTGACCATAGGATAGAAAATTATATACAGACGCCGTGATATATATATAAAAATATTTTGAAATGATTTCTATGGTTTTGTAAAGAAATATATGGGTTTATGAGATATTGATTTGGATATTTTATAAATGTTATTTTACATATAGTTAAATTCTTGGTTTTAAGCTATATATAAAATTGGTTTAAAGTGTAAAATAAGTTTAATAGTAAAGTTTGATTGTATTAAGATATAATATGGTTAAGTATTTATTTAAATTATATTTCTGGAGTTTATAATGACTTAAATGAGAATAGGGTTGGAAGATAAATATGAAAGTGATTTGAAATTTAGTAAAATTGATATTTTAAAGTTATGATTTTTATAACTGGATTTTGGTTTAAGATGAAATAAACGAATATTCCAAGTATAAATAAATTGAGAGAAATATTTAGTTATTTATAATTTGAGTTTTTTTAAATGATAATGGATTTATTATGCAAATATTTCAAAACTAAATAATAGAAAATGGAATTGTCGAATCGTAATTACCAACCTTAGTTTTGAAATTGTTTAATACTTAAAGTTTGAAATATATTGAAATTGAAATGATTTATTGAAAACTAGAAGTGAGTTGAAAGTTATGAATTGGGATTTAATTTAAAGTGAATAAAATTGTGAAGTCGAGGGAATTATTTTACTTTATAAAGTAATTTTAAATTCAAACTATTTTATTTTATATACTGTTTGAATATCCAACCATTTAAGTTTTGGAAGTTATGGTTTAGAAGCTATGAAATTCAAAGTATTATAAACCACTCCGAAAGTTGTCGTACTCTCTGCCAACTCCGAAAACCACTTTAACAACCGTGTACATGGTAGAGATTCCAGAATGAAGTAGGTTGGTGGCGACGTTTCCTTTGAGGTATATACATGGACCCGACTCCCGTGAGTCGACATAAGGTGGCTAAAATAGGAGCGATCGACGGGCTAAGAAGGTAGCACCTTTTATCGGACACACTCCTTCGATACCATTATATTACTTTGTGATTGATTTGGGCCCTTTTGATTTTGGGGGTGTGGCTCGAGGTGGGCGGTACTAGCTGCTACGCGTTACCACCGGTCCGGAAGCGTATTTGTTATATCTACCCTAGCATTGCCTAGTTGTGCCGTGTAACTGACCCTAGCACGCCTTGTACGAGTTTGGTTTTCTCCCGTAGCCCATGGAGTATTTAGGGTAGTCTCCCAATCTGGAGATGCGCTGATACTGGATGGACTACTGAGACTATTATGTGGTAAGGGTCTATGGGCAACCCCTTAACGCTATTTAAAAGTACTATTAGACATTATTATAATAGTGAAATATTACTACATAGTAAATAGTTTGACGGATCCTTATGAGAGTGAATCCCGAGCATCTCTTAAGTTACTGCAGTCACGTTGACATTGGATAGGAGATGTCAAATTCCATAAACATCTCTGACGCCGTTCCACTTATATTATTTACCGTTGATTTAACTTACATAAGATCTTTTAGTTCTGACTCGAGTATTTTGTTTTTTCAATTCGCTCGGGTCAGTCTGAGCATTACAGGATTTGAAGACCTTATTTCTAGAGGACGAAGACTGTATTATTTCTATTAGTTTCTACATTGGTCCGCTGCATTATTTTATTTTTCTCTGGTATGTGTAACTTTGATATGTATTGTATAAGTATAATCAAACGTTTTGTAAACAGCTTCATGAACCGTTTATTTGATTTTTATATTTTGTCGTTCCGCTGCAAGATTCTATTTTTTTTCTTTCTCTGTTTTTCCTTATTTACCCCATAACAATCCGCCCTTCTGTATGGTTTAAGTCTGACGTATGTGGTTTATCGTTGGTTTAAAACATACAAAAAGGATGGATGTTACAACGTGGTATCAGAGCTTTGGTTTAGCGATAAACCTTAGCTTTGTGTGGCCTGACTCTTTATTAATAGGGTAATAATATCCTACGATGAGTCACTGAGTGTATATATATGAGAGAGCGTATTTGTTAGTTTTATAAAAAGGTTTTAATATTGTGTTAATTTGTTTCATTTTGTATTTATAAATTCTGGTTGGTTCATGGGATGCTATGACATCAATAGAGATTTTTAAACACTTAATAGGACAGACCGACACAATATTTGTTTTGAAATATAGGTGAATGAAATAATTTTGCCTATTGTATATTTTTATATAAAAAAAATAATATATTTTATATAGGTTATATTTGGTTGTTATATATTTGTTGTTAGGTTGTGAACTTTATAAATATTGATTGAGAAATAAAATTTACAAAGAAAATGATTATAAAAATTGGAAATTTAGAACCTAAGTTTCGGGGTTTATGAAAGTTCCTTTCAAATGATTTTGGAATATAGTAATAATGTTATTTATAAGTATTTTCTGATATAAATATTCCAATATAATTTAAAAAAATTGTTTTAAAGAAACTTTGGAGAGAAATAAGTTCTGTACTCCCCACTCTGTCGCTGGAAAATAATTTCGGTGATGGGTGCATGCATTATCGACATTCATTTTCGAGTTTCGAAGTGGGAAGGCCATTGTAGTAGTTTTACTACAGGTTTATTTTGATAGACAAATATAAATTTCAAATTGTTTTAAATGTATTTGGATATGTAAAGTGTAAGTGTATACGTCTATCTATTATTTTAAAATGATTTGAAAGTTACCCAGTATCTGGTTCTTAAGTTTCCGTTAATTAATAGTTTCAATTATTGTAGTGAAATGGAATGTAACTAATTAATAATTGAAACCTCTAAAGGAAATAAGAGATTTAATTTTAAGTTATAAATAAAATTAAAAGAAATAAGAAAAACTTGTATAACTTTCAATTGCATTCTTTAACATATATATAACTTACCAACTATAAAAAGTTAAAATGTTAAAAGAAAATGTAATGGGAAATTTACAACTAAAACTTGAAGTATGAAAGCGTTCAATGAATTTGCTTTTATAAATAAGAATTTAATGTTATAATAGTCGTAAACTTAAGTATGACTGAAGGGCCACTAATTAAATATAATAGAAAAGTTATAAAGAATGATAATAAACTTAAGTAAATGTTAAAGTTACTTATAATAAAAAATAAGTAGAAAGATGAATACTGTAAATAAATGAAAATTTGCAAGAAATAAATGTAAATTAAAGGATAAATCGTTATGTGAATAAAAAGGGAATCAAACAACAAATGTATGAAATGAAATTAATAAGAATGAACTTGATCTATTGTTTAGAATTGTTGTTTGTTTGGTTTATGGTTGTTGGGCAAGGATACTTTAAAATTGTTTAGATGTATGAATAATCTATTTAGTTTTATCTAAGACTGTTGAGTAAATGGTGCACTTAGTAGTTTATTTTCCATTCTGTACAATTTAAAGTTTTGAACCCAAACAACTATTTGTGTGTTTGATATGAATAGATAATTGATTGTGTTGATTTGATGTGATGGTTGTATGCTTTGTGCAATGGGTAGTTGTCCATATTGATTTGTTTGATATTGATTGAAACAACTTTAAATATTTCATTTTATATAATCATTGACTCTTTTTGGATTATATAAGTGAAATACAGGTTATGGAAGCAATTGCTACTACTTTTGGTTTTATAATTAAGCGTTTGTTTGCCCGACAAATAAGTACGTTCTCGGATTACGGTTTTATAGCGTTATTATATTGTTTTCCCCGGGTTAGGATATATATTTTGGAAATCATATGTGATATTTTGTTATATATATGATATTATATTTTCTTCCGAGCCCCTCCGTACAAAGAAGACTCTGCCGAAATTTTCCGTAAATTTTGAACTTAGAAAAATTTTGAAAAATGTTTCCAAACTTTATTAATTAAAGTACAAAAGATTTAATGGTTATAAATTGATATATTTTATTTAAATTATTAAATTTTTTAAATTTATTTGTTTATAAAATTAATATTTTGAATAAGATGTATTGACTACTTAATTCTTTCTTTTCCCCTTCTTTTTCCTTTTCGAGGATGAAAAGTTTTGAGTGGGGGAGAGTGTAACGACCCATAAATTTTCAGTAATTAAATTTGTTAATTTAATAGGATTTTTGAAATTTAATATTGAAGAAAGTATAAATTTGTGAATTATTAATAAAAAAATAATAACTAGAACGAATTGCAACAGTATGAATGTAAGTGAATGGCTAATAACTTGAATGGAATTCAAGTTAATTGAAATAGTGGAAATATTAAAATTTGTTTATAAATGAAATGTAAGAAAAACAAATGTAAGTATTGAATTAACTAATGAAATAATACAGTGCTAATGGTAAATAAATAAAATTAGTGTTGCATATAAAATTATAACATGTGGTGGTAAGTAATAAACTTATAAATGTAAGTAAAATTAAATAGGTGACAATTAATATATGTTATTTATTTATTTAGTGTGTTAAATAAAATTGGAAATCAAATTGCAATTAAGGTTAATTAAATAGTACGTTAATTGAAATTAAGTTAAAATGGGAGAATATTAAGAACCAAGATTTAAAAACAATTTTAGTTATATTCTTATTGTAATAAAGACTGGAATAATAAGGTTTAAAAATTTAATAAATGGATTTTGGAGTTTTAATTTATAATTTCTAGATTTAACAAAATTGGAAAATAACACTGAAACTGATGGGTTAATCAACTTTAAGACATCTAAAATTATTTAAGTTGTTGTAAATGATTAAGGAAATAAAAATGATAGAAATGGTAAATAATAAAATTTAAACTGAAAAAGTGATTTAACTAAGTAATTATTATTTTAATTTAATAGCTGGAAAATAGCCATTTTGGCCACTGACTCGGATTTCAATGAAACCAGTTTCATCGGATCCGTAACGGTGAATTATTGTAGGATAACAAGTTTCGTAGCAATCGGACTTGTCGTTTGATCGTACGGGCTCGAAATGCCTAGAAATCAATTTAATTGAAATCAATTTGAAATAACTTGATTTTAGAATAACTTCTTCATATGATGGAATTTGGACTTGAAACCTGTCCCATTGCATTTAAAATATTTAAAGACATATATTTTGATATATGGGTTGACCCATTTGCATTCCAGAGTCGAAACGGACTTTTCGGGCCATTATCATTCAAATTTCCAAACCAATAAGCCCATTCAATTCTATTTTGTTCAGCCTATATATATCTTGTTATAAACCCTAGCCTATTTCTTATGTTCATTTTTCTGTATGTACGATTCCAATTGCTCCTCTTTCTTAATGGCAGACAGAACTCTAAATCCCAAAATGCAATTTCAAATCAAATTCAAAGTGAAAATTCAAACTCCTCGATACATGTCAAATTTTATATCGGTCTGAAGCTCTCGATGAGCGCATCTCAGATCTGTAATTTGTTTTCCAGTTTGAACCTCTGTTTTTTCACAAATTGGAGAAGGAATTCCGGCCATTCATTGACGTCTGATGATCGTCGTCCGATCGGCGAATCAAGGGTACGATGTTGTAGAGGGGGCCGAGTGTTGTTCATCGGCGTGTCGCGTTCTTAGTTTCAACGGCTGGATCGTTGCCATAAATTCGATTAGGGCTTGGATTTGCTGACGGCGGCTGTTCAATTTCATCCTCGACGAGGCGTTCGGAAGAAAGCGACGGTCGTGGGGAGGCACGCAGGTGGATGCGGTGCCTCAGGCTGGTGCGACGGTGCAGCGATCGCGTGGTGACGGCCTGATTTGGTTGTGTGCGAACATGGTTGCGAGCCTGCTCAAAGTCGAACAGAGGTAGTGACGTGGGCTGCGTACGTTTTTTATTTATTTATTATTTTGTTTATTTATTTAAATTTTATAATTCAACCATTCTAATATCATAACTTTTGCATATGAGGTCCAATTCACGCGCGGTTTTCTCTGCTAGGTTTGCATTGAAATCCGGACATTATGACGCTGGTTTGGACGAATTCTAAGACTATTCAAAATTTGGGTTTAAATTGGATTTAAATTCAATTTAAATTCAAAAGGTGAGTGTTTTAACCTGCTCACAACTTCTAAAATTTCTTATGTTTGTTAAATTGATTTATGATGTGATTTGAAATCTTTTTGCTTCTGTTTAGCATTTTTTGAATCATCATCTCAGTTTATTTGAATTTACATGGATAAAATAGTTATTTAATTTAGCATTGTATATAAACTGCCAGTAAATACCTGTTATTTATTATATATTGATGTTATTGATTGAATTGGATGATGTTTGTGATAAATGTTTGATGATTGATATTGGTTGAATGTATGTTGTATTTTATATTGTTATAAACAACAAGTTGTTAGGGTTTTTATTTCATTCGGGATGCGGTTTGAAATGATATATAACTGTATTTATTTTAAATTATGGGTTGAAATGATAAATATCTGTATCACTGACCATAGGATAGAAAATTATATACAGACGCCGTGGTCTATATATAAAATATTTTGAAATGATTTCTATGATTTTGTAAAGAAATATATGGGTTTATGAGATATTGATTTGGATATTTTGTAAATGTTATTTTACATATAGTTAAATTCTTGGTTTTAAGCTATGTATAAAATTGGTTTAAAGTATAAAATAAGTTTAATAGTAAAGTTTGATTGTATTAAGAGAAAATATGGTTAAGTATTTATTTAAATTATATTTCTGGAGTTTATAATGACTTAAATGAGAATAAGGTTGGAAGATAAATATGAAATTGATTTGAAATTTAATAAAATTGAGATTTTAAATGTATGATTTTTATAACTAGATTTTGGTTTAAGATGAATTAAACGAATATTCCAAGTATAAATAAATTGAAAGAAATATTTAGTTATTTGTAATTTAAATTTTATTTAAATGATAATGGATTTATTATGCAAATATTTCAAAACTAGATAATAGAAAATGGAATTGTTGAATCGTAATTACCAACCTTAGTTTTGAAATTGTTTAATACTTAAAGTTTGAAATATATTGAAATTGAAATGGTTTATTGAAAACTGGAAGTGAGTTGAAAGTTATGAATTGTGATCTAATTTAAAGTGAATTAAATTGTGAAGTCGAGGAAATTATTTTGCTTTATAAAGTAATTTTAAATTCAAACTATTTTATTTTATATATTGTTTGAATATCCAAACCATTTAAGTTTCGGAAGTTATGGTTTAGAAGCTATGAAATTCGAAGTATTATGTCTTGAAAGGTTATATTTCAAGCGTTTGGTTTCGAAATATTTTAATTTTGAAAGTGCTATGATTTTGGAAAGGATATATTCGAAATAAAAATGATATTATATTGATTTGGGTTTTAATAAAATGATATCATATTGATTGGTTTTTGAAACGAAAATGATATCGTATTTATATGGTTTTGAAATGAATATTATATTCTAGTTTTGAAGTATAATTATTTTGTAATGACCATGGTGTTATAATAACGTTTGGTTGTTAAAGAGACTGAGATCGGAAATTATCGTACTCTTTTCCAACTCCGAAAACCACTTTAACAACCGTGTGCACGGTAGAGATTCCAGAATGAAGTAGGATGGCGGCGGCGTTTCCTTTGAGGTATATACGTGGACCCGACTCCCGTGGGTCGGCATAAGGTGGCTAAAACGTGAGCGATCGACGGGCTGAGAAGGTAGCACCTTTTATCGTACACACTCCTTCGATACCGTTCTATTACTTTGTGATTGATTTGGGCCCTTTTGATTTTGGGGGTGTGGCTCGAGGTGGGCGGTAGTAGCTGCTATGCGTTACCATCGGTCCGGAAGCATAATTGGTATATATATACCCTGGTATTGCCTAGTTGTGCCATGTCACCTACTCTAGCGCGCCTTGTACGAGTTTGGTTTTCTCTAGTCGCCTGTGGAGTATTTAGGGTAGTCTCCCGATCTGGAGATGCGCTGATACTGGATGGACTACTGGGACTATTATGTGGTAAGGGCTATATGGGTAACCCCTTAACGCTATTTAAAAGTAAGTTTATTTTACTATTAGGCATTATTATAATAGAGAAATATTACTACATAGTAAATAGTTTAACAGATCCTTAGGAGATGTGAATCCCAAGTATCTCTTAAGTTACTACACTCACGTTGACACTAGATAGGAGATGTCAAATCCCGTAAACATCTCTGACGCTGTTCCACTTATATTATTTACCATTGATTTAACTTACATAAGATCTTTTAGTTCTGATTCAAGTGTTTTGTCTTTTCTATTCGCTCGGGTTAGTCTGAGCATTACCGGATTTGAAGACCTTATTTCTGTAGGACGAAGACGAAGATTGTATTGTTTACATTAATTTCTACATTGTTCCGCTGCATTTTTTTCTGGTATGTGTAACTTTGATATGTATTGTATAAGTATAATCAAACGTTTTCTAGACAACTTCATGAACCGTTTATTTAATTTTTATATTTTGTCTTTTCGCTGCAAGATTCTATTTTGTTTTTTCTTTCTCTGTTTTTTCTTATTTACCACATAACAATCCGCCCTTCTGTATGGTTTAAGTCTGACATGTGTGGTTTATCATCGGTTTAAAACATACAAAAAGACTAGATGTTGCAGACACACTAAGGGATATGGTGCGTTGTAGGTATAGCTAAAACTTTATAGAGACTAAGGTTCATAAGACAAAATAAATAAAACAGCGGAAACATTTAAAACTATTACTTATTTAAAAATCAAACTTTATAAAATGGGTCATAACCAAAATAAATCTCAAAATACCAAATACATATGTCTTATGAAACAGACTATCTCAGTCACAATATCAGAGTACATACATAAAATCATCCCTCTCAATAAGTACCGTTACATAAAAACTGAAAAGAAGAAGAAGAATATATAAAGAAAAACTCCGCAGCAGAATCTCCAAGAAAATACAAAATCTACCATCCCTGCCTCTGCTGGCCTATGGGGGGAAATGGGTAAATAGAGGAGTGGGTCAAACCAGAAGTCTTGTAAGTGAAAGTAACTACTAGTATTTTTGAGCAAGGTAAAGATAATAAAATTTGCAACAGTTCTAGTATAAAAGGAAATAAAGGAAAAGATAAAGCTAGAATAAAATACGGTTTAACTTTTTACTTTGCTTAGATAGTTCAACTGTTTGCACTTTTCTTAGATAACTGCTTTGATCATGTTGAATTCCTAATCCTACTTTAACTAGGCCAAAGTCCTAATTCTACCATTTGATCGGCTTTTTATCTCTGTTGTGCCACTGTGAGCTAGTCCCATCGTGTGTATAATGGCCCATTTTTCTGTACCATTTGAATTAGCAATAAACCACACATGTATAACTCAAATTGCACGAAAAGACAGATCATTAAGGTTAGAAAGAAAATAAAGATGGAACAGAATCTCACACGAATACCATATTTTATTTCAATAATAATCTTTAAAGCGGAAAATTTTAAAATACAATATCAGAGTTTAACCTAGATTCTACTTGGACAGGTATAACATCCGCCCTTACAAATGCTGACAAACAACAAAACAAATGCAATAGATGCAGTGGATAATAGAATACGTCCATACGATGATGAAGAACTTCAGCTCTCATTTGGAAACTCTAACCGTCTTCAACTAAACCTGAAACTACTCGGATTTGACCCGAGTATTAAAAATACCCGGATCAGGCTTGATAAACCTGCGTGAGATACTCAAAATTTTAAATGACTATATTATCAAAACCTTTGAAAGGAAGGGTATCTCATAAGACAATGCCCACACATAAACACGGACGGGTTTTTACCTTATGATAACCAAAACACTTTTATACCAAAATTCACTTGATATTATTTTTAATGACATTCTTTTGAAAACACTTTTCAAATAAACTTATTCAAATAAGGTATCAATATCTGGACTAAGTCTAAGGTAATATATCCGGACTAGGTCAATGGAATGTACCGAACGAAATATATGACACCAAAATGGGTAGCTGAAATATTTGCAAGTCATTTTAGCAATTTTGAGAATACAATCAAAACCATAAATCTCGTATTGGGATTGGATTTCCACCATGATAGGGAACTAGTGGCCTTTTCTCTGATCCACACATAACAAATATAGTTCCCACGGTGCCTTAATCGTTTTTCTCAAACTAGTCACTTGGTACTATACTTGCTATACTACAACTGATAACCAGTAGTTCCCTGCTTTTCTCAAGCTAACCACTTTATCCAAATGGGGCAATAAATGCCTTGATAGACGTATCCCCCAAAGGTCCCAACGTATTGGACACCACCGCATACACTCATTATTCCAAATTTGCATCTGCTAGACCACATAGTATCCCATCATAACCAGGGTGTGAGGCTCGTGAGGCTACACTCAATTTCTTCAAAGTCACGCTTTTCATACAAAACCATGCTTTGATCATAACAGATTCCACTTTGAATGCCACACTGCCATTCCTTTGATCACTATTTGACTCCAACAAGCATACAACATCTGAGCTCGTATGTCTTAGAGAAGGGTATTAAGCTAAGAGAAGTTGCCTTCTCCGCCACCAAGCAGATATATATTTGTAAAAGTCAAACGATGTGTCTCAGAAATGCAATGTCAGACATTCTTCCGTACAAATTCGTTTTGGTACTGAACGAAACCAAAGGCACTCTCCTACTACCACCGGTAGCAAGTAGTCCTTACAATCCAAAAAATCTTCACAATGAGGTGACCGCTGCTATAAATAACTCTATAATGGGAGCTACCCAGAGCATGTTCAACAAGTAGTCCTCACGCTATGAAGATCCACGATCTTCAATAATCGTCATCTTCAACGAGTCTTCACGTTCCAACGTATACATTGGTCGAAGTGGTTTTCGGATGGGAATCACCTAAATCAGACTTTGGTTCCTTCGAAGCTAATCATCAATTTAAAAGGATGTTAATTTCATATGTGGATATCAATCATCAATCAATTACTTCATCTTTTATTTAAATCAAATATCTTTCTTAGATATATTCTTTTCAATTGATTCCATTTTTTCAAGAGTATATGGAATCGATAAGCCTCATTTATCAAATCATTTGATTTATTAAAGCCTTTTTTAAATCTTGAAATAATTCTAAATCATTTCTCTTTTACTTAGGAAAACCTTTCAAAATAATTCGTTAAATCTCAATCAAAGATTTCTTATATTCAAGCTATAACTTTTAACTTAGGGAAAATATTCCCAAATCATTCATTAAACCTTAATCAAAGATTTCTTTCTTAACTTCAAATCATATTCTTGCAAATCAAAGATTTTCATAACATAGCACTGCTACCACCTGAAATATGGTAAGTTTCACCTCCAAGGGCTAATGGAAAGTAATTTTACATCATGAAGATCTTTCTTTAATATGTTTTATTTCGAAAATTAGTTTGAAGGGGTTTTCGGATAGGAATCACCTAAATCTGATCCCGGTTCCTTCATGCTAATCATCGATAAAAAGATGTGAAATTCATACGGGGTTTCGAAAATTAGTTTGAAGTGATTTTCGATAGGAATCAATCAAATTCAATCTCGGTTTTTTGGATAGGAATCACCCAAATCCGATCCCAATTCCTTCGTGCTAATCATCGATAAAAAGATGTTAAATTCATACAAGGTTTCAAAATTAGTTTGAAGTGATTTTCATATAGGAATCACCCAAATTCGATCCTGGTTTTTCGAATAGGAATCACCCAAATCTGATCCCTATTTCTTCGTACTAATCGTCGATAAAAATGTTAAGCGATTAGTTAACATACTAAGAATTTATTTCTTTTATTTTAGCAAAACTTAAATATGATCTTTAGAGCCTCGAGGCTTTTCTTTCGATCTATTCCATCCCTCGCCTAATAAGAGAAAACATAGGCCAGGTAAGTTCAGAACACTGGTTGCTCCATCTCTAACCTTAGTTAAACATCTTGTTTTGTCTTCGCAGATCTCACTGGCGGGACAAATGTAATAGTCGTTTCTGCATACCCAGTTATCAATCTTCGGTTTAGAAATGACTTATTAAACTTCTAAATCATCATTTAAAACACATAATTATTCTTTTAAAAACATTCATAATTGATTCTAGGAAAAACCGTTAAGTTTGAACCTTCTTTTAAAAAGTCTTAGCAACGGCAGGAGAAAAGTGCCGCGGAAAGTACTTTATAAGTTAATTTGATTTAAACAACTTTTTAATATTTGAAATTCAATTTTACATTCCAAATCTCTTTTAAACAATTTTAATAGATTTATCAAATTTATTTTATATTTTTAATCATTTAAAAATATCATTTTTAAAAGAAACCCTTTTTTGGATTCCGAACCGCGAAACCACGATGTTTTTAGAAAATTGTTTTGAACATATTTCGAACTCTTCTTGATGAAATCTTGATTTTATTTCTTCATTGAAAAACTATTATCATTGTGGACCAAAGAATTTTTATTTCGAAGAAATCCGACTTATAAATCATTCTCTATATCAATTTGAAGTTACGGGTTGAAATTTAAAAACTGCCGCTACGCGACGAGCTCGATTTTGACCAATTTTGTGAATTGCTTCGAAACTTGTCCGAAACACTTCAAATTTGCTTTAAATCATATTTAAACTATTTTAAATTATTTAAAACAATATTTTCATCATTTCAAACTCATTTTTCATTTTATTTCATATTATAATATTATATTATTATAATATAATTTTCAATCTTTTTAGATATTTTTAAATCATTAAGATGCTAAATAATTTCCATACACACACTTATATGGATTTAATTCTCATTTAATTAACTGTGGTTAGCTACTAATCATTTCTCTTATCATTTATCAAACAAGTTATCAACTAAATAAACAATCACATAATTAACCAATTTGCGACCAAGTTATCAAACATTTGACCATTCAACATACTTAAATATTTCAATCACTGTACTTGAAATAAGTTATGGATTGATTAGTAAATATGAGTACTGACGATTAGTTGCACTCCACCAATCTGTTGTGTAGATTCGCAAATCGATTCTGGCGGCACTTCCTTCTCTTTTCTCGCTCCAGAGCTTCACGAACTTGCTCCTCCTTCTTGATAGGTTCGGCCTCACCTTGATCTTTCCCTTCTTCCATCATTTCTTCACTACTTAGATGCTAAACCATTTTTTAATGGTATTCTAAGGTCTTTGGCAAAGTTTGGTTGTGTTTGGAGTTGATTTGATATGATTTTGAAAACGTTAGTAAGGAAATGGAAGAGAAAAAGCCATTGGAGAAGCTTTTAGAAAGATTGAAAAAGGAAGAAGAAGATGTAAAAACATGTAAAAGAAAGTGGAAGAATGTTAGTTTTATTTATAGAAAAGTTTTGAATTAAAATAATATTTTATAGAAAGACCAAATTACCCTTACTTATTTACAAAGTAATCTTATTTTTTTTCAACACTTAACATCACATTTCAAATCATTACTTTTTATGTCCTTTTTACTTAGATATTAAGTAAAGAAATTAATAATTATGTTTCTCTGATTTGATGTTTTACTTTTTGATTTTTGTACTTTTTGTCCTTTTATGTTTACTTTTTGTTAATTATATTCTAGAATTTTATGAGTATGTTTAGTAAAACTAAAATTGATTAGTGAATTAAATAATACTTATACTATTTGAATATATGTTCTTGTATAAGAAAATAAAGGTGCGACAACTTTTAATCGACAAATGCTGATTTTCGACAAAATATTTTACGGACACATTTTGACGTTTTAGTTAAATTATTTATTTATGTAAACCAAATTTAAAAATGAACTTTTTAATACTTTAAATGTAACGTCCCGCCTTTTCGCACGATTTAAACAGACGCACATGTCGATTCAAACCATACGGAAGGGCGGATTGTTATGGGATAAATAAGAAAAACAGAGAAGAGAAAAGAACAAAATAGAATCTCACAGCGGAAGGATAAAATATAATAATAAAATATACAGTTTATAAAACTGTTTACAAAACATTTGATTCTTCTTTATACAATTAAATATCAGAGTTCACATACCAATAATATCAATGCAGCGGAATACAGTGTAGTGGAATAAAATAGTAGATAGTAATACTACAAATCTTCGTCTTCATCCTCCAGAGCTAAAACTTCAAATCTTGAAACGCTCGGACTGACCCGAGCGAATTGAAAAGACAAAACGCTCGAGTCAGAACTAAAAGATCTTATGTAAGTTAAATCAACAGAATAAATATGAGTACAATAACTCAAAAGATGTTCGGAATTTACATCTCTTAAGGATCCGTTAAACTATTTACTATGTAGTATATTGCGCTACTATAGTAGTGTCTATTCATAAAATAAACTTACTTTTATATAGCGTTAAGGGGTTACCCATATAGCCCTTAACACAGAATATATTCCCATAGTCTATACAGTACTGTAATCTCCCCCGTACTGGGCGTCGTCAGAGGGCACTCCATAGGTATGGTACAAAACAAAATCGTATAAGGCGCGCTAGGGTAGGTGACACGGCACAACTAGGCAATGCCAGGGTAGATATACCAATTACGCTTCCGGGCCGATGGTAACGCGTAGCCGCAGCTACCGCCCACCTCGAACAAACTCCCCAAAATCAAAGTAAAAGTGGCCACTGAATCAATCCAAAGTCAAAGTATAATATCGAAGAGGAGTGTCCGATCAGAGGAATGACCTCATTAACCCGTCGATCGCTCCTGTTTTAGCCACCTTATGCCAACTCACGGGAGTTGGGTCCACGTATTTACCTTACAGGAAACGTCGCCACCATCCTACTTCATTCTGGCATCTCCACCGCATACACGGTTAGTCAAAGTGGTTTTCGGTATCGACAGAGAGTATGTCCATATCCGATCCCGGTCTCTTTGCCAACCAATCGTTATTATAACACCACGGTCATAAAAAAATAGTTTATACTTTAAAACCAGGATAAAATTTCCCATTTCAAAACTAGGAATTACGATATCATTTTGAAAACCCAAAACAATATGATATCATTTTAGCCCAAATATAATTCTTTTCCAAAAATCATACTGCTTTAAAATTTATAACATCTGGAAACCAAATATTTGAATTATACTTTCAAAGCATAATATTCGAAATTCAAAATTTTAAGACCATAACTTCTAAAACTTGAATGGTTTGGATATTCAACGGCATATAAAATAGATGGTTTACTTTAAGGTTACTTTGTAAAGAAATTTTTTTTTCCATGGCTTTACAAATATATTTCTTTATTTAAAGTCTAAACCGTAAATTTTATATCACTTCCAAGTTACCAAACCACTTCAATTTCTATATATATATATATATCCATTTGGAGTATTAATATTCCAAAACTAGACTTGGAATTTATTCTTTCAACAAATTAAATGTTCTATTATTTAGTCTTGAATATTCACATAAAAATCCATAAATAAAACTCCAATTCCTAGCAATTAAATATTTTCTTCAATCTAATTATACTAGAATATTCATTTTAAATTTATCTTGGAAAAATCCAGTTATAAATATCATACCTTAAAAATTTCCAAATTTAAACACATAATATAAATTTCAAATTCCATTTTCTAAATTTCCATTTTTATTCAACGGATTTATACACAGCTTAAATTCAAAATTTTTAACTTCATATGTATATATATATAGAAGAATAATATTTATAAAATATCAAAATTTAAAATTTTTTATAAACCGTATCCCATCCAAACCATAGAAATCACTTTAAAATAATTTATATATAGACCACGGTGTCTGTATATAATTTTCTATCCTATGGTCAAGTGATACAGATATTTATCATTTCAATCCGCAATTTAAAAATAAAATTTGCGGTTGTATATCATTTCAAACCACAATCCCGAATGAAACGAAAAATGCATGATAACTTGCAGTTTAATGATATACAATAAAATATCCATTCATCAAAATCATCCATCATCCAAATCACAATCATCATCCAATAATAAATCAATATCAATATATATCTGATAATATATAACAGGTAATAACTGGCAGTTATATTCAAAATAAAATTTAACAACTATTAAACTAACAGTTTATATTCAGTAATAAATTTTATAACTGTTTACTAGCAGTTTATATGCAAATAAATTAATTCTAACTATCAATTAATATGCAATAAATAAAATAAATTGACAGTTAAATTAAATAACACGATTTAACAGATATGATAAAAAAAATGCCAAACAGTCATAAATAAATTTCTACTCATATCTAAAAATAAATTTAACAAACATAAAAACTTTTAAAAGTTGTGAGTGGGTTAAAACACTCACCTTTTGAATTTAAATCGAATTTAAATCCGATTTAAACCCAAAAATTCGACGGTCTCCAAATCAGTCCAAACTAGCGTCAACAGATCCGAAATTAAATTACGATCCTAACAAAAGAAATTTCATGTGAATCGGAGATCTTATGTAAAAGTTATGTTGATTTGAACGTATGAAACAAAAAAATTTTAAAAAAATAAAATAAAACAAACCTACACGAGCTATGCCACGTCAGCAAATCCCTTCTCTCCCTGTACGCAACAATCACGTTCCCACGTTCGGCTCACACTCCCAAACCCTAGAGCCGCCGCCTCCCATTGCAAAATTTTGCCGCCTAACTACTCATCTTCGACCTGATCAGGGGCCATCATCGGCCTGCCCCCTTCATGCCGCCTCTATGGCGAACTCGCTGCCAACTCCGGTGCTGTCGCGCGTTCCCAGGCCGAGCTCGAACCGGTGATCTTCAACGACCAATTGTGGCGATTTCGATGCACTTTAACGCAAAATAAACCGTTGGATCGACAAGTCTCGACCCCCTCTACGCTCCCATACCATCTGATCGACGCATCGAGGCAAATCCACCGTTGAACCTTGTTGATGAGCATGAACGGCCGGGTCAAAACCCCCAATTTCTGGTCAAACCACCAATCAACTCGAGAAACGGACAATACCAGATGATTACGCTCATCGAGAACTCCAACATATATTTTTCTGGAATTTTTCTGGAGATTTTGAATTTCATTTGAAATTTTTGAACTGAAATAGATCTAGGTTTTGCAACCATTGAGGAAGAGAAAGAGATGAAGAAAATGAACGTATAGACAAATGATAGAAGATGGAGGCTAGGGTTTATCACAGCATATATATAGACAAATAGTAGTAGGCTAGGTGGGCACGAATTACGAACGTGCTAAACGGTAGTTGGCCCAAAAAGCCCGTTCTGTCCCCGGAATGAAATTTATTAAACCCATATATCCAAATAGGTATTTTAAAATATTCTGAGCGCGATGGAAAAAGCTTCATCTCCAAATTCGATCGTATGAAGAAGTTATGCTGAAAACAAAATTTCCAAATTGATTTCAAATTGATTTTAATTAAATCGATTTCAAGGCGTTTCGCGTCCGTACGATCAAACGACAGGTCCGATCGATACGAAACTTGAAACCCTATAACAATTCACCGATACAGATCCGATGAAACTAGTTTCATCGAAATCCGAGTCCGTGGCCAAAATGGCTATTTATATTAATTAAATAAATTAAAATAAATTATAAAAATCCAATTTTATATCTAAATTCCAAAATTTATCAAATTTTATTGCTTAAATATTCCTTAATCAATTTAGATGATTTAACAAGTTTAGATGTGAATTAAAAGTTGCTAAGTCTATCAATTTCAGTGTTAATCTTACATTTCATTATATTCAAAATTATAAATTAAATCTCCAAAAATTCTATTAAATTAAATAAATCAATGGTTATTCCATCCATAAATTTTAAATAGATGGATTTCATATTGGATTCAAAATCTATTATTTCTATATTCTTAGATTTCATTTAAATCTCTATTAACGAAGTAGTTAGATGTTTAAATCCATTTATTTCAATTTAATAAATCCAATTATTTATAATTACCCACAATACAATGCTTTAAACCTGATTTCAATCCTTCCATTCTCTATGAACCCTTTCTATAATCATAGTTAATATCTATTTTACATTCATTACATTAAATGCTCTCATTCCATTTACTATTGACTATATTTATATTGACTACCATATTTCCATTTACTATATTTTGGTCAATTTCATACGTTATTTGAAATTAAAGTCTCAACTAAACTTATCTATTTGATTTCATTCCTATATTACAGCACTTATTGTTTTACAAATAGACTACATTACAAATCATCATATTTCCTTCATATCTGGAGACTATTGCCTTAAATTCTCATTAACATACATTAAGGTTCATTTAAATTCTAATTGACTCCCATTTTAATTATTACAATAATTACTATCCTTACTTCCAATTTCAAAAATTCAGAAATTACCAATTTTCATTCCAATAATCCCATTTAATAGGCTTTCCATTCTTTATTACATCAATAGTTACTTTAACTTACATTAACCAAATGTTAAATTTAGATTTATTGTAATTGATTGCCAAAAATTTATTTGACACATTAAATAAACAAGCAACCTATATTAATTTCCACCTATTTTCTTAATTTGCATTCATAAGTTCGTTACTTGATTTAAAACCCTGCTATTAAATAAATTTGACATTTATAGGTGAAATTAACATTGACTTATATTTCATATCATAAATGCATGCTTATTTCATATTATTTAGTTATATTTACCAAACATGTCCACTAATTTACTATTTATATCCTTAATAAATTTATTTCTTGGTTTCATTCTTAATAAGTTTTCACTTCCAACAATATTATAATTATCTACTGGGCATTTGATCTTTATTTCATGAATTCATTAATTAATCCACAAATTGCCTTTGTTTTCTTATATCCAATTTATTACTATTTTAAGTACGTTTATTATCGACAACATTCATTAAAATTACTTATTTACACTTATTGCATTGGTTTATTCAACGGTCACTTTTATTTCATTCTAAATTAGATTAGAAATCATATTAAATTAACTCATTTAATATCATCAAATTTACCGGGTCGTTACATTAAATAAATTAAAAATGTCTCTTTATATTTTAAAATCATATTTAAAAAATATCCAAATCTCTAATTTTACAGTGTATGTAAAATTGACAAAATGCGACAAATTTGGTTATTTTTGAAAAACGGTTATTAACATACTTTTAAAAAATTTAATATACTTTTATTATCTTTATTAAATGTTTTCAATAAGATTTATCTTTTTAAATAAATATTTAAACCTGTTGATTTAAGCACTTATTTATTTTTAACAAAATTTAATTTTTGTTGATTTCTTCTAAAATCCAAATTAATACATTTTAAATTATCATTATAAAGAAAATAATTCCTCTATTACTATCTATTATACATAACTTATTTATTTAAGTTTTAAACCATTTTAAATTAAGAAAAAGCAAACTCATTTCGAAGTAGCGAAATTACAGGTCGTAACAGTTTGGGTCCTACAGCAAAAAGACTCCTGCTAGCACTCTAGAATCAATAGCGACTTATCTCCCCGAACCGAGGCCGCACGCACGACCACTATTAGGCTCGCACTATCTGTTTCTCCCTCTTACCCTAAACACCTCCTCCTTTGTGATACCATTCGTTCTAGTCTGAAAAGGTCATGCCCAACCTCGTCTATATGCGTTGTGAGACCATCAATCCTAGTTTGAAAGGAAATGCTATCAATTCGGGTCCTACCGAAAAAATCTAGTTGTGCCCCTTGGCCAAATCCCTTGGTTTGAATTTCATCTATTGGTCCCTTAGCTATTTTTTTTAGCATAAGCATGTCCCAGCCTCACCTAACCTATTATGAGACCATCAGTTCTAGTTTGAAAGGGTTATGCCCAGTCTCACCTACTGTGAAACAATCTGTCCTACTTTGAAAGGGTCATGCACATCCTCGCCTATTGTGAAACCATCAATCCTAATCTGAAAGAGAATGTTATTGGTTATGGGCCTACTTCTATCTTTTCCCGTTAACTTAATATAAGCCTTTGAAATAAGCCTCTTCTGTTGATTCTGCTCTATTTGCTTATTAACTTATTCTAAGTCTGTTAAATAAGCCTTTTCCGTTCATTCTGCTATATTTGCTTATTAACTTATTCTAAGTCTTTTAAATAAGCCTCTTCTATTATCTTTGCTACATTTGCTTATTAACTTAGTGCAAGTCTTTAGGACAAGCCCTTTTTTGCTCTTTCTATTTTATTATAACATATGTTATAACTTCTCTTTTATTTTGTCTTTCTACTTATAATCTACTAGTTATAACATGCTTGCAAATGTCAAATTTGCCTATTTCAGTCTATATTCTTTTATTAGAGTTCTACTTATTTATGTCCAATTTTCTATAACTTTAGTATTCTTAAAATTTAGTCCATATTAGCGAATTATCCACTTTTTATTAATTTATTTGAATAAAAGGAATAAAAGAACTAAAATTTACAAGCTGAAATCTAATGCAAAACGGATGTAAATAAAATACAAATAACTGTAAATGACAGCAAATAACTGTAAATAAATGAGTAAAATAGCTAAATAAAAATACCTAAATAAAGCAGACCGAAAAGAACATTAAAAATTAACGGTAAACAACTGCATAAAAGCGATCTCAAAATTGTAGAAAAACTACAACTGTTGAAAACCCTATCATTTTAAATTACTTAAAAATCTAAAATAATTACTTAAACATTCAATTGTGGTCCTTAGCTCTTTCCTTGGCCTTCCCGGATGCACTTGTAGCATATAAAATATTATAGTTAAAAAGATCTCTCCTCGGAAAAATATTCCTTTTAGGGTCCAGCCTTAGGCAATGAACTCAGATGGAGAAAATACGAATGAGAAAAATAGCTAGGCCTAGGGTCTTATTTATAGTGTCAATTGCGGGTCTCGGACCGTTGGATTTGAAGATTAAATCTGGTGCAACCATTTCATAGGCTCGCTGGGAACCGTTGGATGGAAGCACGAATGCACAGGATCGACTTAAAATAGAAAAACACGCCACTGCTCGAAACTGAACGAAACAACGTCCATATACACGTGCGGGTCGACATGCAGGTCGACCCTTGCATGTGTTAGGTTGACCTATAGGTCGACCCAGACATATTAGGGGTCCACCCTAGGGTCGACCTACCTATGTTTATTTTATTTTCTTTTCTTTCTTATTTTCTGACTTTTTGTTTATTCCGTAAATTCTTTGTTCTAGCATCGATTTTGACAATCTATATATGGAAATTGACCGAAAAATTACCACGGACACGATGGTGCAACTCCTGTGGCTCAATTCTGATAAGTTTTACAAAGTTATTTTATTATTTAATTAATTCGTTAATTAATTACTATAGCTTAAATTTTGGGTCGTTACATTCTCCCCTCCTTAAGGGATTTCGTCCCCGAAATGTCTAAGGTTGGAAGAATGAAATAAATGTTCTCATCCAAATTTTACAACCAACTACTCAACCATCATCCATTACATCTATTGCCTTTAAGTTTTCTAATGCAATTTATGATACATATGCAATAGTGTAGTGTCAGTGTCCCTAACTAATGCAAATGATTAGGCGGTCTACTGATTCAGTCGGCCTCCTTTTATGCAATCATGTTCGTACCATGTAACCAAATGAATGCAAACTTCCTAATGATAACTAATAGTTCTATACGCGTGCTACAATAATCACCCAAACGCAGCAATCATGTGGTAATCAACCATTTATAGCAACCATGTAAAATAAAATAAAAATGCAAATGCGCATACATCCATATAGCACACCACCAACACGAAGGCGACTTGCACGGTCGTCCATAAAGAGCTTCGAAAGGTGCCATTTCAATGCTAGTCTAAAAGCTATTATTATAAGTGAACTCTATTAAGGGAAGATGCTCCTCCCAAGTTCCCACAAAATCAAGTATATACATCCTCAACCATGTGTGTCTTACCATTTTACTAATATCACTTTACAATTCTTCTATAGTCTACACACATGAAGCAACAATCCTAGGTTCTCACTAGTGTCCTATAAACTTTACGAAAACTTCTATTATTACTTCTAAAATTAATCACTACTATCTCCTTCACCGCCTTACACTTTTCCATCACACCTAGGAAATGATTCATATCTACTCCATATTTGAAATTTTGGTTTGGTATTTATCATTTTATTTCAAAAACTAAGATTTTTAATTTTTAAAACATCAAATCCCAAAAAAATTTGCCTATAAAAGTTATAATTTCAAGTTTAAATTCAAAGATGCTTGGTTACTTAACATTTTATCTTTCTAGACTTTCATCTTTACAGCCTTTGTTGAATTTACATTATTCCCCAAACCTAGAGGGAAAACTTACAAATTCTAAGATCAAAACTTATTCTTTTTTTTTCATTTTAAAGACCTTTACAGCTTTCCATAAAAATTTGGATTTTTAAATTTAACCGTTACTAATTTTTTCACTTCTAAAAACTTATTTACTTTTTCACCTAACCATTTTTCTTTAAAATATCTTTAAATGTTCTTACATGTTTTCAAAACATTTTCGTTTCATAGATTTTCAATTTTAAAAAAACTGGAGTAGATAAGAACAATTATTTTATTAAAAACTCCACAGCTTTCCAATTACTTAAATTAGGAGGAGATCCTAACTATAAATCTGGACTTCCTACAAAGGCCCTTTATAATATCTCTCCTAGCAACGCTGTCTCTAATTATTACACTTCTTATTACATCTAATGGTTTTATATCCAAATATAGTGGAACTACTTTCTTTTATGAGAAATTATTAATGCTAAAACCTTCTATGAATCCTTTAAAAGTGGACTTTATGTTTATGCGAAATTACAAGGAACTTATTTTATATTTCTCGAAATAGGCTACACAAAATATGGTGCACGTACCTTGTACATCTCTTTCACGTATTTCTTATAATTTGCACAAAACGTCTTTATTTGTGATTTCGTTTCATAGAAAATTATATCATTATTCATTTCATTCCAATAGATTAAAGTATGTTTAATCTATATTCATTTTCTATGAAATTTATTAATTTCACAATTTTAACTTACACTTTTCTTTTTAGGAAAACTCATTTTCAAAATTGTTTTAATATATCCATAATTAGAAAACATTTCCTCATACTTATTTAAATATTAAGTGTACTTACAAACCACTTTTTATTATACTTAGAAATTATTTTCAAAATACATTTTTTGCGGTCAAAACAGATGTTGTGTAAGAAATGTTCCCCAAAAATACTAGTTTATGGATTCAATTAAAATAAATACTAATAAATCTCGCATACTATGCAAAAGAATTTCCTTTGGGAGTCACCTATTATAACAGCAGTGTTATAGTCTATGCTTCCCTTATTTTTCATGAAAACATCTATTACAACGATAAATGATGTAACCTTGATGAAGTACAAACCTTAAACCGGAGGCTGGTCCATCGTCACTTACCTACGACTCATTCCCCTCCGACCCAACCCTCCCACCAACTCACGACCCATCGCAACTCTCCACCGATCCATGACTCATTCCCAACCCACGACTCACGATTCATTCTCAACCCACCGACTTACGACTTAACCCCACCGAGTCAACTCCAGTACCATCGACCTATCCTCTGCCGAGATAAAACTACGTCGCGACTCAAAATTAGGTCGCGCGCGACCTATTCCACTTTCCCAATTCACGAGTTTCATCCCACCTCCTTATGTCGCGAACGACCTAATTCCATTTCACAGTAAGTCGACCTAAATCCTAAATCGCGTGCCAATTCCTCCCATAAGTCGTTGCTGAGAGTTCTGAGTCGTGAATGACTTATCTTTAAGTCGCGAAGCTTGTTACCGAGTTATCCATAAGTCGCGGCCATTTTTTTTTACTGAAGCTTCATTGAGTCGTACCGAGACAGTGATGAATCGCGTGAAGGAATTGACTCGTCTTAGTTGAGTCGTAACCGAGTTAGTATGAGTCGTAACCTAGTTCTATTAAGTCGTAGGTAGTTACTTTAAGTCGCTGATTGTATTGTTCTTTTCTTTAAGTCATGTACCCATTGTGTTGTAAATTTTTAAGTCGAGTAATGAGTTGTAAGCCTATAAATAGGCAAGTCGTGTCATTTGTAAAGGTTGTTGACTTTTTGAATAAAATTTCCATTTTGATTGCTTTGTGCTTTCTTCTAATTGATAGTCGAGTGTGATCTCCTATCTCCACCTACGTCATTCGAGTGCGCTCGAATCTTCGTTGGTGAAGCCGATTCACGGAATCTTGTGCGCAAGATCAACGTTGAAGAATCGTAGATCTCTTTTCACGGAATCGTGCGCGATCAACGTGATAGAGATAGCTAGAATTCGGCATCTTCGAATCAACGAATTCGGGCATTACAGGATTATCAATTCACCGATTGCTACATTTTCATCGTTATATCGATTTTCTGTTAATCCGCTGCGTCAGTTTGGTATCAGAGCCTGTTTTAGCCAATCGTAGCTAAATCGGGTCTTGGAGCCAAGTATTTGAAGTTTGAAGTTATTCATCGTGTTCATATTGAAGTTGTAACAAGATTGGAGTATTTGATCCATAGCCTTTTGGGTCAAAGTGTACAAAAGTGTTGGAATTTAAAGCGTGAGCCGAGAGTTGAAGCGTCAATTTTGGTATCATTTGTTTAGGTTAAGCCGTGTATACTTGTGAGAAGTAGTCGGGCCTTGTGAAGTTGTTTTTGAAGTTTGAAGCCGAGCTAAGGAGCCGTGATTTGTTTGATTTTGTGTTGAAGTTTTGATTTGTTGAAGTTTGGAGATTTGTTGAATTATTTGTGAAGTTCAATCATGCCACCGAGACGAGCTCAACGTCATCGCAATATTAATGCTTTGTATGGAAGAGAAGAGGCCGATGAAATGGAGCAACGAATCAACGAGAGCTTCACTGAGAAGTTGAATGAAGGAATTGGTCGCTTAGAGAGAATGATGCTTGAAATGAATCAAAGTAGAAGAAGAGTTTCACCTGAATCGAGCCATGGGAGAAGTAGAGCTTCGATACATTCAGATCGGGAGAGAAGAGAAGATCATAGAAGTATTGACAATCGTGATAGGAATGTTGATCGAAGGAGTGGTAGTAGAGGTGTTGGAGGTCGTGATCGACATCGATATACTTCAGATTTTGATGAGGAGTTTGATGGTGATAGGGGAAGTGTTCATTATCGAGATAGAGAACAAACACGACGTCAGAATCGAGATGTAGATGATGATTGTCGATGGGAATCGGTAATGAAGATGGAAATTCCAGAGTTCAAGGGTGGAATGGTTGCTGAAGATTTTTTGGATTGGTTATCTAATGTTGAGGAGATCTTTGATTTCAAGGAGGTTCCTAAAGATCGTCGAGTGAAGTTGGTTGCTACTAGATTGAGGGGAAGAGCTTTGGCGTGGTGGCAGCAAACTAAACTTACGAGAGAATGGATGGGGAAGTCAAAGGTTGTTGAGTGGGATAAGATGAAGAAAATGATGAGAGCTACATTTTTTCCATACAACTATCAATCACTTATGTACCAGAGATTGCAGAATCTAAGGCAGGGGACGAAATCAGTCAACGATTACGCCGATGAATTTTACCAACTCATTGCCAGGAACAATATAATGGAGAAGGAAGAGCAGCTAACCGCTAGGTTTGTTGGAGGGCTAAGGATGCAGATCCAGGATATGGTTAATATGTTTGATCCAAGATCTGTGGCGGAAGCACACCAAAAGGCGTTGGCTTGGGAGAAGCAGGGAAGGCGTGGAGGTGGTGTGTTTACTAATTCTAATAATCAAGTGAAGCGTGTTAGCGGAAGTTCTAATGTTTCTAAACCTGTCAGTAAACCCGTAGTAAAGGAGAGTGAGAAGGCGAGGGCTAACAATGGTTTCAAATGCTACAATTGCCATGAGATGGGTCATAAAAGCAATGAGTGTCCAAAACCGAAGAAACGAGCTATGATAGCTGAAGTTGAAAGTGAGGATGCTGTTGAGGGTGAAGATAGTCCAGTTGAGGAGAATGAACAGGATATCGCATCGGGAGACGAAGGGTGTAATCTAATGATGAGGAGGTCTTGTTTAACACCAAAGCAAGAAGATGAAGCTAGTTGGTTGAGGAGTAACATCTTTCAGTCGACATGCACTATATTGGGAAAAGTTTGTAAATTTGTGATTGATGCAGGAAGTTGTGACAATATTAATTCTACAGAAGCGGTGAGAAAATTGAAATTGAAAACAGAAAAACATCCAAATCCTTATAAGTGGAGCTGTTGTGTTTTCTAAGATTGACCTGAAAAGTGGATACCATCAAATTCGTATTCGACCGGGCGATGAATGGAAGACTGCTTTCAAAACCAGGGAAGGTTTATACGAATGGTTGGTTATGCCATTTGGCTTGTCAAACGCTCCTAGTACTTTTATGAGAGTGATGAACCAGATTTTTAGACCATTTGTTGGGAAGTTCGTGGTTGTTTACTTTGATGATATTTTGATTTATAGTGGAAGTATGGAAGAGCACATCCAACATTTGCGAGAAGTATTGTTAATTCTATGACAAGAGAAGTTTTATGCAGCGACAAAGAAGTGTGTGTTTATGACGGACAGTGTTTTGTTTTTGGGGTATGTTCTGTCGAAGGAAGGTATTCAAGTGAACGAGAATAAAGTAGAAGCTGTCAGAAGTTGGCCACAACCGAAGACAATTACTGAAGTGCGAAGTTTTCATGGATTGGTATCTTTTTATCGAAGATTCATTCCTCACTTTAGCAGTGTGATGGCACCAGTTACTGATTGCATGAAGGGTAAACAGTTTTCGTGGTCAGAGGAAGCCGGGAATGCTTTTGAGAAGATCAAGGAACTGTTAACAACAGCACCTATTCTTGTTTTACCAAATTTTCAATTGTTGTTTGAATTGAATACTGATGCGTCAAAAGTTGGTATTGGAGGAGTGTTGAGTCAGAATGGGCGTCCTATTGCGTATTTCAGTGAAAAGTTATCAGGGGAGAAGATGAGATATAATACTTATGATGTTGAATTCTATGCTGTGGTACAAGCTGTTAAGCATTGGAGACACTATCTATTTCAGAAAGAATTTGTTCTATATACTGGTCACGAGGCGTTGAAACATTTACAAGGACAAGACAAGATTTCAGCGAGACATGCATCGTGGATTGCCTATTTGCAACAGTTTACTTTTGTTGTTAAACATAAGTCAGGAGTGACGAATCGGGTAGCTGACGCTTTGAGCAGGCGGAGTCATTTATTGACAACGTTGAAGGTTGAAGTGACAGGATTCGAATTATTGCCCGAGTTGTTTGAGGAGGATCCTTACTTTGCAAAGTTTGTTGAGAAAGTTAAGGATGGGGATACTGATGAATTTGTATTGGTTGATGGATTCTTGTTCAAGGGGAATCGATTATGCATCCCAGACTGTAGCTTGAGAATGAAGATTGTTAAAGAATTACATGAAGAAGGCCATGTGGGTAGAGATCGTATGTTGCAGTTAATTTCTCAATCTTATTTTTGGCCGTCAATGAGGAAAGAGGTAGAAAGATTTGTGGAAAGATGTCATATCTGTCAGGTTTCGAAGGGAACGGCTACGAATGCAGGGTTATATATGCCGTTATCTGTGCCTACCAGACCATGGGTTGATATCAGCATGGATTTCGTTTTGGGTTTGCCTAGAACTCAAAGGGGGAATGATTCCATATTTGTTGTGGTGGACAGGTTTTCGAAGATGGCACATTTTATTGCTTGTAAGAAGATGGCAGATGCTGTTCGTGTTGCTCAGTTGTTCTTTAAAGAAATCTATCGTTTACATGGGTTGTCGGAGTCTATTGTTTCAGTCAGGGATACCAGATTTTTAAGTCCTTTTTGGCTTAGTTTGTGGAAGATGGTGGGAACAAAGCTGAATTTTAGTAGTGCTTATCATCCGCAAACAGATGGGCAAACAGAGGTGGTGAATAGATCGTTGGGAAATTTGTTATGATGTCTTGTGAAAGACAATTTGAAGAGTTGGGATTTGAAATTGTGTCAAGCTGAGTTCGCACACAATCACGCAGTCAATCGAAGTACTGGTTTCAGTCCATTTCAGATTGTATATTCAAGCTTACCAAAGGGACCACTGGATTTGACAACAGTGCCACAACCAAAGGTGATAGTTAAGCGGGTTGCTGATTTTGTTGATGGGTTGACGGAATGCCATAGAATCGTTCAGGAACGATTGGGAAAGACAAATGAGAAGTATAAACAAATGGCGGATAAGAAACGAAGAAGTGTAGTCTTCAAAGAAGGTGATTTTGTTTACGCGGTTTTGACGAAAGATCGTTTTCCAGTTGGAACTTACAACAAGTTGAAAGCACGAAAAATTGGTCCAGTAGAAATCTTGAAGAGAATCAATGATAATGCGTATCGATTAACATTGCCGGAAAATATTCATACGTCTGATGTTTTCAATATCAAACACTTAGTTCCGTATTATGGGGAGGAACTTGATGAAGTTGACGAGAGTGTGAATTCGAGGACGAATTCCGTCCAACAAGGGGAGGATGATGAAGTACAAACCTTAAACCGGAGGCCGGTCCATCGTCACTTACCCACGACTCATTCCCCTCCGACCCAACCCACCCACCGACTCACGACCCATCGCAACTCTCCACCGATCCACGACTCATTCCCAACCCGCGACTCACGATTCATTCCCAACCCACCGACTTACGACTTAACCCCACCGAGTCAACTCCAGTACCATCGACCTATCCTCTGCCGAGATAAAACTACGTCGTGACTCAAAATTAGGTCGCGCGCGACCTATTCCACTTTCCCAATTCACGAGTTTCATCCCACCTCCTTATGTCGCGAATGACCTAATTCCATTTCACAGTAAGTCGACCTAAATCCTAAATCGCGTGCCAATTCCTCCCATAAGTCGTTGCCGAGAGTTCTGAGTCACGAACGACTTATCTTTAAGTCTCGAAGCTTGTTACCGAGTTATCCATAAGTCGCGGCCATTTTTTTTTACTGAAGCTTCATTGAGTCGTACCGAGACAGTGATGAATCGCGTGAAGGAATTGACTCGTCTTAGTTGAGTCGTAACCGAGTTAGTATGAGTCGTAACCTAGTTCTATTAAGTCGTAGGCAGTTACTTTAAGTCGCTGATTTTATTGTTCTTTTCTTTAAGTCATGTACCCATTGTGTTGTAAATTTTTAAGTCGAGTAATGAGTTGTAAGCCTATAAATAAGCAAGTCGTGTCATTTGTAAAGGTTGTTGACTTTTTGAATAAAATTTCCATTTTGATTGCTTTGTGCTTTCTTCTAATTGATAGTCCAGTGTGATCTCCTATCTCCACCTACGTCATTCGAGTGCGCTCGAATCTTCGTTGGTGAAGCCGATCCACAGAATCTTGTGCGCAAGATCAACGTTGAAGAATAGTAGATCTCTTTTCACGGAATCGTGCGCGATCAACGTGATAGAGATAGCTAGAATTCGGCATCTTCGGATCAACGAATTCGGGCATTACAGGATTATCAATTCATCGATTGCTACATTTTCATCGTTATATCGATTTTCTGTTAATCCGCTGCGTCAAACCTACGTTACCGATACTTAATAAATTCTAGGTTTTTATATTTACAATCTTTGTTTACCTACAAAGAAACTAGCGAGCCATATATGCTCTATAATTCTTCAAAAGAATTTCATTTTTTACACCATATAAAAACCAATTTAAATTTCATATCATTTTTTTTCAAAAACCCAATATTTACTTTCTTAAAAATATTGACAATTATAGTTTTCAACTTTTCAATTCTAATAATTTCATTTTAATGGGCTAAACCTAAAGTAGACTCTCCTCTTACTATCCTAAGAGTACCCTTCTTAAACTTTGGTAATCTCATTTCCTTACAAAAGTCCTTTGTTCCTATTCTTCTTTTATGCTTATATTTATTCCAAGGCACTACCGTTGAATTCACTTATTTGAAACAATTATAATTTTTGCAATCATCTACACATGGGCTTCTAACTGAATCTATTGCACATCTCCAATCTTTTCCTACCACTCTTTGGATTTACACAATCTGACTAAATGTACAAAACTGTTTCTTATACTCTTTTCATGTGTTGACCTTCTCTATGCCCAAGAAACACACTTCCTTCAGTCAAAAGTGACACTTCAAGAATTTTTCCATCCATTGATGAATGCGAAGTGTATAAAGAACCTCCTCTAGATGTATAGCATGCTCTTCCATACTCTCGATAAACACCAAAATGTCATCTACGAACATTACTACGAACTTATTTAGAGCATCTTGAGAAACATGGCTCATCAAATCTACGAAATAGGTTGGGGTGTTGGTTAGCCGAAATGGCATAACCAACCACTCAAAGAATTCATCAGGTGCCCTAAATGCTGTCTTATCGATGCTATCATCAATGATTCTAAGCTGATGAATTCCAGTGGCTAAATCAAGATGAGAAAATACTGAAGGGCCAACTAACTGATCGAAAAGATCATCCGTCCTAGAAAGTGGGTAACGGTTCTTCTTTTTCAGCTTATTCAAATCTCTCTATATTCTATGCAAAGCCGAAGGGAACCATCCGCAGCGAAGACAACTGATGCTCCCCACTTAGGTCTGCTCCGTCCGATGAAGCAGATCACCAATAGCTCATGAATCTGCTTACTTAACTCCTTCGACTCCCTATATGCCATATGTATCACCGGCAAAGCTACAGGCTTGGCATTATCATTCAGATAGATCCTAAAGTCGATCTCTCTCTAAGGGGGTAGTCCCCTAACCTCCTCAAAGATGTTTGGAAAATCTTCGACGATTGGAATTGAATCTAACTCTACTGATGTTGAATCGAGGGAATAAAGGAAGATCAACATGACAGGCCCTGTTGGTCATAAGAAACCCTGAGAGTCCTACTGTTGCATGTCTCTAGTCTAACGACTCTCCTCTCGCGGTCTAATATTATTTCATAAGTGGATAGCCAATCCATTTCCAAAATTATCCCATACCCCAAAAATCCTGATACATAGGTTTGGTAATCAAACTCTACGCCTAGTATAAAAATTTTCAAACACCTACTAATCATACATGAATGTGCTGATCCTCCTATGGGGTTTGAAACAACTATGGGGTTTACTACTAAGGAGATATCTAAGTGTAAAAAATCAACCAAAGGACTCCAAATGAAAGAGCGTGATGCTCCAGAATCAGAAAGAGTCCGAATGGGAAAATCAAAAATGGAAATCAAACCTTCTATTGTGATTTTCCTACCTCTATTTTGTCCGCTACTAGAAGGTGTTGCATCCAAAACCTGTACTTAAGCTCTAGGTGCGCCTGCTCTCTTCCCGTCCTATAAGGACAAGCTTTACAAAGGTGACCAGGCTGACCACAGTTGAAACACCTCCCCTTCATCATTTTATTCTTACAGTCCCATGCGTAATGACTAACCAATCCATAGCTATTGTATTTCCCATTTTACTTGATCCACTTCTAGTGTCCTCCTTCTTTCCTCTTATTCTTGTCCTTCTTGTTCTTCCATCATAGCTTCTTAGAGCTTTTTGACTTAGAAACCCCTTTAAGCTCTCCCTTCAGCTACCAAGATGTAGGCTGAGTTCTCTATCGGTCCTCTAATCCTAACAGCCTAAACATTCGCTATATCTCCTTCAACCTAACTCATGCCTCATTGAAATCCTCTGTGCTAGAAAAAATTTCACCTCCTAGACTAGCGAAGTCCTTGCATAGCTTAGAAAAATTGGATGCTATAGGTAGATTAAACGGATCTCCACCTACCAATGCTATATTGGGCGCTTGCTCTTGCACCTCTTGTGCCGTAGCTCTATGGAACCAGTCAACCATACTATGCAAAGAAAAGAGAATTTAGGCTCGAAGGAATGGAAAGAAGGTTGAGCTGGACTTTGATGGGATTTTTATAAAAAATCTTTCATACTTGAAAACTATTTCTAAAATAAGAGTTTCTTTCTAAAAAATACTTCTAGTTTGAAGATATGCTACTTTAAAAATAGTTTACTTTTGGGAAAATATTTTATTTTTAAAACAAGTTTTAGGAATCCTGTAATCTTGACCAAATGAAACACCTCACACCCCTTAGTATACCCAAAAAGGACACACTAAGGGATATGGCGTGTTGTAAGTATAGCTAAAACTTTACAAAGACTAAGATTCATAAGAATAAATAAATAAAATTGCAGAAACATTTAAAACAATAACTTATTTAAAAATCAAACTATATAAAATGGGTCATAACTAAAATAAGTCCCAAAATACCAAATACATATGTCTTATAAAAAAAATACCAGAGTACATACATAAAATCATCCCTCTCAACAAGTATCGGTACATTAAAACTTAAAAGAAGATGAAGAATACCTGAAGAAAAACTCCGCAGCTGAATCTCCAAGAAAATTCGAAATCTACCGTCGCTGCCTCTGCTGGCCTATAGGGGAAAAGGGAAAATAGAGAAGTAGGTCAGACCAGAAGTTTACTGAGTGGAAGTAACTACTAGTATTTTTAAGCAAGGTAAAGATAATAACGTTTCTAGTATTAATGGAAATAAAGGAAAAGATAAAGTTGGAATAAAATACGGTTTAATTGTTTTCTTTGCTTAGATAGTTCGATTGTTTGCACTTGTCTTAAATAACTGTTTTGATTAGGCTGAATTCCTAACCCTACTTTAATTAGGCTAAAATCCTAATTCTACCCTTTGATCGGCCTTCTATCTCTGTTGTGCCACTGTGAGCTAGTCCCATCCTGTAGGTCCCATAGTAAAAAGACACCTTCTAGCGCTCTGGAACTCAATAGCGACTTATCTCCCCGCACCGAGGCCGCACGCACGACCACCATTAGGCTCACACTATCTGTTGCTCCCTCTTACCCTAAACAGCATAAGCATGCCCATCCTCACCTCCTCCACTGTGAGACCATCAGTCCTGGTCTGAAAGGGTCATGCCTAGCCTTGCCTAAGTGCGTTGTGAGGCCATCGATCCTAGTCTGAAAGGAAATGCTACCAATTCAGGTCCTACAGAAAAAAAATCTAGTTGCGCCTCTTGGCTAAATCCCTTGATTTGAACTTCATCTATTGGCCCCTTAGTTACTTTAGTTAGCTTAAGCGTGTCCCAGCCACACCTAACCTACTATGAGACCATCAGTCCTAGTTTGAAAGGGTTATGCCCAGCCTCACCTACTGTGAAACCATCAGTCCTACTTTGAAAGGGTCATGCCTAGCCTCACCTACTGTGAAACCTTCAGTCATCGTCTGAAAGAGAATGCTACTAGTTATGAACCCTACTTCTATCTTTGCTTATTAACTTAATATAACTCTTGTAAATAAACCTCTTCTGTTCACTCTGCTCTATTTGCTTATTAACTTGTTCTAAGTCTTTTAAATAAGCCTCTTCTATTCAATCTACTCTATTTGCTTACTAACTTACTCTAAGTCTTTTAAATAAGCCTCTTATGTTATCTTTGCTACATTTGCTTATTAACTTAGTGTAAGTCTTTAAAACAGGCCCCTTTTTTCTCTTTCTGTTATATTATAACCTATGTTTTAATTTCGCTTTTATCTTGTCTTTCTAGTTATAATCTACTTGTTATAACTCGCTTGTAGATGTCAAATTTGTTTATTTCAGTCTATATTCTTTTATTATAGTTCTACTTATTTACGTCCAATTTTCTATAATTTTAATGTTCTTAAAATTTAGTCCATATTAGTGAATTATCCACTTTTTATTAATTTATTCCGTAAAAGGAATAAAAAGAACTAAATTTTACAGGTTGAAATCTAATGCAAAGCGGATGTAAATAAAATATAAATAACTGCAAATGATTGTAAATAACTGTAAATAAATGAATAAAATAGCTAAATAAAATAGATTGAAAAGAACGTTAAAAGTTAACTGTAAACAACTTGTATAAAAGTAGTCTCAAAATTGTAGAAAAACTACAACTGTTGAAAATCCTATTATTTTAAATTACTTAAAAATCTAAAATAATTACTTAAATACTCACCTATGGTCCTTAGCTCTTTCCTTAGCCTTCCCGGATCCACTTATACCATATAAAATAATTTAGTTAAAAAGATCTTCTCCTCGGAAAAATATTCCTTTTAGGGTCCAGCCTCGGGCAATGAACACAGATGGAGAAAATCTGAATGAGAAAAATAGCTAGGCCTAGGGTCTTATTTATTATGTCACTTGTGGATCTCAGACTGTTGGATTTGAAGATTAAAGCTGGTGCAAGCACGTCATAGGCTCGCTGGGAACCGTCGTATGGAAGCATGAACGCATAAGATCAAATTAAAATAGAAAAACATGTCACTACTCGAAACTGGACGAAACAACGTCCATATACGTGGGTCAACATGCAGGTCTACCCTTGCATCTGTTAGGTCGATCTATAAATCGACCCAGACAAATTAGGGGTCGACCTACATGTGCTTATTTTAATTTTATTTTCGTTCTTATTTTCCGATTTCTTATTTATTCTGTAACTTCTTCTTTCTAGCTCCGATTTTGACAATCTATAACGAAAATTGACCGGAAAATTACCACGGACACAATGGTGCAACTCCCATGGCTCAGTTCTGATAATTTCACAAATTTATTTTGTTATTTAATTTATTCATTAATTAATTACTATAGCTTAAATTTCGGGTTGTTAAAGCAATGCTCTTCAATCTTGGAAAGTGTATTATTCATGACTATTGGAGGATACCTAGGGGTTATGTACTCGTAGCTATTGGATAACTATAAAATGACTCATCTGAAATTTCCTATTGATTAATAACTAGGACAAACAAGAAATATCACGATGACTATGTTGCATAGTTCCCTCGTTTTGAGAATACCGTGGAGCTTTAATCTGAATTCTCCATTTTGTTGTTGTTAAATCATAGCATGGTGACCCATCGAACGACTATAGTTGGGTCTAAGTTAAAGCATTGGGAGTGAAACACTATTCAATAGGGAATCCGTTTACTCAATTGTATGAGGTTAGTGTCGTACTCAACTACAAGCCAAAATCTCTAGCTAGAGTGAATGGTTTATGATAAATGTTATTATTGAGCCAAGTAGTTAGTTTTAATGGCCAATCAAGTTGAATGTGAATAATATTGGAGTTTTGGCCATTGTCTAATTCCATACATCCTAATGTGACATAGTGTTGATAAAGAGAACATGTGCAAATTATTATCATTGTTGGTACCACTTAAGACAGTAGAAAGTATGATTTTACCAAAAAGATCAATAAATGATGAATTCGACAAACCATCACACCACTAACTAAGGTGACATGTGAATGATAAAGTTTGAACTATTTAGTACCGCTCGCTAAATAAATTCGTACCTTTGGTAATAAGGGCATGATCTATTCATGTTTAATTTTATTTCATATCATTCATTCATAATGTTTAACCTTAGTCCATATTCATATATATATATATGTGTGTGTGTGTGTGTGTGTGTGTGTGTGTGTGTGTGTGTGTAAATATTTTATTTTCTCCTTTATATCTGAGTCGAAATTGTTTATACTTGATATTTATAAAATATAAAATCAATTTATCACAAATTTGAGAAAATTAATTATTAATTTATATTTGATGTCAACTGAAGTGAAACAATATGTATTTGTATGTGTGTGTGTGTATGTATGTATGTATTTATGTATATCTATGTATGTATATGTATGTATGTATGTATGTACGTACATACATGTATATGTATGTATGTATTTCACAAATTTCATATATCTTTATGTTATTTGAGATAGTAAAACATATAAATTGAAATATAGGTTAAGTATATCCTAATTTCAAACTAAAATATACTCTAGTATTCAATTGTTCAACCAAATATGTTTGAAACTTAAATTTATTAGTTGATTTCAAATCATTAATACGATCAATTAAAATTAGTAAAATAATTAATTAAAAGTTAATTAACTGAAAACATATGTACTTGATATGTATGTAACTATAGTTGTTATAACTGCAAATTTTTGATATATAATTAAATTAAAATTCTCAAATGAATTAAAAAAATTAAATATTAATTAATTAAAAATTAATTAATTGATGTGTGTACATATGTCCGTGTGTGTATCGCTGACTGAATTTACTTGAGTCGCACAACTGTATTTGTGAATTATTTATTTACTTATTTATATGATGTTTGGGTGTTGTTGGAAATTATCTGGATGTACATGTAAAATTATATACACATATATTGATATATGATATCATACACATTGGGGATTAAATAGAGATAATTACTCGAAGGGATTTTGGGAACTTTGCTCCAATTGAGGAAAAGAATGGTCGGACATGCTTGATAAGGAATGAATGACATGATTGACAAATGAATGGTCGGATATGCTTGATAAGGGATGAGAGACATGATTGAAAAATGAATAGGAATTGAAGAAGAGTCCTATATTGCATGGAGACATATGATGCACGTTTGTAGTTTCAGCAGCCCTAAACTCACGATTACTTCAGCAAGATTTTCATGTGATAGTTTATCAACGCGTTACTTCTGTCTTGCATTTGCAGCAGTTCCTAAGTTCACTATTTTGGCCTTGTCTTCCTGGCATTTGCAGCAATCACACACACAGAGTCTCCCCAGAACACATGCTAGTAGCCTGCCAATCTTTTGGAGTTTTACCAATCAATTTATTTATTTGAAGCTCAAATTGATAGAAATAATTGTATAATTTTTATTGGTTTTTGCCCCTCTTCTTTCTTTGATCATCTCTATGATGATCTTAAATGTGTATATTTTTCTTTTCTTAGGCATTTGTATGTTGTTATTTTTTTATACTTCACTAATATAATTATGGGTGCTCTCCACTTTTAAGGACCACTCTTTCATCAATAAAAGGAGAATAATATTTTTTCATTCTCCTCACTAAAACAAATCCTCTGATTTCATCTCCTTGTTTGTGTAATTTTTCCTCTTCTTCCTTCTTTCATAGACGACACTCCTTTATTATTTCATGGCCGAACTTTTTTCCTTTTACCAAAAAGATTAATCAAATAGAATACAATGTAGCTCATCCATAAGGTTTGGATGTTGATCTGAGAAGAATTTTCAAACCAAGGTGTCACTAATAGACTAGATCTATAATGTATAATTTTCTTTTACAGTTATATGTTTTGATTCTTACTCATCACCATTTTTTGTTAATTAAATTATATTTCGTATTATCTTAAGCAGTAAAAAAAGTGATAATAATTTATACGTTCACTTTACCAACAATATATCATATTATGATGTATGGAATTCGGTGCTGGTCAAAACCCCAGTATAATCCACATTCAATTTGATCGGTCGGTAAAAAAGTTTCTAGGTTTGGTAATAACATTTATTATTAACATGCTACTTTGGCTAAAGATTTTGACTTTGAGTAGACTACAGTTTACCATGATACTAACCTCATACAATCGAGCAGATGAATTCTCTACTGAATAGTGCTTCAACTCAAATGTAACTATAGTCGCTCATGGATCTCCACACCATGATTTAACAATGATCAAAATGGAGCATTCACTATTGAAATTCCATAGTATTCTCAAGTCGAGGGAACTATATGACATCGCCATACTGAGATTTCTTGTTTGACCCTGTTATTACTAATCAACATGAAATTCTCGGACGAGTCATTCCATATCAAATAATTACAAGTATGTAACCTCCTTAGTGTCCTCAGCAATCATGAGTAATACACTATCCAACATTTAGAATGTGTTACACACTATAACGATCTACTTTTTCGACCTATAAATGTTGACATTAATACATCCACGGTATTCATATGTCGAGCAACCAAGTGTAGGAAAGATAGATTGTTATGGTAAATAAAAGAAAAAGAACAAAAAAAGAAAAAGAAAGAAAAAAATTAGAATCTCACAGTGGAATGATAACATATAATATCAAAAGACAATACAAAGTGCTACTCTAAGATACATAACATTTTAGAGTTATAACCCTAAGTACTATCATCATCTTAGACAGTTATAACAGTCTGTCATCATAAATGCTGACACACACATGCACACACTAATTTTACATCAGAAAAAAAATACAATTATAGGCCAATGGAAGCATCCAGCTCATCTTTTGAAGCTCCAAAGAATATCCATCTACAGTCTGCCTTTCTCGGATTGCCTAAAAGAACACTCAAGGAACTATGGGAAAAACCACAAGCAAGCATAATCCATGAGAAAGTCAAAAAACACATGCACCATATAATAGTAACTATTGAGACCGTTTGAATCACCATATCGAATTTCCCCTTAAAGGAACCAAAAACCATCCAACAAGTAAATAAGGCATATAACAGATAATGTTTAGGGCATAGAATATAAATCAGAAAATAGCTGTGCTGCTTGCATCGCACAAAACAACAATATTAGAAGTACAACTAAAACCGCTAAGGTACATTCACATATGGATTTCTATGGAGGTCTTTTCAATAAACCAAAGCCAACGTTCATGACAAGGATCGGAAACTACCTTTCGAGCGTCATATATCTCCATATAAAATATACCATAAGGTAAATGCAACTGGACCACGTTCGAATATGTGATGTCGAATATCATCAACTCCTGGTAGCAATATCGATAAGCATCTCTATATATGGACTTGATATGCCCTCCTAGTTTAGATCAACCCTATAGTTGTGCATCCTACTTTATCTTATGTCATTTTCTGAAGGTGAAGTCACGTTCAACATCTCAACACACTAGGCTTCATTACTCGAATAGATCTCTAATCTCTCCGTGGATTCCATCATCAGTCGTCCAACGAATGTTAACTCTGTCTTATCCCATGGGATAGACCTCAAGATAGATGGTATCTACACTAGCATCATTTGAAATGCTATTGCTGACCTCTCCCTTGGACTTAACCTTTTAATAAACAGTTCAACTCTATAATATTTCACTCCATAACTGCTTCCCAAACACATAACCCGTACATCAATTTGAAGTGGTTTTTGGTAAATAATACCTAAGTATACTTATCCAATCGCGGTCTCTTTAATAATAAATCAATGAATTTCTAGTTGACTCAATTCTAGTTCTTTTAGAAGTAAGCGAACGATATAAAGGAGTACTCCTAGGGTGATCTCGTATGTCTCAAGAGACATTTCGTACCAATGAGTCCTCCTCAGGGCATCTCAAACCGTATGAAGCACTAAAGCTTTTACATACTTCCTAAGTTAGTTTAATCAAATTCGATAGAAATAAAAATGACTGCATATGGAAATCATGTCTCATATGCTTATCACCGTTTCTGACCTTCTTAACTTACGCCATCCCTGGGTCAAGAATGAAGCCAGGAATGTCAGAGGACCGGTTAAATCAAAGCCCTACGTTAACACTTCATTATTAACTCTTACATATAGAATAAGTCTACTTTGTTGGCTTTTGTGCTAAGTATAAGATTAAATACTTTCCATAAATGAGTAAACACACAAAGTATGATTAAGTCTCATAAGTGAGTTCTAATACTCTTTTTATTTAATTAATTCTTTTATTATTTAAAACTTCTTTGTAAATACTTCTATATATATTTACAAGATCTTTATAAAAGATATGTATGTATACTATTATTTCATTATTCATTCCTACTCTTTCACTATTCATTGCACTTTTCAATACCAAAAAATGTATTCATATCCTTATCTCAAATGATATAAGAATATTCACAAATCTTAAACAAGATGTCACATTTCCAAATGTATAATTAAATGGGTTAATAATAAATACTATTAATACATTGTTACTATGAGCCCAAAACCATTTTATGCTTAACATTATCATTAAACTATTCCTTCTAAAGATCTAATTATTTTCAAAATATACTTAAATGGATTAAAAACAAATGATGCTCAAATATCATTAGTATAAACCCAAAACCATTTTACACTTAGTATTATCTTTAAAACATTCTTGATAAAGATCTAAGTTAATTGTTAATAAGATAATATACTTTTGATAAAATCTCAAAACCATTTATTATAAGTACGTGCTGTAATCAAAACCACATTTATTATTTTATAAAATACTTAACTTTTTCAAACTTTTATATATATATATAATACTTTAAAAATACTTATAAACAGGTTTTAAATATCTACATAAAATATTACTTAAAAATAACTAAGTTATAATTTACTAAAAACCTTTTATTTTAGATTCTATAATGGAAACATTTTTCTTTAAAAATTCATATTAATTATTAAAATAAATTTAAACTTCTAATCTTTTTTTCAAACTAAGATGGCCCGCCTTTTCAACCATTAAAAGTCAAGGCAAATACATCTATGGTATTCACGTGCCGAATATTCAAATGCTGAAAAGACAGATTGTTATGGTAAAAGAAAAGAAAAGACAAAATAGAATCTCACGTCGTGACGAGTAATATATAGTATCCAAAAGATCTTCACAAAATAAACTTTAGAACAATCAGAGTCTAACCTATCATTATCCTGGATAGTTATAACATTCTGTCCTTACAAATACTGATTTACACAAAACAAGAAATATAGGGAAAATAAAATATGTCGGGTCTTGGAGGCATCCATCTCGTCTTCTGAAGCTTCAAGGCGTCCAAAGCTAACTTTGGAAAAATACTCGGGCCTCACCCGAGTAGTATAAAAAAATAACACTCGAATCAGTCTGGTAAACCAATGTGAGAAAATCAAATCATATGGTCTGTTAAATTTATAAAACCTTTTAAAACATTAAGGCATCCCTTAAGACCACGTCGCACATAAACACGGATGGGTATTTGCCTTATAATAAAAAGACATTTCAAATAGAAAGTCCAGTGATATTACAATAATATTTAGGTTTATAGTATATATTTAATCTAGCCAAAATGGTCATATTAATTACATCCAACAACATATTTTGGTATACAATTAAGTCCGTAAAGGCACATATTGGATAATAGATTCCATATAATGACAAGGCTATTAGGGTACCGTCTACAATATACACCTCTAGAAAATGTACCAAGTCACAAACCTTACAACCCCTGCCAACACAGAATTGGCCTGCCCCTTCCTGGATATTACCGAATATGTGACCACGTTGATTGATTTGCAACCTTTTCTTTAAGAGCTCTCATGCCCATACCGAATCCATAAATAGTGATCTAGAAGAGTGATGGCCATACCCTAATGGGTGTGACCCACATAGCGCTGCTGCATATCGCCTATTTTAGTTATTACTGGGTGAGGCTTGAGGATATGTTTTAATTTTTAAGCAAATCCCACTTTGAATGCTAAAACTACCCTCCAGGCAACAACTTTACCAACATTCATCCATGAAAGTTGTTTAGGATATGAACAAACCAAAGGCACTACTTCTGCTACATCCTTAGGATTAGTAGCAAGCAGCCCTTACACCTAAAAGAACTCCGTCTTCGATTCCATCTTCTTCTAGATGTCTTCAATTCGAACACTTATGCTAGTTCAAAGTGGATTTCAGATAACTCATGCTTATCATATCCTGGTGTCTCTGAACCAACAAATGATATATTTCTGGTAGACTCAATCTCCGTTCTTTCAAAAGTAAATAGACTATATAAGAGTACCAAAGGGATCTCTGGTATACACCTTAAAGCAAGAGATGTTTCACCGAAATGAGTTTTCCCTAGGGAGTCTCAAATCGTATGAAATCATGAAGATTTCATATACTTCTTAAGTTGAAATAGGTCAGTTATCGATTGTGGACAAACTGTTACCTAGCGTAAGCATATAGTTCGCATATGGAAAATCGAACATCAAATACTTATGACCACTTTTCGATTTCAACCTCGTACTATCCCATGATTAAGAATGAAGCCATACAAGTTAGCGTACTACCCATGCCTTAACGTAGAATCTTAAATTCTCACATATAGAAACAGGCTTTCATGTCTTGAAATAGTGTCGAGTATATGATGAAGTACATTCCATATACTTAATTAAAATGGTTTATTTATAGAAATTAACTCTCTTGTACTTATCATGTTTTCGACATTTCAATTTCTCTATCCCTCGCCCTGAATCGAAGTCAGGTAAATCTAAGCACTGGTTGCTCTGGCCTTACCTTAGTTAAAGTACTATGATTCTATATCTCACAAATAGAGAAAAATTTACTCATCGGCTATTAGTGCTAAATATAAGATGACTTACTTCCATAAACATGTCGATGTTTTAGCATTACTTTATCATATTTGTTTTTTGTTACTTAATGGCACTAATAAAGAAACCCCTTGCATAAAAACAATGTCTTTTTAAAACAATCTGAAAATCCAACTTCGTAAACTTATTACTAGTCTTCGATTTCAAACTAGTACTTTTCATCATTTAGAAATGAAAAGAATTCAAGCTGGGGTATCATCGCCTCTCAAACCTTGACTTGACAACACTTTTAACTTTCAAAAGAGAAACAATTTTCATACCTCGAAGTCTAATAATTAAAATAGGTGTAACGACCCAATTTTTCGACGCTCGAAAAATTGACATCAATACGTCCACCGTATCGAATGACGAACAATCGAATGTCGAAAAACCGAATCATTAGGGTCAAAGAAGAAGGAGGTAGAAGAAGAAATAGAAACAATATGAGAATCTCACAATCGTAGCGGAACAATATATAATAGATAAATGATTAATCTTCAAACAAAAAGAACTATATCTGTTCATACACTACATCATCAGAGTACAATACAATCAACAACACAATCCAGGACGGTTGTAATATCTCATCCTTCCAAAGCTGAATATACATCTTACACAGTACAGCGAAAATATAAATCTACGAAAATACGCCTCATCATCCAGCTCATCTCCTGAGCTACACAGCAGTCCATCTAGAATCTGTACTCTATAATACTCGGTCTGACCAGAGCATTATAGTTAAATAATACCCAAGTCAGTCTGAAAAACCAGCATGAGAAAATACACTCAATTGGATTATTAAGGTTTTCAAAATCATTTGAAATCAAAGGTATCTCCTAAGACCACGCCACAAATAGACATGCCATGTTTTTACCTTACAATAACCAAAACGTTTTAATCAAATCCATCTGATATTACAATAGTGTCTAGTAAAATAGAATCTAGCTGAAATGCTTACATCTCATGTTTTAGCATAATTGGGCACAATCAAAATCGTACAGGCGCTTATTAGAGATTGGATTCCATACAATGACAGGGCTACTGGGGTACCGCTCGTCACAGTACGTGGTCTAGATCACCTTACCGAGGATCCACCCTGATCCCCTACATCACAAGACCGAAGCTACCCTTTACTAGATAGTTCGAATAAGTTCACCCTTCGGTTGGGATCAGCAACCGCCCACATAGCAAAAAAAGGGACATCTAGACAGGGGTGACCTTACCCTAATTGGTTGCTAGCTACATAGCCTTGTGTGCACCTTCCCTGTTTTAGCCATTCCCGGTTGATGAGGCTCGAGATTAAGCGTTACCTTTTTACCACATATTCACTTAGAATGCTCATCATCCTCTTGACGATGTTCTGATAGCATTCATCCATACAAGTCCATTTCAAGTCCGAACGAAACCGAAGGCACTACTCCTGCTACATTCATTTTGGAATCACCCTCAGGATTGGTAGCGATTAGCCCTTGCACTTCACTGCTCCATCTTCGAATCCCAGCTCTTGTCTTCTTCACGAAAACGTTCAAACCGGATCGAAGTGGTTTTCGGAAAAATAAATCTTGATCCCTGTCTCTTCGAAACGATCGGCGCATTACCCAATATTGATAGTCGGTTATTTAACTATAAAATAACATTCACAAACAACCATCAGATTTAAATAATTTTCCAAACTATTTATTTCAAAATATCTTCGCAAGATAACTTCTACATTTAAATCCTTTGAAAACAGTTTCCAAGTCACTTTTCCTCTCACAGATTAAATTTCCATCCAATTGCTTATTCCATTGAAAATCACTAAGTCTAAATACCTTAGATTTTAAAATAATTTAAATCACTTTATCCAAAAATATATACTTTAAAATATTAAAAATAAAACTACTTAAATAGTTTATTTAAATACTAGTCATGAAATTTTAAAATGATTTCTTATGTAAACTTAAGCCAAAACTAATTTTAAAATAAAAGTTATGAATAAGTTTTTCAAATAAAAACTTTAGCCAACTATCTTTAAAATAAAACTACTTTGTAAAATATAAATATTAATAATTATCTTTTTAAATCATAATACCAATTAACCTTCCAAAATAATTACTACTATATCTAATTTAATAAATATTTACCTTTAAAATTTTAAACAACTTAAATAATAATTTCTCAAAAACATTCTTTTAAAACAACTTTAAAACTTTTAACTTATACTTAAAAATCTACTTTGAAAAACGTACTTGGCTTTTCAAGGAAATACACTTTTCTTTCTCACCTTTTAAAAATAAACCACTATTTTTTTTAAAACAAATTACAATTCCCATTGTGAATTTATACTTCCAAATATCCACTGATATCTTATTTCACTTTATAAACCCAGTTAATAAATTCCATAGTCTCATCTTCCTTTTAAAACACGGTTTCAAACATTAAATAAATTTGCAAATCGATTTTCAAAATTTATTCCAAAAATAAATTCCTTTGCTTACTCAGTTTTATTTCAAAACCCATAAATTTCAGATTTAACTTCTTTATTAAGATTTAAAAATCTTATTTAAATTTAAACTACCAATTTCATATTTATTTCAAAATTCTTCTTTTATTTTTCCTAAACAATTTAAATCCTGAATTGAAAAATAATTTTTTTTATTCCTTTAAATAATATCACTTAAGTTTAAAAATTCATTTATTCCCATTTATTCAAAAATCTCCTTCCCCATACTTTGGAATTTGTTTATTAGAATTTAAAAATCAACTTTTATCTTTTCCTAAATCATTCTTTTATTCATCCAAATTCTCTAATGATTATTTACTTAAAAACTCTCTTTTATTTTCTTTTCTAAAATCCAATCTATACATTTTTGATAACTCGGTATACCCAAATATATTCAATCAAACATAGCATCCATTATTTCCAATTATCAATGTAATCTACCACAGATTATCCAATAATTCATAACACGGAATATTTAAACAAACTAAATATTTTTGAGGAATCCAGTTGGATCCCTCCAACCTGTTTCCCTACATCCATGGATGTTAGCACAATATAAAATACCAATTCCACTTCGAGGTAGAACATCGCAGTATATGGGGTCATCTGCTATTATGCGGGAAATTTATTGCCGCATAGGGTCTCATCCGCTATATAATGCGGGAAATCAATCACTCCAAAATATATACTACTATATATAATTACTATATATAATATACCACATCTAATAAATTCAATCATTCAACCAAAAATTTTAACTATTTAAATTTAAATAATAATCCAGATGAGTGAGATTAGCTAACCTTTATTTTTGTTGCAACTCATTTCCATTCCGGCTTATTTCTCTGTGACTTTTAGGCCTTGTACAAACATTATAAGGTTTTATTAATTCGAATTGATCGAACAAATTAATTACCGTTTAATATTTTTAATTTCAACTAATGATTTAATTTAACAAATAACTAAATTCTAGACAATTTCCCTTAAAAATATCTTTAGTAACTAAAATAAATTAAGAAGCAATTAAATAAATTAACCATCTTAATATTTATTTTTAAATGAAACGGTAAGTGAAAATATATATACATAATATATTTTTATATATTTTTTCTTTTACCTTTGAAATCACATATTTATATATACTTATAAAATAACTCATGTAAATTCAAAAATCCAATTTAAATAAACTCTCCAATATTTTTAAATCCCTATACACACACACACACACACACACACACACACACACACAGATATATATATCAAAATATTATCTTTAGAACTATATATATATATATACTTATAAAAATACTTTGTATTACCATTTAAAGTTTTCTACCTGCCTAAATCTTATTTACATATATATTGCTATCTATTTTTTTATTGTATATATATCCATATATATATACACTATCAAATTAAAATAAATAAATTGTATATTTATATACCTTGCTGTAATCATTATTATTATATTTAAATTGAAAACAGAAACTACCTTGCTGCCTCGACAAGCATCAATTGCCCTATATTCTCATGCAAGCTCCCTGATTGACTAATAGATCATCGATAGATGCATGCACCAACTGCTCACAGACTAGCACAAAAATGCTCCTCCTTCACCATCGTTCAACTCGTGCCTCACTCATCTATCGACTGCATCACTCTTCTCCAACATATATGGCCAAACTTCATCCACCATCAGCCCATCAGCCTCTCCAAACGCCCTCTCGAAACACCTCCTTATGCTTAGATTTGTGACTTCAAAATGACAAAACTAACTCGCGGCCTCATTAATTGATCGCGGCGCCACCATGCTTCCTCTGATCCTACACCCAAGACTTGACCTTGGCCTAGCTCGATGCCACGAAACACCACGACCCTTACAGCCGAGTCTCCCTCTAGGTTGCCGCTCTCCTCCTTAAATTTTCGGTCAAATTCCGTTCGATTTCACGTCCTCGATTTGACAGGGAAAGGCTGCGATATCGATTCATCCTCCTCTCTTTTTTTAACTTCGAACGAATGTTTATTTAGGGATTTATTTTGAAGTATCAGCCAAAGTTTAATTTTTCTCTGATTCTAAATTTTTAAAATGAAGAAGAGGGACGACATAAAAATAAAAAAACGAGACAAAGAATATTATTAAAGAAGACGCATGTTTGAAGAAGAACACATGTTTTTAAAATTCTCGACGTGTCTATTCCTGCTACAGTATCTTGATCATATTATTTATATTAAAATTTAAATTCAAATTAAAATCGTTTTGCTTTCCGCTTCATGCAACTCACAATCTCGATCACCAATCGAGGCATGCCGCTAGACGTTTATAATGTTATACCCCCATTACAAACGCAATGGGAAAGGTTTCGAGTCCCAATTCGATCGTATGGAGAAGATAGCTTTTTAGACCCAGTTACTATATTTAATTTTCGACATAGATTTCAGCGCGTTTATCTATCGTACGATCACACGACAACTCCAAACACTACTAAAATTGAAATCCGACAATAATATACTATTACGGATCCAATGGAACTGGTATCGTCGAAATCCGAGACTGTGACTCGAAAGGCTATTTTTAAATATCAATTTAAACGATAATTTTTAAAACTTAGCAAACCACTTTTAAATTCAATTTCAAAAGTTCTATTACCTTCATTATTATCAATATGAATTTTACAAGCCTTCAAATTATATTTAATAGGCTTAAAAACCAAGATTTCATATCCTACCCAAATTTCAATAATTAAATTCCATAATTTAATTATTCAATAACAAGTGATATTTGAAATTCAATTTAAAAATCTACACCTGAATATTTAAAATCAATTAAATATTCCAATTTCAAATATCCGAAATTCTGAGTCGTCACATTCCTCCCCTTTAAAAGAATTTCGTCCACGAAATTACTAGTTAAGGGGAATGATCCCTAACCCGTTAACTTTTTTCCCAAAACCAAACAGTTTAACAACACCCAAAACAATCTTTTTATAGAAGTCATCCTATCACTCTTACTAACTTTCAAAATCTTCCATAGTTTCCAAACAGCATTATTTACTCAAAAATTCAAATTTGAATTTTAGAATCAAATTTTAAATTATCAAAATTTTCTCAAAATTTTTCTAACTCCCTAAGTTTTTGAAAAATTTTGCCAGCATCTCCTTTGCGCGGCTAACTCTGAACAACTACAAAATGCCTCTACGGGCCCCTAGATTTCAAAAGAAAACAAAATGGCAATGGCTAGACAAAAAACCATCAAATTTCATACAAAAATTTAAATACATACCTTTTTTCGAGCAAATTTCATTTATCTTCTGAAATCAAAAATTCCAATTTCCTTTTGCTTTTTAAATACCTGTATATTACTAAGCAATAATATCCAATTATAGAATCCAACGTCATTTTATACATTAATTTACCAAAGTTTTAATATCTCTTTCATTCAAATACATACTATGTACTTAAATCATCTGTACGTAATGTCAAATTCGATCGCTCACTCGAATCACAAATTTCACTTCCGAACTAGTGTCGTCCCCCCCCCCCCCACCTCCTAGCGTGGACTCGGATCTGGTTTCTTGATCAAAAACCGTCATTCTCCTTGCATAGCCGCACACTGTGATGGAGAATTTCCAGAATCAATCAAAAATCCATATCCAGAGTTCATCGTCGAAAATCGAGTGAAAATTTCCAAATCGGATCGATATAACTATCTCGAAATTCTGTGCTCGAATCTGGATCAAATCATTATGCAAACAAAATAATATACGTATGTCCTACGTATTTATTCCAATTGATTATGAGCTATATTAAGTCTCTTTTTATTTACATTTATTTTTTATTTCCATTACCTATTCACAATCATCCCATTTCCCAACTTCCAGTTTAATCGTCACTCAATTATTAACTTCGTATATTTCTAATACCAAATTTACTTAAGAATTTAACCAACTTTTCTTAAGTTCAATATAGATATTTTATATACTTATTATATTTATTTTTACTTCACTACCGAAGTTTATATCCATTTCTATTCACTTGCCTTTATAATTCCATTTGAATTCAATTTACCTACAACTTTAAATATTGAATTCTATTCATCTCAAACCATTCTTACTTCCAAACTTTTATTATTTTAGTTCACTTCGAATCAATTCTACAGTTTTAGTCTACCTTACACAATTTTTAAATAAATATTATCTCAGTATTCAGTTTCAATTCATTTGCTTACTTATTTGAATTAATTATTTTACTTACAGATCTTATTTTCAATCCTTCATTTATTTAGTCCGACTTGACTAATTTTCCATTTCATTTCATTTGCTTGCAATTTAAATTAGTTTGTTACATTCCCACATTAAATTCCAACTTAATAAATTTTAATCTAGGTAACCATTTCACTTAGTCTATATAGACCTTTTTCTTTACATTCACTTTTATTTTACTAGATTTAATTGCACTCCAATTCAATTCAAAATTTAAACTTCTATAAGTTTTCCAACTTATTTACATTCCATCTTCTAATCTCTTTAATTTACTTCATCTAATTAGTTTACTTCCCTAGCTTAATTTTTTTTCACACTTACTTTTTTAACTTTTACAAGATAATTCCATTTCAGGCAATTTCAACTTTATAACCATAAACATTTTTAGTTAAACTTCCCGAGTTTAAACAATTGCTTAAACATTCAAAAACATTTTTGAAATCATATATATCAACCCAAATCATTTCTTTGAATTTCAAAACCAAACCCAGTTTTCAAACAACTTCAATTTAAACATTTTGGCAGCAATTTATCTCTTGGAAACCCGAAAATGAACATCGATGATGCTGCAGTCATCACCGAAGTTATTTTCCAGTGACCGAAAAGAGTTTAGTGCTTTTACCTCCTTAAAACATTTCCAATATTTTTAAATCTCAAATCTCACTAGATTTCAAATCCAATTCAAAATATTTTTCAAATAATATCACTATTATTTCCCCAAACCTTTGAAAACCATTTTCAAACCCAAAGGAATTAAATTTCCAAATTCTTTCAATCTATTTTCAAATATTTCTTTGGAATTCTACTTCAATTTATAAATCACGTTTACAATTCTCATTTACAAATCCCATTTGTATATGAATTTATATTTCTTTTAGCTTTTGGTTATTACCTTAATTTCTTGTTCAATTTCCATACACAATGATTTAATATTATCATTCCCTAACAACCAAGCAACCATATATAACTATAATAATTTATGAAAAATTATTTCTTTTGTATACAAAAATAATTTGGGAAAAAATATTTCATTTACCCTATTTTAAAACAATACTGTGTTGGTTTATCTTGTTTAAGAGTTTAGAAACCCTTACCGATGACGCGGTGTCCCACATATCGACCAGAATCCATAAACACTCAACCGATAAGTCAACATAATATGAGAAAACAATTTTTATGTTCACTAATAAATACGCGCTCATATCTATTAATACACTCAAGCTCATTCTAGAGTACCACGGACTTTACTTTCAGTGAGTAATTCCCACCAGAGCCAAGGTTCTCGCTTAACCTCTAGCTCTGATACCAATCTGTAACGACCCTATTTTTCTCAGGTTCTCGCTTAACCTCCAGCTCTGATACCAATCTGTAACGACCCTATTTTTCGACGTCCGAAAAATCGACATCAATATGTCCACTGTATCGAATGACGAAAAATCGAATACCGAAAAACCAAATCATTAGGGTTAAAGAAGAAGGAGGTAGAAGAAGAAAAAGAAACAATATCAGAATCTCATAATCGCAGCGGAACAATATATAATAGATAAATGATTATTCCTTAAACAAAAAGAACTATATTTGTTTATACATTACATCATCAGAGTAAAATGCAATCAACTACACAATTCAAGATGGTTGTAATATCTCGTCCTTCCAAAGCTGAATATACAGCTTACACGGTACAATGGAAATATAAATCTAAGGAAATACGCCTCGCCATCCGGCTCGTCTCTTGAGCTCCGTAGCAGTCCATCCACAATCTGTACTCTATAATACTCGGTCTGACCCGAGCATTATAGTTAAATAATACCTAAGTCAGTCTGGAAAACCAACGTGAGAAAATACACTCGATTGGATTATTAAGGTTTTCAAAATCATTTGAAATCAAAGGTCTCTCGTAAGACCACGCCATAAATAAACATGCCGGGTTCTTACCTTATGACGACAAAAACATTTTTATCGAATCCGCCTAATATTATAATAGTGTCTATAGAAAGTAAAATAGAATCTAGCTGAAATGCTTGCATCTCACGTTTCAGCATAGATGGGCACAATCAAAACCTTACAGACGCTTATTAGAGATTGGATTCCATACAATGGCAGGGTTACCGGGGTACCGCCCGTCACAGTACGTGGTCTAGATCACCGTACCGAGGATCCACCTTGATCCTCTACATCACAAGACCGGAGCTACCCTTTACTGGATAGTCCAAATAAGTTCATCCCACGGTTGAGATCAGCAACCGCCTACACAGCCAAAAAAAAGGGACCTCTAGACAGGGGTGACCTTACCCTAATTGGTTGCTAGCCACTTAGCCTTGTATGCACCTCCCATGTTTTAGCCATTCCCGGTTGATGAGGCTCGAGGTTAAGCGTTACCTTTTTAGCACATATTCACTTAGAATGTTCATCGTCCTCCTGACGATGTTTTGATAGCATTCGTCCATACAAGTCCGTTTTAGGTCCGAACGAAACCGAAGGCACTACTCCTACTACATCCATTTTGGAATCACCTTCAGCATTGGTAGCGATTAGCCCTTGCACTTCACTGCTCCATCTTTGACTTCTAACTCTTGTCTTCTTCACGAAAACGTTCAAACCGGATCAAGGTGGTTTTCGAAAAAAATAAATCCCAATCCCGATCTCTTCGAAACGATCAGCGCGTTGGCCAATATTGATAGTCGGTTATTTAACTATCAAATAACATTCACAAACAACCATCAGATTTAAATAATTTTTCAAACTATTTATTTCAAAATATCTTCACAAGATATCTTCTACATTTCAATCCTTTGAAAATAGTTTCCAGGTCATTTTTCCTCTAAATTTCCACCTAGTTGCTTATTCCATTGAAAATCACCAAGTCGAAATACTTTAGATTTTAAAATAATTTAAACCACTTTATCCAAAAATATATACTTTAAAATATTAAAAATAAAACTACTTAAATACATTATTTAAAGACTAGTTATGAAATTTTATAATAATTTCTTATGTAAACTTAAGCCAAAAATAATTTCAAAATAAAAGTTATGAATAAGTTTTTCAAATAAAAACTTTAGCCAACTATCTTTATAATAAAACTACTTTATAAAATATAAATATTAATCATTATTTTTTTAAATCATAATACCAATTAACCTTCCAAAATAACTACTACTATAACTAATTTAATAAATATTTACCTTTGACATTTTAAACAACTTAAATAATAATTTCTCAAAAACATTCTTTTAAAACAACTTTAAAACTTTGAACTTACACCTGAAAATCTACTTTGAAAAACATACTTGGCTTTTTGGGAAATACATTTTTCTTTCACACCTTTTAAAAATAACCCACTATTTATTTTTAAAACAAATTACAATTCCTTTATAAATTCCCATTGTGAATTTATACTTCCAAATATCCACTAATATCTTATTTCACTTTATAAACCCAGTTTATAAATTTCATAGTCTCATCTTCCTTTTAAAACACAGTTTCAAACATTAAATAAATTTCCAAATCGATTTCCAAAATTTATTCCAAAAATAAACTCCTTTGCTTACTCAATTATCTTTTTAAGCCCATAAATTTCAAATTTAACTTCTTTATCAAGATTTAAAAATCTTATTTAAATTGAAACTACCAATCTCATATTTATTTCAAAATTCTTCTTTTATGTTTCATAAACCATTTAAATCCTAAATTGATAAATAAATCTTTTATTCCTTTAAATAATATCACTTAAGTTTAAAAATTCATTTATTCCCATTTATTCAAAAATCTCCTTCCCCATACTTTGGAATTTATTTATTAGAATTTAAAAATCAACTTTTATCTTTTCCTAAATCATTCTTTTATTTACCCAAATTCTCTATGATTATTTTACTTAAAAATTCTCTCTTTTATTTTCTTTTCAAAAATCCAATCTATGCATTTTTGATAACTCGGTATGCCCAAATATATTCAATGAAATATAACATCCATTATTTTCAATTACCAATGTAATCTATCACAGATTATCCGATAATTCATAACACATAATGTTTAAACAATCTAAATATTTTTGAGCAATGCAGTTGGATCCCTCCAACCTGTTTTCCTACATCATAGATGTTAGCACAATATAAAATACCATTTCCACTTCGAGGTGGAACATCGCGGTATATGGGGTCATTCGCTATTACGTAGAAAATTTATTCCGCATAGGGTCTCATCCACTATATAATGCGGGAAATCAATCACTCCAAAATATATACTGCTATATATAATATGCCACATCCAATCAATTCAATCATTCAACTAAAAATTTGAATTCAACTATTTAAATTTAAATAATAATCCAAATGAGTGAGATTAGCTCACCTTTGTTTTTGTTGCAACTCGTTTCCATTCCGGCTTGTTTCTCTATGATTTTTAGACCTTCTACAAACATTATAAGGTTTTATTAATATTCGAATTGATCGAACAAATTATTTACCGTTTAATAGTTTTAATTTCAACTAATGATTTAATTTAACAAATAACTAAATTCTAAACTAATTTCCCTTAAAAAGATCTTTAGTAACTAAAATAAATAAAAAAGCATTTAAATAAATTAACCATCTTAATATTTATTTTTAAATGAAACAGTAAGTGAAAATATATATACATAAGTATACTTATATATATTTTTCTTTTACCTTCGAAATCGCTTATTTGTATATACATATAAAATAACTCATGTATCTAACTTAAATAAACTCTCCAATATTTTTAAATCCCTATATATATATATATATATATATTTCAAAATCTTATCTTTGGAACTATATATATACTTTTAAAAATACTTTATATTACCATTTAAAGTTTTCTACTTGCCTAAATCTTATTTACATACATATTCCTATCTTTTTTTATTGTATATGTCGATATATGTATATACACTATCAAATTAAAATAAATAAATTGTATATTTATGTACCTTGCTATAATCCTTATTATTATATGTAAATTGAAAACAGAAACTGCCTTACTGCCTCGACAAGCATTAATTGCCCTAAATTCTCATGCAAGCTCCCTAATTGACCGATAGATCATCGATAGATGCATGCACCAATAGCTCACAGACTAGCATAAAACCACTCCTCCTTCACCATCGTTCAACTCATGCCTCACTCATCTATCGGGCGCATCACTCTTTTCCAACATATATTGCCAAACTTCATCCACCATCAGCCCATCAACCTCTCCAAACGTCCCTTCGAAACACCTCCTTACGCTCAGATTTACGACATCAAAATAACAAAACTAACTCGCGACCTCATTAATCGATCGCGGCGCCACCACGCTTCCTCTGATCCTACACCCAAGACTTGAACTCGGCCTAGCTCGATTGCACGAAACACCATGACCCCTACAACAGAGTCTCCCTCAAGACCGTCGCTCTCCTTCTTAAATTTTTGATCGAATTCCATTCGATTTTGCATCCTCGATTTGACAGGGAAAGGCCGCAATTTCAATTCTTCCCCCTCTCTTTTTTTTAACTTTGAACGAATGTTGATATGGGGATTTATTTTGAAGTATCGACCAAAGTTTAAATTTTCTCTGTTCTAAAATTTTAAAATGAAGAAGTGGGACGTCATAAAAATAAAAAAAACGAGACAAAGAATATTATTAAAAAAGACGCGTGTTTGAAGAAGAACACATGTTTTCAAAATTCTCAACGTGTCTATGCCCGCTACAGTATCTTGATTATATTATTTATATTAAAATTTAAATTCAAATTAAAATCATTTCGATTCCCACAACTCACAATCTCGATCTCCAATCGAGGCGTGCCGCTAGGCTTTTATAATGATAGACTGCCATTACGAACACAATGGAAAAGGTTCGGAGTCCCAATTCGATCATATGGAGAAGATAGCTTTTTGGACCCAGTTATTATATTTGATTTTTGATATATATTTCAGCGCGTTTATCTATCGTACGATCACATGACAACTCCAAACACTACGAAAATTGAAATCCGATAATAATATACTATTGCGGATCCAATGGAATTGGTTTCGTAGAAATCCGAGACTGTGCCTCGGAAAGCTATTTTATAAATATTAATTTAAACGATAATTTTTAAAACTATGCAAACCAATTTTAAATTCAATTTCAAAAGTTCTATTACCTTCAGTCTTATTAATATGAATTTTACTTCAAGTTATTTTTAACAGACTTGAAAACCAAGACTTCATATCTTACCAAAATTTCAATAATTAAATTCTACAATTTAATTATTCAATAACAAGTGATATTTGAAATTCAATTTAAAAATAAACACCGAAATATTTAAAATCAATTAAATATTCCAATTTCAAATATCCAAAATTTCAGGTCGTCATAATAGGATTCAAGAATTCTAATATACTTGTTCTTAAATATATTTTACAAAATCACTTATTTAAACCAAAGTTTGATTAAAAAGGTAACATCTTTTCCTTTATAAAAGTAAACACATTTTAAATGATAAATTCCAAACCGTTCTAAAACATCTTCCCTTTACACAAGTTAACAACTTATTAGTAATAACAAAGTGTTATAAATCAACTTCCTTTTTAATTCCCCAAAACCATTTACTATAACAAAAATGTTATAGTCCATAATCTCTGTCCTTTTCTTGGAAACATTTATTACAACAATATTGTTGAAATCTATGCTTCCTTTCTTTTCTTTTTTAAGAAAGCTACTTTTAAAACTCGTTAAAACAAGTTTGAAAGTTGTATTTGAAACATCTCTTTAAAGATGGTCGCTTTTAACCAAAATTTGACTTAGAAACAAAGGAGTAAAATTTAAACCTCTTATTTAAATAACTAAATAAATTATTACAAATATATTTAAAATTTCAAAGTTTCTTTTAAATACTTGTTAACCCATTTGAAAAGACTTTTTAAAATATCTAAAATAGGCAGCACTTTTTTACTTTACAAAAATCATCGATTGCTAAACTACATCCATAACGACCTTCTATTTTTATTTAGGCTAAAAGATACGGGCCGAAATAAAACAAGATAAAGGGAGACGTCGTTTCTTTTAATTTCTTAGTGGGCCAGCCTGCTATTTTTATTTAGGCTTATTCTTTAATTAAGGATTTAACTATTTTAATTTTATTTTTTAATTTTTAGTTCCTTTTAAATTGTGTAATATTCTAGTCGTGTAACTAAGTTACGAACTATGGTTTTGTAGTTCGAGAATTCGCAACTCAGTGGTTGAGTTGTGGTAGTGTTCTGAGCATAGAGTTAGGTTATTCGATAGCGGATGTCGTGAGTTTAGGTGTGTAAGCGTCTGACTACTTAATTTCTAGTGGAAAACATGGTAACAATACGTAGGCAGGGTTTTTCCAAAGCTGGGTAAATCTGTGTTGTTCTATTTCTAGTTTTATTAGTTTGTTATTATCTATGCCGCAATTATTTTATATATTTCCACATTAAATTTTTATTATTATTAGTATCACCCTATTCACCCCCTTAGGGTGAAATCGATCTATAAGTGGTACCATAGCTAGGAACAAAAATCAATTTTTGTTTTAAAAATATGATTTTTCAAAAACTAATTTTTTGTTTTAAAAATTGGATTTTTTTAAATGGCTTCTTTTAATAACGCATTTGCTAAGGGTCAGTCCATAGTTAGGCCACCTATGTTCAATGGCGAATATGCTTATTCGAAAATAGAATGCAACTTTTTATGAAAACCATTGATGCTTGGAATATTGTTGAGACATGATAGAAGACACCAACAACTATGGTAGATAATCAAGAAATTAAAAAACCGATGGATCAATGGACAGATCTTGAAAATAAACTACAGAATGGTAATGCTAAAGCTATGAATTCTATTATTTTTTCATTGGATCAAATTGAATTTAATCGTTTCCCACATTGTCTAACCGTACAGGAAATTTGACACATACATGAAGTGACTCACGAAGAAACATCTCAAGTCAAAGAATCTCGCCTTTCCATGCTTAGTAGCGAATACGAGAACTTTACAATGGCCAAGGATGAAAATGTCAAAGAGATGTATGGACGACTTTCTAATCTTGTATACAAATCGAAACTCTCGGTAAACCATACACAGAATTGAAAATAGTTCGAAAAATCCTCAGAGTCCTTCCACGATATTTTGAAGTGAAATTTATTGTCATTCAAGAATCAAAAGATCTGTAACAAATCAATGTTGAAGAACTTATTGGAAATTTCACCACTTATGAGCTAGAAATGTAATTCAAGGAAGAACGTGAAGGAGGTGATACTCGAAAGAAATCAATAGCTCTCAAAGGAACAATGGAAAGTGAAGATGATGATGATGATGATAATGATGGAGCAGCTGAACTGGCACTGATAATAAAGAAAATCAAAAGGTGGAATCACAAATATGGAAATCCAGTTCTAAATCAACAATTGAAAAGCGGAATAGTCAAAGTACTAGACAACTTAGAAGAGCAGGAGATCATATGTCACAAGTGCAATAAACCAGGTCATATCAAGCCCAATTGTCCACAAAATCAACTCGGCCAAGGAAAGAAACAAAAAAGGAGAAGTTTTACAGCCTCTTGGGATGAAACTGATGAAGATGACAAAAGCGCTGACAGTGGGAGTGAAAAATGAAATATGTGCCTTCAAGGTGAAACAACTAACAGTGATGACGACGAGCCAAGCGAGGTATCAAAACTTACTCACTCAGATTTATATATTTTCACGAAGTAAATGGATATTTTGAAAGACTTAGGGAGAAGTACGCCAAAATTGAATCACAAAGAGATAGTTTCATAGAATTAAAGAAACATCTTGATCAACTGGTTAAAAACTATCGAAACAAGAGCACTAAGTGTGACAAGTGTCCATCATTCAAAGAAGAAATTAAAAAATCAAAAATTAAAATTATATCACTTGAAAATGAAATTCTGATTTTGAAAGAAATTAAAAACACGAGGAGAGAAAATTCTATTAAAAAGTGCACTTTGTATTGAACGAAAATGAATCCCTTAAAACACAAGTCCAACAATTGTCTATGACTTTAGAAAAAAATTTAAAAGGAGAAAGATCGCTATATATGTTATTAGGAAAATAAACTGTTAATCCTGTTAGACAAGGATTTAGATATAATCAATCTGAGCGTGTAAGAAGCAAAATTAATCAAGTCAAATCCGAGTGCACAATTTGTAGAAAAATTGGACATAATCAAAACAATTGTTGGTATAGGCCCAAACACGTGAAAACTATACCAATTTGGGTTCCTAAAGGCACAAATGTAAATTCCCTCAAAGTCAAACAAATCTGGGTGCCAAAATGAACAAATATAAATTCTCTTGGGTTTACTCAAATGTATTTTTCAAAATCAATTTCAACTAACAACCATGGACCTACAAAAACTAATAGGTCACAAAAATATATTCTCGTGTAGGTGTAGTGGCAGGCTAAGGAACAACAGCAGTGTTACCTTGATTCTGGCTATTCCAGACACACGAGGAGCAACAAATCAAAGTCCTTAGCCTAGTACCAAGGTGGCAGAGTCACAATAGGTAACAACGATAAATTATCATAAAGGTAAAATAAGTAATGGTACACTTATCTTGAACGGTATATTAAATGTGAAAATCTGCAGCGTAATCTGATTTAATTCAGCTAGTTATGTGATAATGAAATAAATGTTGATTTTAATTCAAAAATGTTGACCAATCATCTTTTCATCCTTGAACTATCTCATATAGATTTGTTTGGACTAACTATATCGCAAGTTTAGATGATAAGAGATGTTGTCGTGTACTGATTGATGATTACTCAAGATACACGTGGATATATTTGTTTCTGGATTTGACACTATGTTCAATTTTTGTATATTTGCATGGTTTCAATTCAATCCTAAATAATTTCATTTAAAAGCTGTAAAAAAGATTTTAAGGTATTTGTTGCACACTCCATGGTATGGTCTATGATATCTATCTAATGATAACTTTGAGTTAAAGAGAAATTCTGATGCAGATTACACTGATAATCTAGTTGATAGAAAAATTACTAGTGGAACGTGTTTTATGTAGAGACATTCATTAGTTGCATCACATTTTCAAAGAAAATATCTGTATATCTTTCATTTCAACTGATTTGCAATTAGCAGACATTTTTTTTATAAAACCCCTTCTAGAAAATAGTTTTTGTTGATCTTGTTTCAAATTAGTCGTTTTAGAAAGTTTGACTTTATAATTATTTTTGGATTTGATCTTAAATGACCACATTAACTAATCTGACTCCCTACTGATTATTGAAAAGATAAATAGTAATTGAAAAAGTGATGAGTGTTGATATTAATCATATATTATAACTTGAGATAGTATATTTAGTAAAATTCTTTAAAAATTTGAATAAGATTTATAATAACTTTTGATTGGTAAAATATCCATGACCATCTCTATTCCTATCATATTTCTAACGACCATCACTCATCAAAATCTAACATAGTATGTCAAAATGTGATATTTTAAATAGGAAATTATTCTTTTTTATTTTATTTATTTTTTAATAAAAACATCCAAAGTATTCACTCTCATTTAAAAGTCCTCATGGTTATGCATAGGTGAATTACCTAAAATATTTGTATATGTGCTTTCATGCTCATTTAAAAGTCCTTACGGTTATGCATGTATGGAACACATATCAAAATTGATTATTAAGTAGACAAGTTGATTCTAATCCCATTTAAAGGTCCTCACGGTTATGCATGGTTAAAAGATGCTTGAAATTCATTTTTATAAAAATTGGGAATAATGTTAATCTCATTTAAAAGTCCTAATGGTTATGCATTGTTAGTAGATATTCAAATCCTTGACATAAATATACCACAAATAGACACAACTATATGGTTTTATATATCGACATCGCCCCTATCAGCTCTAAAGTGGAATATGCGCCTAACGGAGTATTTATGATTTTTATTTGATTTTTTTATTGAAATTTAATATTTATACTCGATTGGGTATTAATGTTGTATAAATGTCTATCACTTTATCTCTATTTTTCTAACACTGTTACTCTTTCGCTGATAATAAAAGGAGGAGAGAAAAGTTAAGATTTTGGCAAATAAAGTTCAAATATTTTACTTTTTATTTGCATATTCCCATTCAGGTTCATTTGCATTTTTTTTCATATATGAAGGAGGGGCTCTGTTATAGAGAGGGAGCATTCAATAAGGGAAGCAAATTGAATGATCAAATACATTTAATAAAATCAAAATCTTAATATATGTTTGTTATCATCAAAAGGGGGAGATTGTTGAATATGCTAGTATATGATTTTTGTTTGATGATAATAAACATATATATACATTTTTATGTATTTGTTATTGTACTATTTTATTTTTCACACAATTAGATAAATATTTGTTGAATAAAATGAATAACACAAAATTTAAATTAAAACAAACATTTTATTCAAACAAGTATTTTATTACAATTTTGAATAGTACAAATTTGAGCTCTCACTATATATACACAATTTCAATTCAATACAATTTAAAATTACAACATAATTTTTCACTATACAACGTTTACATACACCTCACTACATATCACTCGTTCACTCGTATTTATCTTCAACTCTATTCCAGATTGAATCTAGCATCTATCTGCAAAATAAACACTGACATAGTAAAGTTGAAAAAGAAATATTTTTTCAGTGTAAAATAAAATGTGTATTTTGAAAACGTTATTTGCCTCAATTATTTGGGTTGTTCATCATTATTTATTTTGAATTAATCTATATGAACAACTTGTGACATGCACATTGTGTCGCTCTACATGCCACAAGGCCATGCACACCGATATACACTTGATAAAACTGCAGGGACAGGTGAGCATAAGCTCAAACTCGAGCCGAGGCTGGATTCAACTCAGGTGCAATACAAAAAACATCACAAAATTGTCAAGTACTATTTCTCATGCAACAAGAATCAAAAACCAATATAAAACAAGCCTCAACCAAAAATTCAATGTGTACACATGAGAACGGACTCGCCGGTGAAGTCATGAAGCAATATGAAATGAAAACAACTCAACCATTCAAACTCAAGACAAGTGCACAAATCAAAGACAACAAAACATACTCATGAAACCACAACTACACCAGACTTCAACATGAAGTGGACTCAAGGCAGATGGATTTAGTGCACAAATGTATATATGAAGCCAGCAACACAAGTTCATCATAAAACAAGCAGAATAAGGCATCACAACATAAACATATGCATGCATGAACACACACATATATATGCAATGGAAACCAAACTTCAATATAAAAAACTGTTAAAAAAGGCATGGTTAAGTGCAGTCACAAGTCAAGGCAGTAACACAACATTTTAGAGGCAAGCAACTGGATTTCGACTCAAAGCAATATGAAAATTCAAGTGAAACCAAAAATATACAAACCGCACATGAAACCAGTGGAGTGTATCAGACTTAAGTAATCACAGAACCAAGTATATACGACATGTACGAGTTCATATACAAAGACTTAAAGCATTGCAAGGAACCAAACTTCGAACTAGATCAGTCAACATGAAGGAACAAATGCACAAGAACAAAGATGACTATAGTTCAAAGTTTCAAATGCAACCACGGCAGTGAATAATACAAAATGAATGGAGCAAGCATATACGTCAATAGAACAATGAAAATGCACAACACATATACACATACACAGATATATATGTGTGTGTGTGTGTGTGTGTGTATGTATGTATGTATGTATATACAAGGTGACACACATGAAAACATGGAACTAGAACCAAACCAGTGCAGATTCAAAAGGAAATAGCAAATAAAAGGTAATTTTCAAATCAATGTATACATGAACACTTGAACACAGACCACCATATGTACATAGTATCAAGTGTAGCACACATCAAACAGCAAGTAATCCAAGAGGAAACACATTGCAACAGGTCTAGACCAAGTGGATAGGCACAATAATTATACATATATATCCATACATATATATATGTATGTATATTCATGTTTATATGTGCACTATTACTAACAGTAGAAACAAGTTCTCAGCCAAGGCATAGTGCAGATCAACATAACTCGAAGTAGACCAGCTACATATATACATAAGTGAAAACAGTTTCAAGATTTAATCAAGGTAACATGAAGATAAGAGCAATGAAAACTACAGGACATCAGCTCTGCACATAATGGAATGCAAGGCTACCAAGTCCAATTATTAACATCAGCGGTTTTAAAATTATCAATAGGGGTCAACTATATACGAAGATAGATCAAATTCGTATACTAACACGATGAACAAGTCAGAGCAGAAAAGAATGGAACTTGCAGATGAAACAAAAATTAACCGAAGTCATAGTAGAAAACTACAGTCATAATTTTCAAATAGCCGAAATCAAGGAACAAAAAATGGAGCCTACTCAAAGAAATTCAAGCAACATACAAATTGGAATAGCTAGAACACATCATAAGCATTCAAGCATAATCGTATGGCCGAGCAAATTCACTGAATAATTCAAACAAAATTATACGAACGTAAACTAAGGGATTCGATCCCTATAAATTCCTATATCATCATCGGCAGAAAAAGCATTCGAGTTCAAGCAATTATCAGAGCAAGGCATTGGAACAAATCACAAGCCAATAACTTGAATCAAAGTCAAGTATTATCGAATATCGAATAAGGAAAAAATCGCATACCATTTTAACATTCAAGCTCGACAATTTTGAAGCAGTCATGAACAAATTCAACTAATTAAGGAAGCCTCGAAGTGAATTAAAAGCATAAAGGCAAATGGTTTGAGCATCACTTTTCAACGGTGGCTCAAATGATCAAAGCCCTAATTTTCAAAGAGGAACGAATTAGCCTTTGATTTCATAGAGCAAAGGAGGCAACATGAAAATAAGAGGAAACAACATAAACTAAAAGATACAGGCCGAAGTAAAACAAGATAAAGGGAGACGTTCTTTTAATTTCTTAGTGGGCCGGCCTTCTATTTTTATTTAAGCTTATTCTTTAATTAAGGATTTAATTGTTTTTATTTTTATTTTTATTTTTATTTTTGAATTCCTTTTAAATTGTGTAATATTCTAGTCGTGTGACTAGGTTACGAACTACGGTTTTGTAGTTCGAGAACTCGCAACTCAATGGCTGAGTTTGTGGCAAGGTCTTGAGCGTGGAGTTAGGTTAGTCGATAGTGGGTGTTGCGAGTTTACGTGTGTAAGCGTTTGACTACTTAATTTCTAGTAGAAACCTTAGGGCAGCACGTAGGCTGGGTTTTGCCGAAGTTGGGTAAATCTGTATTGTTCTATATCTGCATTTATTATTCTGTTATTATCTGTGCTGCAATTATCTTATATATTACCACATTAAATTTTTATTATTATTAGTATCACCCTATTCACCCCCCCTCCAGGGTGAAATCGATCCTACACTTTTGTCCCCTGCAACACAATGATTATTTTTGTAATCCGCTTTCAAGCAGGAATCGACAACAATAGTATATACACATTACAAATACACATTTACAACAGTACAAGCTAGCATTAAATTATCAAAACACCTTGTTAATTTTAAACTATTTTAAAGTGAGATATCTCACTTTAATTCAAACCAAACACAAAATCACCATCTTCCTTGCTTCAAATTCGACTAAAGCCCTCCCCATCCACCTAGAAGCTCATGCAAAACCCTCCTCCTCTCACCTTGTTCTCGACCGTGCCCTATAGGGTTGGATTTGGGCCTGTTTTCGATAGCTTTAGTGATGTAGAGGATGTTACTTATTACTAAAGTCTTATACTTGGTTTTAGAGAAAAAAGGAGTATTTTGAAGTATTTTCTTTTGTAAAATCTTAGAAGAAGAAAGAGTAAGACATGGTAAAGAAGAGGAAAAGATGAAAGTGAAGGTTGGAAATGGAAACAAAAGTGAAAAACTAATACTCTTTTATAGAAATGTAAAATGGCAGAAGACTACAAATACTCTTCTTTAGATTAAGCTACCTTTTTCCTTCTAAAATCTATCATCCTTTATTAACTTATAGAACACATTTCCCTTAGACACTTGTCTTTACCACCCTCTTTTACTTAAGTCCTTTAAGTACTTCTTTGTACTTTTCCTTTTTTAATTGAAAAGAAAACTCTTCCTTTTTTTAATACTTAACTAATTTTATTAAATTCTTTTTTTAACTAAACCATTCAATTAATAAAAGTTGCTTTCTTATTATATATATATATATATATATATATATATGCACATATGTACACTAGTGCACACAACAAATTCCAACAACTTTTGATCGATGAAAAGTCGAAAATCCATAAAATGATTTTTGGTCACATTTTCCACTTCTCGTCAAACTATTTATTTTTGTAAACAAACCTTCAAAATGAGCTCATCATCATTACTTATTAATTAAAAAGGACTATTTTACTATTAAAAACCATTAATTAGTTACTTAGAATTAATTAAATATTCATAAATCAAAGCAGTAAAATTCCAGGTCGTTACATTCTTCCACTCTTAAAAGAACTTCGACCCCGAAATTTCATCTTAACAAACAACCAAGAAACAAAACATATCAATTCTTAATATTTCCCAGAATGTTAGATGACTCACAAGTAAACTTAGATTTTTCCAGATTCACAATCTTCTCTTTACACAAGGATGATAAACAATCTAATAAGTATATCTCATGTTTAATAGTCATAGGTTATTACTCAATCGATCCTTCATACCACCTCATGAAAAATCGAATGGTCATCCACCCAAATCCTCATAAACCACAAAACATTTAAGGCAAATATACTTAAGCCTATACGATGTATATAGATCATCCTATTCAATTACTCAAATCATGAAACCTCCTTTCTCCTTGCATAGCCATATACTATGATGGAAAATCTGGGTACCATATCAAGAATCCTTACTAAGTGTTTGCCATCAAGAATTGAGTGATAAATCCTTATTCGGACCGGTGTGAATCACCTCAAAGTCAAGTACCCGAATCTTGTATTAAGAACCGTACAAAAAAATGATCTACGTACAACTACATAGTTATTCTTATTGGTTCTTACTTAAACCAATTTCGTTTTCTTCTAAAATTATTTATGAAAACGTTTCATAAAAATGCAAATTAAGTTTTCAACTTATATAATACCCTACAACATCGTGAGAGTATATAAACTATCTATTTAATCTTTTACCTTTTTCCTTAAATTCGTATGCATGCCAAAATAAATCTAGGTCTTAAAACTAAGTCAACATTTTCAACCTCTTTACTCATCTAGTATGACAAGTAGCTAATAAGAGTAGGTTGCTGGAACCCAAACTCAGTCCCAAAGTCTACTTTTTCCTAGACATCTCTAAGGTAAACATGACTATTAGTCGGCCTAATAACATCAAATAGTTTATACAACTTAGATGTCAAAACAAAAGAAATGGTTTTAATAAAATAAAGTTTATTAAAACCTTCTGATTAAACTTAACCTATGAAAAACTTATATTAAATTATTTCTACTCTAATCAAGAGTGATATAAACCCATATTAAAAATTTCATTTATCAGTATATTCTTTATCAAAATACCATTTTATTTTGAAACCATTTTCTTTTAAAGAAACTTAAGAAATAAATATCCAGTTTCTATTTCAAAACCTTTTTGAAATGATACAATATATTTTAATCTATAGAAATATACATACAGATCGAGTAACACCAAAAATGATACCAAGAAGTTAGGTCCTACCAAATAGTTGATAGAGTTAGGGGTATGCCCTGGGAGCAATTATGTAATTTGTTACATATATCTTACTCATTGACCAATCTTGTCGAAATAAAAGTGTTTTCTTTCTATTATATACTTGATATAATGTGGTTATATTAATTAATTAATTAAATTAAAATTATATTTAATAGAAAATCCATAAATGATATGTTTTGCGATAATAGTTACAAAGTGTTGTAACTCTGAGTAATTTATCATAATGAAACAAATATATCATTTTAAATGTTCCTAGTCAAGATGCATCGAGATTGGATATCGACGTATTCGTTGAGACTAGAGTACTTAACGCTCTCCAAATGTTGGGCAGTGTCTTACTCATGATTGCTGGGGGGCACTTAAGGGTTACGTACTAATAGTTATTAGATAATTGTGGAATGACTCACTCGGTAGTTTTCTACTAGTTAACATAACTAAGGTCAAAAAGAAAATATCGATGTGACTAATTTACACAGTTCTTTCGACTCAAGAATAATGTGAAACTTCTATATGAAAGCTCCGCTTTGATTATAGTCAAATCGTGACATAGCATCCATCGAGTGACTATAGTTGGGTCGAGTGGAAGTATTGGAAGTGAGGCATTATTCAAGAGATGATTCGTCTCCTAAGGTATATGGGGTTAGTATCACGGTCAACTCAATTCAACCCAAAGTCAAAATCTCTGGCCAAAGTAGTTTGGTTGATAATAATTATTATTATTGAACCAAGTATTTTGTGTTTGGACTATAGAGTTGAATGTGTATGACGTTGGAATTTGGCCATTACCAAATTCAGCAAGTCCAAAATGATATAGTTTTGATGAAGAGAATTGTAAATAATTGTCACAACCGGGTAACACTTATTGAATTAAAATGAGATTTTTCCCAAAATGAGTAAGTGATAAATTTGGCCATAATAACACACCACCTACTAAGTGAAGTGTGAACGTTAACGTTCGAATAGTTCGACGTTAATCGCTGAGTGAATTTACATCCAAGCGTCACACACCGAAATAATGATTTCTCTTTTGACGGACAATTTAATTAGTTTATAAATAATTAAATAAATTATATTTATGAAATATTAATTAGGAATTTTGAATGTGATTTGAGAAATAAATTTTTCATATATTTATAAAAGCTATGAATATATTAATTGATATGAGATATTGATAGCAAAATATGTTAAATATGATTATACATATTTAATTTTGATTAAATAGGCTCACAACCCATGAGATTTGGAGTGGATGAGCATTGATTTGGAGAAAGACAAGTGGTGGTTACAACATGTGTGATTAGGTTTTGAGATGTTTTGTTGAAATTATTGTTTGCTCTCTTGTCATGTCCATATAAAAACCAATCTCAAAATCTTGATTACAAGCTTTTTGAGCCTCCACTTTCTTCTTCTTCTTTCTCATTTTAATGGTAGCAAATTTCCACTAAAATCATCCTTAAAATTCTCAAATCCAATTAAAAATAAAAAATACAAATCTGTATTAGAAGGTCTCTAATCCCGGATTAGCAACCTGACGGATTGTCAATTGTTCTTAAAAGAGAAATCATTGTTCAATATGGACTCAAAGGCTTCATTGAAAGGTGCACTTTTATTTATTATCATTGTTTTGGTTTTATGTTTATCATATAAAAGTTGATTTACATCCAACTCATTTGTTTATATTCAGATCTGTTTATTGTTTAGATTATGTGAGATTTTTATGGATACATGTGTTTATTACAATTAGATTGGTTATATGCTTGTTATAATATTTTTTTATTGGTTTATTATAATTAATTTTCTGAAAATATATATATATATATATATATATTTAATTTTGATTTATATATAGATCAAGGTTAAATGTGTACAAATTTGCAAATTATGGATATGTATAATTGTTATGCGTTTATATATCATATCTATATATTTAATTTAAAAAAATTCTTAGGATGACTAGTACCTATTATAAATCATAAAATGTAAAAATATTTATTAAATATGTATATACATATATTTTTTTTATTTAAATATTTTCTGAATTTTTCATTATGAATAAAATAATTAATGGTTCAAAATTTCAATTTTATATTTCTTACATTTTGTACACCATGCAATAAGATTACAATAAAAATTTAAGATTTTTTTAAATTTAGTTTATTATTTCTATAAATTAATTTATTTTGGACCTAAAATAAATTATTGAATTAAAAATATAATTTCAATTGAAAAAATCGTAGGAATTTTTTTAAGGACTTAAATATATATCAGGAACCTTCATAAAAAGTTTTAGATTTTTATAACTTAATTTATTAATTTTTTTGAATTAATTTATTTTTGAAATGTAATAATTATTTAATTAAAATATTATCTCAGTTCAGAAAACTCCCAAAATATTTCCTAAGCCCAAAATATATCTAAGATATCTTTAGAATTTTTCAATTAGAGATTTTATTTTTAAGAATTAATTTGATTACTGCATTTATCAATTATTTAATAATAAATATTATTTTATTGTAAAAAATTAATATTAAGCCTAAGATATATTTTCATATTTCCTAAAAGTATAAAAACTTATATTTTATGATATAATTATTTACATCAATTTGTTATGGTAGAAATTATTTTATTCAATAAATTATATGTAAACACGCACACACACATACATATATTAGTATATTGTTTTGATATATTATACAAGCACATATTTGGACAAATTAGAGTACACACAAAATGAGCAAATGCTTCTGTTACAATGTAAATCCCAGCATTTATATACGGACACATTATACCCTTTACAGATTATGATGCTACACATGCACACACACATATATGTATGTATGTGTGTATATATATATATATATTATACATATACATATGCATATAAATATATACTTGTATAAATAAATTAAATAAATCTCAAGCTATAAATTGTATGATTAGAATACATATGGATATAGTGATAAATATTGCCATGATTAAATTATTAATAATGATGTTTAATGAATCAATCAATTCAAATAAAAAGAGAAAATGAAAGGTTTCTCTCTCCATTTATTACAATTAATGCTTTCAAGTAATTCTTGTTTTAGGGAAAGAAATAAAAGGTTTCGCTCCCTATATATTGACATTTATAAATAAATATTAGGAGTATTTGATACATTATACATTTGAAACTAAATTTATTTAAACTTCCCTTTAACTATTTTAAACAGAATACATGATTTTATAAACCAAATTTATAGAATTTCTAAATGAAATTTAAACTTCATGGGCTACTAAAGATCCAAAATGGATTTTTTGACATTAATCCATTTCTTCCGTTGTGGGCTGGTCCAGTTCCTTCAGTGGTATCATATATCCCCTTACTAAGAAAGATAATAGTTAAGAGAAGTGCTTACCATCCAAACACAACTATTGCCTGTTTTTATTCATTTTCAAGCCACTCAAACTAGTTGATATAAAAATATTTCTTCTCTTTTGAACCTTATTTTAAATAATACTATATAAATATCTCATATATATATATATGTATATGTGTGTGTATGTATGTATGTATGTATGTATGTATGTAACAACCCGCATATTTCTCGATTTTTATATTTAAATATTTTATCGATACTCGGAATTTAGTGCGAAAAGTTACTTTTTGCATACGGTCGAATTAGGACTCGGGAGCACTCCCATTGAGTTTAAAATGCCGTTTGCGACCTTTTTGAGTATAAGCTTCGATATGTTTGGAGTAAGTTGATTTTTGCTACTTTTTCACTTAGGGTTTTTATTTGGGCTGAGCCCACTTATGTATTCAGTCCCAACCCCTCTCCTCCTCATTTACTTCATTTCCAATTCCTAATACTCAAGCTTTAGCAACAATGGTGGGAGAGATGAGAAATTAAAACTCAAGCCTAGTTTTCTTTTGCAAATCAAGTTCTAGCTCCAAACTAATAAAAGAACCCATTGGTAAGCTTCACTTCTTCTTCTCCAACTCAATCTCTTATCAATTTCAGAAATTCCTAAACCTAACTTTGGGAATGTTCTTCTTTTAAAGCTTAGAATCAAGCTTCTTGAGTTGGATTTGAAGAGTGGTTGATTCTCCTTTGCTTTCAAGCATCTTCTTCAATCGTTTGGGTTCAAAGGTGAGATTTTTATCTCACATCTATGTCTATGATTATCTTCGATTGTTAGGAATAAATTCCTAACACATATTCATGTGTATTTGATTTTGATTTGGATAGGTTTTGTGAACATTCCAAATTTTTAGTGTTTTGAGTTCAAATCTTCAAAAATCATAGCTTTGTTGTTTGAACTTGTTTTTGGTGATGCATCGAAGAGCTTATAGGGCCGGGTAGTCGATTTGCATAAACCCCTAGTGACCGTGCTCGCTCGATTGCATTTTGATGAAGATTGCATCTTCATTTTATAGGCTGGAAAGCAGCCTTGATGCTAGTCAGTCGACTGGACCTTTGAGTCAGTCGACTGGCTGTAGCACATAGGCATTCCGAGGGCAACTAACAGAGGCTCGGGTCCTCTGTTTTCCCTGCATTCAGTCGACTGAATTTTTAGGTCAGTCGACTGACTGTAGGAAATTATTTATCATGCCTCTAGTCCAGTCGACTGGACCTTTTAGTCAGTCGACTGACCTGCACCTATTTGCCTAATTGTGCATATTTGTGCATATTTTTGCTTGGTTTCCAAATTCCATCGATTCGTGTTATTTCTCACTTGTTGTTGCTACGACTTTAATGACTTCTATTCTTGGAATTTTTGGGAATACCCATTTTGATGGATTTGGATCGATTTCTTTGGATTTTTATTCACGTCTTTGAATGTGAATTTTGGTGGTTGATTGTTCTACAATCATTTTCGTGCTTTGTCACTTTAAAAATATAAAGGTTTCAATACTAGTAGTAAATATCAAAACTCTTTCCTCAAACGATTTCAATTCTATTTTAATACCAAATTCGTTTATAAAACCGTTTTCCAATCTATTAGCATATACAAACCTTTACCTCACTCGTATGAGAAATCTAATTAAACGGCTTAGTAAAACAAGTGGTATGAAACGCTTGCGTTTACTTCGTTGGTTAATTCTTGGACTTGTTCGATTGAATCTCTTGTGACAATTTTCTAGTGGAAATCTACAATTTGTTCGTAAATATTTAAGTTAATGTAACATCCCGCCTTTTCGCACGATTTAAACAGACACACGTGCCAATTTAAACCGTACGGAAGGGCGGATTGTTATCGGGTAAATAAGAAAAACAGAGAAGAAATAAAACAAAATAGAATCTCACAGCGGAAGGATAAAATATAATAATAAAATATACAGTTTATAAAACTGTTAAAAAACATTTGATTCTTCTTTATACAATTAAATATCAGAGTTCACATACCAATAATATCAATGCAGCGGAATACAGTGTGAGTGTAGTGCAATACTATAAATAATAATAATACAAATCTTCGTCTTCGTCCTCCAGAGCTAAATCTTCAAATCCTGAAACGCTCGGACTGACCCGAGCGAATTTGAAAAGACAAAAACACTCGAGTCGGAACTAAAAGATCTTATGTAAGTTAAATTTACAGAAATAAATATGAGTGCAGTAACTCAAGAGATGCTCGGGATTTACATCTCCTAAGGATCCGTTAAACTATTTACTACATAGTATATTGCGCTATTATAATAGTGTCTAATTATAAAATAAACTTACTTTTAAATAGCGTTAAGGGGTTACCCATATAGCCCTTAACACAGAATATATTCCCATAGTTTATACAGTACCGTAATATCCCCCGTATTGGGCGTCGTCAGAGGGCACTCCATAGGTATGGTACAAAACCAAAATCGTATAAGGCGCGCTAGGGTAGGTGACACGGCACAACTAGGCAATGCCAGGGTAGATATACCAATTGCTATCCGGGCTGGTGGTAACGCATAGCCGCAGCTACCGCCCACCTCGAACTAACACCCCCAAATCAAAGAAATCAACAGTGGCCACCGAAACAATCCAATGTCAGAGTGTAGTATCGAAGGAGTGTGTTCGATCAGAGGAATGATCTCATTGGCCCGAGAATCGCTCCTGTTTTAGCCACCTTATGCCAACTCACGGGAGTTGGGTCCACGTATTTACCTTACAGGAAACGTCGCCACCAACCTACTTCGTTCTGGAATCTCCACCACGTACACGGTTAGTCAAAGTTGTTTTCGGTATCGACAGAGAGTATGTCCATATCCGATCCCGGTCTCTTCGCTAACCCATCGTTATTATAACACCGCGGTCATTTAAAAATTGTTTATACTTTAAAACCAGAATAAAATTTTCCATTTCAAATTATTAATACGATATCATTTTAAAACCCAAACAATATGATATCATTTTATCCCAAATATAATTCTTTTCCAAAAATCATACTCCTTTAAAAAATTTAATATCTGGAAACCAAACATTTGAATTATACTTTCAAAACATTATATTTCGGACTTCATACTTTTAAAAATCATACTTCTAAAACTCGAATGGTTTGGATATTCAACAGTATATAAAATGAATGGTTTAACTTTAAGGTTACTCTGTAAAGAAAAATAATTTCCATGGCTTCCCAAATATTATTCTTTATTTAAAGTCTAAACCAAAATTTAAATATCCCTTCAGGTTACAAAACCACTTCAATTTCTATATATATATATATATATATATATATATATATATCCATTTGGAGTATCAATATTTCAAAACTAAAGTTGGAATTTATTCTTTCAGCAAATTAAACGTACTATTATTTAGTCTTGAAAATATAAAATAAAACTCCAATTTCTAGCAATTAAATATTTTCTTCAATTTAATTTATACTAACATATTCATTTTTAATTATCTTGAAAAATCCAGTTATAAATATCATATCTTAAAATTTCCAAACTTAAACATTAAACATATGATATAAATTATCAAATCCCATTTCTCAAAAATTTTCCATTTTCATTTGCAGATTTATACCCAGCTTGAATTCAAAATTTTAACTTCATATGTATATATATAGGGAAAAATATACCATTTATAAAATATCAAAATTAAAATTTTTATAAACCATATCCCATCCAACCCATAGAAATCACTTTAAAAATATTTATATATAGACCACGGTGCCTGTATAAAATTTTCTATCCTATGGTCAAGTGATACGGATATTTATCATTTCAATCCGCAAATTTAAATAAAATGTGGTTGTATATCATTTCAAACCACAATCCCGAATGGAACGAAAAATGCATGATAACTTGTAGTTAAATGATATAAAATAAAACATCCATTCATCCATCATCATCCATTATCCAAATCACAATCATCATCCAAAACAAAACAATATCAATATATATCCGATAATATATAACAGGTAATAACTGGCAGTTATATTCAAAAATAAATTTAACAACTATTAACTAACAGTTTATCTGCAAATAAATAACTATAACTGTAAATCTATATGCAGTAATAAAATTTAATGGACAGTTATATTAAATAAATGCGATTTAACAGATATGATGAATAAAACATGCCAAACAGTCATAGATAAATCTCTACTCATATCTAAAATAAATTTAACAAACATAAAACTTTTAGAAGTTGTGAGTGGGTTAAAACACTCACCTTTTGAATTTAAATCGAGTTTAAATCCGATTTAAATCCAAAATTTCGACGGTCTCCAAATCTGTCCAAACAAGCGTCAATGTGTCTGGAATTTTATTACGAACCTAACAAAAAAAAACCACGCGTAAAACGGAGTTCGTATGCGAGAGTTATAGCAAAATTTGTGATTGAATTTCAAGTAAATAAAAAAACAAAAGAAGGAACACATTTAATACCATCAATCCATATGCCACGTCGTCCTTGTTTGACCCTGTAACGCACGCAACAATTCGTCTCTGTCTCACGCGTTATTTCCAGGTGCACGACCGTTGGTTGACCCCTTTGACCATGCCGTTCCTCCTCCTACGCGCCGCTTCGACAGTCGAGACCCACGCCATCGAGCATGCCACGCCGAACCGCCTCCCCTGATAACCGTGCGACCCACGGTTCTCACCGCCACCGTTTGTGTTTTGTAACCCTATTCTTCGAATTCCGGCCATCCCCAGCCCCTATAGGCGATGCAACCACTTCAGATTTACTTCCAACAACACTCTCCACAAAACCCATATCTCAATTTCTCCGATGGAGGCCGAAATCAAAAACCCCCAATTTGAACTTAGGGTTTCGTGATTTTGAACTTTGACCAAGTTTTCTGGCTGAACCGAGCATCAGTTGCAGAAACAGACGCCACACGTAGATTCGTATCGATGAAATCTACAACATATATTTTTTTGGAATTTTTCTGAGATGTTTGAATTTTCATTGAAATTTTGAATTGAAGTAGATCTAGGTTTTGCAACCATTGAGGAAGAGAAAGAGATGAAGAAAATGAACGTACAGACAATTGATAGAAGATGGAGGCCAGGGTTTATCACAACATATATATAGACAAATTGTAGTAGGCTAGGTGGGCATGAATTACGAACGTGCAAAACGGTAGTTGGCCCAAAAAGCCCGTTCTGACCCCGAAACGAAATTTGTTAAACCCATATATCCAAATAGGTATTTTAAAATATTCTGAACGCGATGGAAAAAGTTTCACGTCCAAATTTGATCGTATGAAGAAGTTATGCTGAAAACAAAATTTCTAAATTGATTTCAAATTGATTTTAATTAAATCGATTTCAAGGCGTTTCGCGTCCGTACGATCAAACGACAGGTCCGATCGATACGAAACTTGAAACCCTACAATAATTCACTGATACGGATCCGATGAAACTAGTTTCGTCGAAATCCGAGTCCGTGACAAAAATGGCTATTTTTATATTAATTAAATAAATTAAAAATTAGTAAATTAAATCAAATTTCCCATTTCTTTTTGATAATTGACGATTCTTATTATTATAAATTTTTCAAATCACCTATACTAATTTAAACAAAATTAAACTTGTCGAATTTAAAATTTTAGAAATCCCCAAATTTTATTAATTTCACCAAATTATAAATTAAATTTCCAAAATTTTAATTAAATTTACTTTCCATTATTATTGCCAAATAGAAGAATTTATCATTGGATTCATATTTCAATATGTAAATATTTTCAATTTCATCTGAACTTCTATTTACATAATTCCTAAATATTAAATTTCAAATATCACTTCAATTAACGTTAACGTAATAATTATTTATTATTTATTGCAGTTGATTATCAGTTATAATTAATCTACTAAATAGATGGTAAATCTTGAATACTGGTTATCCTTAACGTTTTATTTCCCATTTAATTGCAACAACGCAATTTCAAAAATTTAACTCAATTAAATAGACAACTCTTTATATTCTAAATCAATTGCAATGGTTTAAAAGTTGCTAAATTTTGATTTCAGTAATCCCTTTACTTCGATTCAAAATCAGCAATTACCTATTAAATGCCCCAAAATTCCTATTAAATAAATCTAACAAATCTTTATCATCCATTAGATGAATTAAATATTGCAATCAAACTATTGCGTTAATAATTTTCGTTTCACTTTAAAGTATCTAAATTAGCCAATTACAATACTTATTACCCAAATAACTTCAATTTCTTCCAAAAAATATTTACATAATTATTTTAAATATTGAATCCATTTAATTGCAATAAATTCAATTGATTGCAAATCAATTCCAAATAAATTTGATTTTTATCCAGTTACAACTTAATATTAAATCAGTTTTCACTTAACTAACAAAGTCATTATTACTTAGAATTTCATTACATTTTATATTTTCACATTTTCATTTTGGTTTCATTTATTTTCCCGCATAGCTTATTAAAAATGGGATTTTCCTTGGTTACAACTTATTTGAATCCAACATTCTTCATTTACCAATTTATTCCACTTTAACTGCAGAAATTTTGGGGATAAATTGAATTTGATTCCAGATTAACATTGACAACAAATAAAATAAGTAACGTACAATAATTATAGTCATTAACTCTATTTCACACGTCTACATTCAGTTACTATTAGAAAATCTTATTGCATTGGTTTTATAAAATCGCCATTTACTTACATTTCATTACTATTTAATATATATATTTATTCATAAATAAATTCGATATTCATTCTTCTTTCCTCCTATTGATAAATAACCTAGTATACATTTTACATATATTCGTTTCATTTCATTCATTTATGGGCATTGCATTGAAATTTATTTATTAACTAATATCAACGTTATTATCATTAATTTAAATTGGATTCCCAGTTTTATTCAATACCCTGAACAAATAACATACTTATTAATCAAATCCCTACATTTGTACTTGTCATATTCCATAAAAATCAAATCATAACATTTAAATGATTTTATTAAATTGGAATCTCATTCAAGTCGTAATTTATTAACTGGAACTAATATGATTCCTTAATTTATTCCCATTTACCGTTTAAAATCTTTCATTGCATTAAAACCGTTTAACATTTTCATAAATTTCTCATATTAAATTCCATATCCAGGTGAGAATCCTTTTTCTACTTAATTCGTTTGGATTTTATTCTAAATTAAATTAGAAATCCTATTAAATTATCACATTTAAAATCATCGAATTTAACGGGTCGTTACACTCTCCCCCATTCAAAACTTTTCGTCCCCGAAAAGGAAAAAGAAAAGAGAAGGAAGAATTAAATAAACAGTACATCTTTAAACAATAATTTACTAAATTTATTACCTTAAATAAAATATACCCATTTTATAATCATTATATCCTTATGTACTAAAATAAATAAAGATTGGAAAACATTTTCAAATAATTTCTAAGTGGTTTCAGCCACTAACAACAAATCAATCCAATAACCATCCATTTCAACAAACAGCATACACAACAAATATAAACAATCATATAATCAACAAACAAATAGTTGCTCGGGTTCAAAGCTTGAAATGGTACGGAATGAAAAATAACTATCCAGTGCATCATATACTCAACAGTCTTAGATGAGACAGAATAGATTATTTATTCATCCAACTACTTCAAATTTCCTTACCCGACCAAACCATAAATCAAACAATAACAATTCAACCAACCAATCAATTTACTCATTATAAATTTTTATTTCATACATTAGCTGTTTGATCTTTTCATTCATATACAGTTTATCTTTTATTTTCTTAAACCCTTTTTCTTAAGTTTACAATTCATACCACATAAATTATCCTTTTATAATATACATTTATATCTAACAACTTCAAATTTTTATTTCTCATTCAATGGTTGTTTCATCTATTTTCACTTATTACCTCCAATTATCCATTTCCATTTATTTGGGTCATGTAAGTTCCTTCTATTGTATTACATTTAATGCACTTCTCACTTTCAATCATTTATTAAATGCTTGCATTATATTATATTCAATTACAGTAACCCTTTTTAGTTATACCTAAATTATTAACCTTATAACCTTCATTCTTAATAAATTTATTACCTAGGGTTTACAGTCATTTATTTATATTACCTACTTTCCATTTTATTCAACTAGTAGCATTTAAATCATACTAAATTTTATAACCATACACATCAATCCTTATTTATTAAAGAATTTCGCTTTATTTACTTAAGTTTAAGATCACCTATTTATAATACTTACCTTTAATTATGGTAAAATTTCAATTATAACTTAAGTTTATACCATTAAATTTTTATTTATAAAAGCATTTCATTGAGTACTTCATTATTTCCAAAATTTCTACTTGTATAATATTCTATTCCAATCTCTTATTTAACATTTCAACTTTTCATATTGGTAAGTTATATATGTTAAAGAAAATGAAAAAGAACTTATACAAGTTTTATCTCATCTTTTAATTCAATTTAATGTTCAACAATATTACTTTTTGTCTCATATGTTCAAAATTTCAAATTTCCCTTTATAACTTTGCATTAATTCTCTTACCTAAATTAGAGGTTTCAATTCATTAATTACTTACCTTTTATTTCACTAAAATAAATTAAACAATTAATTAATGGAAATTTAAGAATTAAATAACGGGTCAAATTTTAATAGATAAATATATTCTTATAACTTATATACCTCTAATTATATTTAAAACAATTAAAAATTTAGAAAATTTCAAAATAAATCTGTAGTAGAATTCACTACAGGAGCCTTTCCCCTTCGAAACCCGAAAATGAAAGTCGATGATGCGGCCGCCATCACCGAAATTAATTTCCAACGACAGAGAGGAAAGTACAAAATTTATTTTCTCCAAAATCTTCTTTAAAACAATTCTTCCGAATTATACTAAATATTTATAAAAGAAAATACTTATAAACCAAGTCATTATATTTCATAAATCCTTTGAAAGCAGATTTTCAAAAATCCCGGACTTAAGTTCTAAAATTTCCAATTTGATTTATTATAATTTCAACTTAGCTTCAATTATTATAAATATTTCTATTACCTAACACCCAATCTATAGCAACCAAATATATATATATATATATATATATATATATATATATATATATATATTTATAAAATATTTTTATATATAAAAAATATAATAGGCAAAATTATTTCATTCACCTATATTAAAAACAAATATTATGTCGGTCTGTCCTATTAAGTGTTTAGAAATCCCTATTGATGACATAGCGTCTCATGCATCAACCATAATTCGTAAATACAAAACGGAACAGATTAACACAATATCAAAATCTTTTTATAACACTAACAAATACGCTCTCTCATATATATACACTCAGCGACTCCCATAGGGTATTACTACCCTATTAACAAAGAGTCAAATCCCACAAAGCTAAGGTTTATCGCTAAACCAAAGCTCTGATACCAACTGTAACATCCCGCCTTTTCGCACGATTTAAACAGACACACGTGCCAATTTAAACCATACGGAAGGGCGGATTGTTATGGGGTAAATAAGAAAAACAGAGAAGAAATAAAACAAAATAGAATCTCACAGCGGAAGGATAAAATATAATAATAAAATATACAGTTTATAAAACTGTTAAAAAAACATTTGATTCTTCTTTATACAATTAAATATCAGAGTTCACATACCAATAATATCAATGCAGCGGAATACAGTGTGAGTGTAGTGCAATACTATAAATAATAATAATACAAGTCTTCGTCCTCCAGAGCTAAATCTTCAAATCCTGAAACGCTCGGACTGACCCGAGCGAATTTGAAAAGACAAAAACACTCGAGTCAGAACTAAAAGATCTTATCTAAGTTAAATTTATAGAAATAAATATGAGTGCAGTAACTCAAGAGATGCTCGGGATTTACATCTCCTAAGGATCCGTTAAACTATTTACTATATAGTATATTGCGCTATTATAATAGTGTCTAATTATAAAATGAACTTACTTTTAAATAGCGTTAAGGGGTTATCCATATAGCCCTTAACACAGAATATATTCCCATAGTCTATACAGTACCGTAATCTCCCCCGTACTGGGCGTCGTCAGAGGGCACTCCATAGGTATGGTACAAAACCAAAATCGTATAAGGCGCGCTAGGGTAGGTGACACGGCACAACTAGGCAATGCCAGGATAGATATACCAATTGCTATCCGAGCTGGTGGTAACGCATAGCCGCAGCTACCGCCCACCTCGAACTAACACCCTCAAATCAAAGAAATCAATAGTGGCCACCGAAACAATCCAAAGTCAGAGTATAGCATCGAAGGAGTGCGTTCGATCAGAGGAATGACCTCATTGGCCCGAGAATCGCTCCTGTTTTAGCCACCTTATGCCAACTCACGGGAGTTGGGTCCACGTATTTACCTTACAGGAAACGTCGCCACCAACCTACTTCATTCTGGAATCTCCACCGCGTACACGGTTAGTCAAAGTGGTTTTCGGTATCGACAGAGAGTATGTCCATATCCGATCCCGGTCTCTTTGCTAACCCATCGTTTTTATAACACCGCAGTCATTTAAAAATAGTTTATACTTTAAAACCAGAATAAAATTTTCCATTTCAAATTATGAATACGATATCATTTTAAAACCCAAACAATATGATATCATTTTATCCCAAATATAATTCTTTTCCAAAAATCATACTGCTTTAAAAAATTTAATATCTGGAAACCAAACATTTGAATTATACTTTCAAAACATAATATTTCAGACTTCATACTTTTAAAAATCATACTTCTAAAACTCGAATGGTTTGGATATTCAACAGTATATAAAATAAATGGTTTAACTTTAAGGTTACTCTGTAAATAAAAATAATTTCCATGGCTTCCCAAATATTATTCTTTATTTAAAGTCTAAACCAAAATTTAAATATCCCTTCAGGTTACAAAACCACTTCAATTTCTATATATATATATATATATATATATATATATCCATTTGGAGTATCAATATTTCAAAACTAAAGTTGGAATTTATTCTCTCAGCAAATTAAACGTACTATTATTTAGTCTTGAATATATAAAATAAAACTCCAATTTCTAGCAATTAAATATTTTCTTCAATTTAATTTATACTAACATATTCATTTTTAATTATCTTGAAAAATCCAGTTATAAATATCATATCTTAAAATTTCCAAACTTAAACATTAAACATATGATATAAATTATCAAATCCCATTTCTCAAAAATTTTCCATTTTCATTTGCAGATTTATACCCAGCTTGAATTCAAAATTTTAACTTCATATGTATATATATAGGGAAAAATATACTATTTATAAAATATCAAAATTAAAATTTTTATAAACCATATCCCATCCAACCCATAGAAATCAATTTAAAAATATTTATATATAGACCACGGTGCCTGTATAAAATTTTCTATCCTATGGTCAAGTGATACAGATGTTTATCATTTCAATCCGCAAATTTAAATAAAATGCGGTTGTATATCATTTCAAACCACAATCCTGAATGGAACGAAAAATGCATGATAACTTGTAGTTTAATGATATAAAATAAAACATCCATTCATCCATCATCATCCATTATCCAAATCACAATCATCATCCAAAACAAAACAATATCAATATATATCCGATAATATATAACAGGTAATAACTGGCAGTTATATTCAAAAATAAATTTAACAACTATTAACTAACAGTTTATCTGCAAATAAATAACTATAACTGTAAATCTATATGCAGTAATAAAATTTAATGAACAGTTATATTAAATAAATGCGATTTAACAGATATGATGAATAAAACATGCCAAACAGTCATAGATAAATCTCTACTCATATCTAAAATAAATTTAACAAACATAAAACTTTTAGAAGTTGTGAGTGGGTTAAAACACTCACCTTTTGAATTTAAATCGAGTTTAAATCCGATTTAAATCCAAAATTTCGACGGTCTCCAAATCTGTCCAAACCAGCGTCAATGCGCCTGGAATTTTATTACGAACCTAACAAAAAAACCACGCGTAAAACGGAGTTCGTATGCGAGAGTTATAGCAAAATTTGTGATTGAATTTCAAATATAAAAAAAAACAAAAGAAGGAACACATTTAATACCATCAATCCATATGCCACGTCGTCCTTGTTTGACCCTGTAACGCACGCAACAATTCATCTCTGTCTCACGCGTTATTTCCAGGTGCACGACCGTTGGTTGACCCCTTTGACCATGCCGTTCCTCCTCCTACGCGCCGCTTCGACAGTCGAGACCCACGCCATCGAGCATGCCACGCCGAGCCGCCTCCCCTGATAACCGTGCGACCCACGGTTCTCACCGCCACCGTTTGGGTTTGTAACCCTATTCTTCGAATTCCGGCCATCCCCAGCCCCTATAGGCGATGCAACCACTTCAGATTTACTTCCAACAACACTCTCCATAAAACCCATATCTCAATTTCTCCGATGGAGGCCGAAAGCAAAAACCCCCCAATTTGAACTTAGGGTTTCGTGATTTTGAACTTTGACCAAGTTTTCTGGCTGAACCGAGCATCAATTGCAGAAACAGACGCCACACGTAGATTCGTATCGATGAAATCTACAACATATATTTTTTTGGAATTTTTCTGAGATGTTTGAATTTTCATTGAAATTTTGAATTGAAGTAGATCTAGGTTTTGCAACCATTGAGGAAGAGAAAGAGATGAAGAAAATGAACGTACAGACAATTGATAGAAGATGGAGGCCAGGGTTTATCACAACATATATATAGACAAATTGTAGTAGGCTAGGTGGGCACGAATTACGAATGTGCAAAACGGTAGTTGGCCCAAAAAGCCCGTTCTGACTCCGAAACGAAATTTGTTAAACCCATATATCCAAATAGGTATTTTAAAATATTCTGAACGCGATGGAAAAAGTTTCACGTCCAAATTTGATCGTATGAAGAAGTTATGCTGAAAACAAAATTTCTAAATTGATTTCGAATTGATTTTAATTAAATCGATTTTAAGGCGTTTCGCGTCCGTACGATCAAACGACGGGTCCGATCGATACGAAACTTGAAACCCTACAATAATTCACTGATACGGATCTGGTGAAACTGGTTTCATCGAAATCCGAGTCCGTGACAAAAATGGCTATTTTTATATTAATTAAATAAATTAAAAATTAGTCAATTAAATCAAATTTCCCATTTCTTTTTGATAATTGACGATTCTTATTATTATAAATTTTTCAAATCACCTATACTAATTTAAACAAAATTAAACTTGTCGAATTTAAAATTTTAGAAATCCCCAAATTTTATTAATTTCACCAAATTATAAATTAAATTTCCAAAATTTTAATTAAATTTACTTTCCATTATTATTGCCAAATAGAAGAATTTATCATTGGATTCATATTTCAATATGTAAATATTTCCAATTTCATCTGAACTTCTATTTACATAATTCCTAAATATTAAATTTCAAATATAACTTCAATTAACGTTAACATAATAATTATTTATTATTTATTGCAGTTGATTATCAGTTACAATTAATCTACTAAATAGATGGTAAATCTTGAAAACTGGTTATCCTTAACGTTTTATTTCCCATTTAATTGCAACAACGCAATTTCAAAAATTTAACTCAATTAAATAGACAACTCTTTATATTCTAAATCAATTGCAATGGTTTAAAAGTTGCTAAATTTTGATTTCAGTAATCCCTTTACTTCGATTCAAAATCAGCAATTACCTATTAAATGCCCCAAAATTCCTATTAAATAAATCTAACAAATCTTTATCATCCATTAGATGAATTAAATATTGCAATCAAACTATTGCGTTAATAATTTTCGTTTCACTTTAAAGTATCTAAATTAGCCAATTACAATACTTATTACCCAAACAACTTCAATTTCTTCCAAAAAATATTTACATAATTATTTTAAATATTGAATCCATTTAATTGCAATAAATTCAATTGATTGCAAATCAATTCCAAATAAATTTGATTTTTATCCAGTTACAACTTAATATTAAATCAGTTTTCACTTAACTAACAAAGTCATTATTACTTAGAATTTCATTACATTTTATATTTTCACATTTTCATTTTGGTTTCATTTCTTTTCCCGCATAGCTTATTAAAAATGGGATTTTCCTTGGTTACAACTTATTTGGATCCAACATTCTTCATTTACCAATTTATTCCACTTTAACTGTAGAAATTTTAGGGATAAATTGAATTTGATTCCAGATTAACATTGACAACAAATAAAATAAGTGACGTACAATAATTATAGTCATTAACTCTATTTCACACGTCTACATTCAGTTACTATTAGAAAATCTTATTGCATTGGTTTTATAAAATCGCCATTTACTTTACATTTCATTACTATTTAATATATATATTTATTCATAAATAAATTCGATATTCATTCTTCTTTCCTCCTATTGATAAATAACCTAGTATACATTTTACATATATTCGTTTCATTTCATTCATTTATGGGCATTGCATTGAAATTTATTTATTAACTAATATCAACGTTATTATCATTAATTTAAATTGGATTCCCAATTTTATTCAATACCCTGAACAAATAACATACATATTAATCAAATCCCTACATTTGTATTTCTCATATTCCATAAAAATCAAATCATAACATTTAAATGATTTTATTAAATTGGAATCTCATTCAAGTCGTAATCTATTAACTGGAACTAATATGATTCCTTAATTTATTCCTATTTACCGTTTAAAATCTTTCATTGCATTAAAACCATTTAACATTTTCATAAATTTCTCATATTAAATTCCATATCCAGGTGAGAATCCTTTTTCTACTTAATTCGTTTGGATTTTATTCTAAATTAAATTTGAAATCCTATTAAATTATCACATTTAAAATCATCGAATTTAACGGGTCGTTACAGTTAAGCTAGTGGTTATGGGACATGAAGCTAAGCTCATATATTTACTAGCTTACTGTAATTGACACTTCTTGATGATCATGATGATCATTTTTGTGATTTAGACTAGCAATGTGCGATATCTCTTTGTCTACGAGGGAGACTAAACCCCGTTTGTGTGAGTTTCAACTCACATATGTGGGGTAGCGCCCCATGGTCTTCGGGTCGTTCGTGTGTCAAAAATTAATGGCTAGCTACCATGAGATAGCGTCTCGTTCGTGTGATACATATGTTGGTGAGTTTTCATGCTCCCGTTCGTGTGATAGGCCTCCCCCCTATTTTGTGTGATTTCTGGATTTCGTGTGTCGAATTCTGGAATTTTCTTCTTCACCTATTTTTGTGATTTCTATTGGTATGATTTATCAATTTTTGTGCATAGGTGAATTCGTGTGTCATTGACTGGATTTCTTGAGATGATTTCTAGAATTTATGCTTCACCAATTTTCGTGATTTCCATTGATAAGTTTTATCAATATTTGTGCATTGGTGAATTTGTGTGTCATTGACTTTTGCGATTGACATTGGTATAATCGTCAATAATTGTGGTTTGATGAACGAAATAAGGAGTATGACATTTCTTTGATTCTTGTGTAGATTTTTCGACATTGATTAATCCCTTGATGATTTTCAACTACTTATATATATCACAGCTTGGCATTGTGATTATTGTGTGTTTAGTCATATCTCTTATTCTATATCGTTTCATCTAATATTTATAGTTAGACTGATCCGTTTATTATTTTCTTATTAAATAATACTCGGGTCAGACCGATATGTTACAGGTGCTTCTGCTTGACTTCTCCCCAGGGATTCATTACTCTGACTTTTGGCAAACTACTTAGATTAGTGGTTTATTTTGTTGTATACACTTGAGATATAGACTCATAGTTGTATTCTTTTGTACAGCACGTGTTGCTATTCTTTTGTATTATTGTGGATCTTTTTAGACCACTACTCTGATATACACTTCCATGTGTTAATTATATATTCATATCTTCTTCCGCCTTTGTGATATGAATTATCTGTGACTGATTTATGTTATGCGTATTTCTATATTTGTTTCCGAAGGATCTATAGAGCCACTGTGTAGTAGCTTTGAGTTTGTATCGGTATGTCGGATTTCCTCTTGAAATAAAATGCATGTTTTACTATCTGACATATCGGTGCTCGCACAAGCAATTACATGGATGGTCGCTCCTCAACTGCCTTATTCTCCGTGCTAGTTGACAGCATTCACCGTAATGTTCTTGGCTAGCGTGGGTATAGAGGTGGGGGCGTCACAATGTATATGTGTATGTAATAGGTTTAGCACTTTATTTACTAAAACCTATCTTAGGTTCGTTCGGATTTGAAGTTGCTTCGATCATATAATGACAAAAGGATAATCTACTAAGTGCATTACAATGTTCGCTTGAGATGTTAGTTTGCGGAAGTAAGGATCTTAAGTCTAGTTTAATACCAGTGGGAGGGGTGAATAATGTTTAATAACTTTTATGAATCCTTTTGAAGTCATTTAAGATTGTAGTTTAAACAATGCAAATTGCCAATCACAGATGCAAACACAAACAGATATAAATGCGTCAAAAGTAAAGAGTTAAAGAGATCACTGCAGCATTTTTATACTGGTTCAGAGTTAACCTACATCCAGTTCCGTATAGTTTCTTGTATAGATTTCTTTTTGAATATCAAATTTTATACATCTTGATTTCAATGCTACGAAACCCGCCCTTTTGATTTTTCGAGCTCCGGGTACACTCACTGAATTTAGACAGGACACCAGCACACCCATTTGTATTCAAAAGGGATACCAATCAAATTTACTTAATTCAGACGGGACATAAGCATACCAAATTGGATTTCAGGGACACCAAGCACACTCAAGAGTATTTGAATATGATCTAATAGAGTTTACAAAATCAAATTGTTGATCTTGAGTATAAATAATCCTATAACCTCTTGAATAGCATTTTGATCTTGATTTGAGTGAGATAGAAGAGAGATTAGAGAGTATACGAAGGAGAATCAAATAAATGGAGTTTGAATTTGATTCTGATTGAATTTGAGAAGATTTTGAGTAGGATTTCTTTTAGATATCAAGAGAGTGAAAGAGGGGAGAATAAAATGAGAAAGTAGTTAACCAAAATTCTTTGAGAGAACCTCTATTTATCAAGAAACAAGAGTCATGTCCATTTTCAAAGAGATATGACGAAAAGACGCTTCTACTCTAAATTTTAATTTTGAAAAATTTGGACCATACGTCGAAATATGGGCACTATATATGTCGACATATTCTTTGTAATTTTTTTTTTAAATTAATAAAAATTGTTTTGAAAATATTAAGTTTTTTAAAATATGTTGATACTTTGTAAAATCATTTAAGCATAGTTTATACATATCATAACCATAATAATACTTAAAAAAACTTTATAAAAGAATTTTGAAATATTTCAATATATAAAGGATTTTAAAATGAATTTTTTTGTGAAAAATAATATATAAAATATAAGTGAATATATATTTAAAATTAAAGCATAATGAACGTCAAAATATAGTTTTAAACATTTAGAAAACATAAAACCAAAATCTATATCTAAATACAATAAATTGAAAAGTATATATTAAAATTTAGATACTTAAAAACTTAATATAATAATTTTGTAAATAAATAATTAAAAGGTTAGGAATCATTGAAAGCTATTTTGAAAAGTTGTTTAAAAAATTATTTTGACAACAGGGTTTCTTAAAAAACATTTTTGAAAGCCAGGATATTAGAAAATCATTAAAATTAGAGAATAGATTTTAGAAAACTTTTTGAAAAATGAAGAAGAGTGATGAAGGAAGTGCTACCAAGGCTTTAACAAAATAATCTATGACTCTGTGACTTATCTTGATATCTTGAACCTTCAAACACATGAGTCTTCAATCTCTAACTCTTGAATCTCCATATCAGCTTCTTTATCAGCCTCTTAATCTGCTCTTGATACTTTATAGTCTTCGTAATCAACATCTGTCAAATATCTTGCACTATATACTATATAACTTAATAAAACATTAGCGCCTACACTTTATATGATCTCATATGGTTGTTGTCATCAAAACCAATACCTAAGGTACTAATAATCTCCCTATTTTTGATAATGACAACTATGTATATAAAACATGATATAACTCCCACTGAGTTATAAAACTATCCCTTAATATATGCTTGGATATTTTATATATTTATCCCCATTTGTCTTCAACCAAAATTTAACCAAAAACTCCCCTTATTTAGAGTACTATATATTTGTATATTGAAAAATAAAAAATGATAATTTTTTATTAATCAATCCACTCCAATTAACATAGTCAAACCAATCCAATAGTCAATATAATTGAATTCAATCATAAGTCAAACAAATCAATCCAAACCAATTCTAATCCTAAATTAGTTCATACAAATCAATCCGTACTTCTTATTCTAGTGTAATCTTTTAATATACAAACATAAACTGAATTTTATATATTGTTCAAAAACTAACCAATCAACTTAAACTTCCCTAGAAACATCTACCTAACTATTGGAACTGAAAATTGGATCTACTTGATGGCATCTCGATCTTCATTGTCTTTGTTGATGGCATTATCTGCATTATTGGTTGGTTCATCTTTGATAAGGAAAGAAATCATCAATCGAATAGCATAAAAATGCTTTTCTTGTTCTTTTATCATCTGTATTTGACTCAATTCTAAGTGTCTTTGATTTCTAAGGGTAAAATTATGGATATTCTTGAACGATTGATTGTTCAAGATTTCACATAATTTTTGGTGTGAAGAAGCCATATTTGAAAAGTTAAGTTTATAAGCGAAAAGGGAGAAGAATGAGAGTAGAAATGGTGTTTTTATGGAGTGAATATGTTTATATAGGGGTGAAAAGACATTTGAATAAGTTGAATAGATGGTAGCTAATTTATTTTGAACTTTAATTTTTTTTTTGTGATTTTCCCATCATATTTCAACATATAGGGTATACATATGTTGACATATATACCATATTTTGCAAAATCAACTTATTTGCTATATTTTTTGTAATCAGCCTAAACTATTGTACTTTTATGACTTTCCAAGGACCAATAACAATATATAACTGCAAGGAACAAGATTTCATTGATAACCATAGATGAATAAATGAAATTAAAATAAACATAAAAGATACATAGATTAAAACTAGAAGAATTCAAACTAAAAGCTAGGAAATCATAGGAATACGACTAGGAAGAAGTAGATGAAGATGAGGACTTCCCACTAATCTTACTAATAATCGTTCCAAAGTGCTTGTCTACTTTGTTGGAAAGAGAAGTGAATGATTTCTGAAGCTTCGTTTGGTTATTAAGAAGCCTATCTTGATTCTTGATAATTTTCTTTATGGATGGATGAGATAGCATTTTGAAACTTTCCAAAGAAGTGCCTTCCTCCTCTTCCTGTTCTTCTTCCTCCTCCTCCACATCCATTTCTACTTCTTCCTCTTCCTCCTCTTCTCTAATTTCACGCTTTTCTTCCCACGTCAATGTTGTTTCCTTCTCTGAAATAGTTTCATAAGGCTCAAGGATGGGTGAGATGTGCATGAGAGAGATGCTGCTTTTTCAAAAAAAATTCGAGGAATGGTTTCTTCTTCTCTTAGATCAGCACCAAGATATGTGAATATTCTAGTTAGATACACACCATGAAAAAGTGTATTCTCATGTCTAGAGATATTCTTAGGAAAGAATTCTTCCAAAATAACTTATGACCAATTTATATCTTAATAACCATAAATTGCAAAAAGTGCTTTGAAAACCTTTTGAGTCGGTTTATTATAATTTCTCATCCTCAAAGTATGCTTTGTTGCAAAATAAGACTCAAAATTCTTGCTTTAGGACGTAAATTCTTATTTTTAAACTCGAAATCATCATCACTTTCAAAAATATCATAAATAACTTCATGATTTTCACTTTCAACTCTAAAAGTCAAAAGGTCCATTCTACTAGGTTTGCATCTGAGAATGTTACCTAAAATTTTACAATTCAAAACAATTTGAGTGCCTTTGACACTACTTCAAACTTCACCTTCATTTCCTTTATAAAACTTTCCTTTCAAATTAGCATAAAACATTTTTACTAAAACACACAAAATCATTTTAGGAAGCATCAGTCAAACCAAGAATTCCATTTTGATTAAAAGATCATAAAGATCATAAGAAGGAAAATCATTGAATATGGTGAATCTTCCGATAGAGACTTTCCAAAAGTAACATATTCTATATAGGCTTATATAGCCTCCCTGTCATGAAAAAGATAGCCTTTAGTTTTCTTAGAAAGCCTTATGGTATTTAGAGTGTTACTTGAGGAAGCCATTGATGAATTATCTGAAGAGATAAGAGAGGTAATGGGTTTTTGGATTTTGAAAATGAGAGTGAAATGAATGGACGAAGATCTAATAATTAAGTGGAGAATCAATAGGCATGTTCTCTCGTCAAAAGACATCTTTTCAGGACATTGGAGTTGGTGAAAAGGTGGAGGGAATTTCAAATTTTGAATTTAAAATGAAAATTCAAAATTCATTTGCATATGTCGATATACAGGCAGAGGGTATGTCAACATAAAGCCGTGAATTTCAAAAAGAGGAGTTGAATAAATTATTCCTATTTACTTATATGTGTGTGTGTGTGTGTGTGTGTTAAAACCATTTAACATTTTCATAAATTTCTCATATTAAATTCCATATCCAGGTGAGAATCCTTTTTCTACTTAATTCGTTTGGATTTTATTCTAAATTAAATTTGAAATCCTATTAAATTATCACATTTAAAATCATCGAATTTAACGGGTCGTTACAGTTAAGCTAGTGGTTATGGGACATGAAGCTAAGCTCATATATTTACTAGCTTACTGTAATTGACACTTCTTGATGATCATGATGATCATTTTTGTGATTTAGACTAGCAATGTGCGATATCTCTTTGTCTACGAGGGAGACTAAACCCCGTTTGTGTGAGTTTCAACTCACATATGTGGGGTAGCGCCCCATGGTCTTCGGGTCGTTCGTGTGTCAAAAATTAATGGCTAGCTACCATGAGATAGCGTCTCGTTCGTGTGATACATATGTTGGTGAGTTTTCATGCTCCCGTTCGTGTGATAGGCCTCCCCCCTATTTTGTGTGATTTCTGGATTTCGTGTGTCGAATTCTGGAATTTTCTTCTTCACCTATTTTTGTGATTTCTATTGGTATGATTTATCAATTTTTGTGCATAGGTGAATTCGTGTGTCATTGACTGGATTTCTTGAGATGATTTCTAGAATTTATGCTTCACCAATTTTCGTGATTTCCATTGATAAGTTTTATCAATATTTGTGCATTGGTGAATTTGTGTGTCATTGACTTTTGCGATTGACATTGGTATAATCGTCAATAATTGTGGTTTGATGAACGAAATAAGGAGTATGACATTTCTTTGATTCTTGTGTAGATTTTTCGACATTGATTAATCCCTTGATGATTTTCAACTACTTATATATATCACAGCTTGGCATTGTGATTATTGTGTGTTTAGTCATATCTCTTATTCTATATCGTTTCATCTAATATTTATAGTTAGACTGATCCGTTTATTATTTTCTTATTAAATAATACTCGGGTCAGACCGATATGTTACAGGTGCTTCTGCTTGACTTCTCCCCAGGGATTCATTACTCTGACTTTTGGCAAACTACTTAGATTAGTGGTTTATTTTGTTGTATACACTTGAGATATAGACTCATAGTTGTATTCTTTTGTACAGCACGTGTTGCTATTCTTTTGTATTATTGTGGATCTTTTTAGACCACTACTCTGATATACACTTCCATGTGTTAATTATATATTCATATCTTCTTCCGCCTTTGTGATATGAATTATCTGTGACTGATTTATGTTATGCGTATTTCTATATTTGTTTCCGAAGGATCTATAGAGCCACTGTGTAGTAGCTTTGAGTTTGTATCGGTATGTCGGATTTCCTCTTGAAATAAAATGCATGTTTTACTATCTGACATATCGGTGCTCGCACAAGCAATTACATGGATGGTCGCTCCTCAACTGCCTTATTCTCCGTGCTAGTTGACAGCATTCACCGTAATGTTCTTGGCTAGCGTGGGTATAGAGGTGGGGGCGTCACAATGTATATGTGTATGTAATAGGTTTAGCACTTTATTTACTAAAACCTATCTTAGGTTCGTTCGGATTTGAAGTTGCTTCGATCATATAATGACAAAAGGATAATCTACTAAGTGCATTACAATGTTCGCTTGAGATGTTAGTTTGCGGAAGTAAGGATCTTAAGTCTAGTTTAATACCAGTGGGAGGGGTGAATAATGTTTAATAACTTTTATGAATCCTTTTGAAGTCATTTAAGATTGTAGTTTAAACAATGCAAATTGCCAATCACAGATGCAAACACAAACAGATATAAATGCGTCAAAAGTAAAGAGTTAAAGAGATCACTGCAGCATTTTTATACTGGTTCAGAGTTAACCTACATCCAGTTCCGTATAGTTTCTTGTATAGATTTCTTTTTGAATATCAAATTTTATACATCTTGATTTCAATGCTACGAAACCCGCCCTTTTGATTTTTCGAGCTCCGGGTACACTCACTGAATTTAGACAGGACACCAGCACACCCATTTGTATTCAAAAGGGATACCAATCAAATTTACTTAATTCAGACGGGACATAAGCATACCAAATTGGATTTCAGGGACACCAAGCACACTCAAGAGTATTTGAATATGATCTAATAGAGTTTACAAAATCAAATTGTTGATCTTGAGTATAAATAATCCTATAACCTCTTGAATAGCATTTTGATCTTGATTTGAGTGAGATAGAAGAGAGATTAGAGAGTATACGAAGGAGAATCAAATAAATGGAGTTTGAATTTGATTCTGATTGAATTTGAGAAGATTTTGAGTAGGATTTCTTTTAGATATCAAGAGAGTGAAAGAGGGGAGAATAAAATGAGAAAGTAGTTAACCAAAATTCTTTGAGAGAACCTCTATTTATCAAGAAACAAGAGTCATGTCCATTTGCAAAGAGATATGACGAAAAGACGCTTCTACTCTAAATTTTAATTTTGAAAAATTTGGACCATACGTCGAAATATGGGCACTATATATGTCGACATATTCTTTGTAATTTTTTTTTTAAATTAATAAAAATTGTTTTGAAAATATTAAGTTTTTTAAAATATGTTGATACTTTGTAAAATCATTTAAGCATAGTTTATACATATCATAACCATAATAATACTTAAAAAAACTTTATAAAAGAATTTTGAAATATTTCAATATATAAAGGATTTTAAAATGAATTTTTTTGTGAAAAATAATATATAAAATATAAGTGAATATATATTTAAAATTAAAGCATAATGAACGTCAAAATATAGTTTTAAACATTTAGAAAACATAAAACCAAAATCTATATCTAAATACAATAAATTGAAAAGTATATATTAAAATTTAGATACTTAAAAACTTAATATAATAATTTTGTAAATAAATAATTAAAAGGTTAGGAATCATTGAAAGCTATTTTGAAAAGTTGTTTAAAAAATTATTTTGACAACAGGGTTTCTTAAAAAACATTTTTGAAAGCCAGGATATTAGAAAATCATTAAAATTAGAGAATAGATTTTAGAAAACTTTTTGAAAAATGAAGAAGAGTGATGAAGGAAGTGCTACCAAGGCTTTAACAAAATAATCTATGACTCTGTGACTTATCTTGATATCTTGAACCTTCAAACACATGAGTCTTCAATCTCTAACTCTTGAATCTCCATATCAGCTTCTTTATCAGCCTCTTAATCTGCTCTTGATACTTTATAGTCTTCGTAATCAGCATCTGTCAAATATCTTGCACTATATACTATATAACTTAATAAAACATTAGCGCCTACACTTTATATGATCTCATATGGTTGTTGTCATCAAAACCAATACCTAAGGTACTAATAATCTCCCTATTTTTGATAATGACAACTATGTATATAAAACATGATATAACTCCCACTGAGTTATAAAACTATCCCTTAATATATGCTTGGATATTTTATATATTTATCCCCATTTGTCTTCAACCAAAATTTAACCAAAAACTCCCCTTATTTAGAGTACTATATATTTGTATATTGAAAAATAAAAAATGATAATTTTTTATTAATCAATCCACTCCAATTAACATAGTCAAACCAATCCAATAGTCAATATAATTGAATTCAATCATAAGTCAAACAAATCAATCCAAACCAATTCTAATCCTAAATTAGTTCATACAAATCAATCCGTACTTCTTATTCTAGTGTAATCTTTTAATATACAAACATAAACTGAATTTTATATATTGTTCAAAAACTAACCAATCAACTTAAACTTCCCTAGAAACATCTACCTAACTATTGGAACTGAAAATTGGATCTACTTGATGGCATCTCGATCTTCATTGTCTTTGTTGATGGCATTATCTGCATTATTGGTTGGTTCATCTTTGATAAGGAAAGAAATCATCAATCGAATAGCATAAAAATGCTTTTCTTGTTCTTTTATCATCTGTATTTGACTCAATTCTAAGTGTCTTTGATTTCTAAGGGTAAAATTATGGATATTCTTGAACGATTGATTGTTCAAGATTTCACATAATTTTTGGTGTGAAGAAGCCATATTTGAAAAGTTAAGTTTATAAGCGAAAAGGGAGAAGAATGAGAGTAGAAATGGTGTTTTTATGGAGTGAATATGTTTATATAGGGGTGAAAAGACATTTGAATAAGTTGAATAGATGGTAGCTAATTTATTTTGAACTTTAATTTTTTTTTTGTGATTTTCCCATCATATTTCAACATATAGGGTATACATATGTTGACATATATACCATATTTTGCAAAATCAACTTATTTGCTATATTTTTTGTAATCAGCCTAAACTATTGTACTTTTATGACTTTCCAAGGACCAATAACAATATATAACTGCAAGGAACAAGATTTCATTGATAACCATAGATGAATAAATGAAATTAAAATAAACATAAAAGATACATAGATTAAAACTAGAAGAATTCAAACTAAAAGCTAGGAAATCATAGGAATACGACTAGGAAGAAGTAGATGAAGATGAGGACTTCCCACTAATCTTACTAATAATCGTTCCAAAGTGCTTGTCTACTTTGTTGGAAAGAGAAGTGAATGATTTCTGAAGCTTCGTTTGGTTATTAAGAAGCCTATCTTGATTCTTGATAATTTTCTTTATGGATGGATGAGATAGCATTTTGAAACTTTCCAAAGAAGTGCCTTCCTCCTCTTCCTGTTCTTCTTCCTCCTCCTCCACATCCATTTCTACTTCTTCCTCTTCCTCCTCTTCTCTAATTTCACGCTTTTCTTCCCACGTCAATGTTGTTTCCTTCTCTGAAATAGTTTCATAAGGCTCAAGGATGGGTGAGATGTGCATGAGAGAGATGCTGCTTTTTCAAAAAAAATTCGAGGAATGGTTTCTTCTTCTCTTAGATCAGCACCAAGATATGTGAATATTCTAGTTAGATACACACCATGAAAAAGTGTATTCTCATGTCTAGAGATATTCTTAGGAAAGAATTCTTCCAAAATAACTTATGACCAATTTATATCTTAATAACCATAAATTGCAAAAAGTGCTTTGAAAACCTTTTGAGTCGGTTTATTATAATTTCTCATCCTCAAAGTATGCTTTGTTGCAAAATAAGACTCAAAATTCTTGCTTTAGGACGTAAATTCTTATTTTTAAACTCGAAATCATCATCACTTTCAAAAATATCATAAATAACTTCATGATTTTCACTTTCAACTCTAAAAGTCAAAAGGTCCATTCTACTAGGTTTGCATCTGAGAATGTTACCTAAAATTTTACAATTCAAAACAATTTGAGTGCCTTTGACACTACTTCAAACTTCACCTTCATTTCCTTTATAAAACTTTCCTTTCAAATTAGCATAAAACATTTTTACTAAAACACACAAAATCATTTTAGGAAGCATCAGTCAAACCAAGAATTCCATTTTGATTAAAAGATCATAAAGATCATAAGAAGGAAAATCATTGAATATGGTGAATCTTCCGATAGAGACTTTCCAAAAGTAACATATTCTATATAGGCTTATATAGCCTCCCTGTCATGAAAAAGATAGCCTTTAGTTTTCTTAGAAAGCCTTATGGTATTTAGAGTGTTACTTGAGGAAGCCATTGATGAATTATCTGAAGAGATAAGAGAGGTAATGGGTTTTTGGATTTTGAAAATGAGAGTGAAATGAATGGACGAAGATCTAATAATTAAGTGGAGAATCAATAGGCATGTTCTCTCGTCAAAAGACATCTTTTCAGGACATTGGAGTTGGTGAAAAGGTGGAGGGAATTTCAAATTTTGAATTTAAAATGAAAATTCAAAATTCATTTGCATATGTCGATATACAGGCAGAGGGTATGTCAACATAAAGCCGTGAATTTCAAAAAAAGGAGTTGAATAAATTATTCCTATTTACTTATATGTGTGTGTGTGTGTGTGTGTGTGTATAATTATCAAATATTTATTACTAATCTATATACTTAGTAAATAATTTAAAAATTATTTTCAATATATATTTTATATTATTTTTATTCAATATTATATTATTATCAAAATAATTTTATAAAATCTTCTTTGCGTATATATGTGTGTATGTATATATATATCATATTCATCCAATGTTATTAATCTATAGGTTATTCCTAACAATCAAAAGCAACCAAAAATCCAACCAAAAAATTAAAAGTGTACCTATTTATGCTCTATTTTTTTGATCTTTTCTGAATTTAATTGATTACTCTGTGAAAAACATATTGGCATCTTCTGTATCTAATTCATTATCACTTAAGGAAGTATCTGAATCATCTAATGTTGAAGTATAAGCCATTCTCTGTTTTCTGGATGAATCAATATTTGGTGAGATTTTTTATTTCTTCGATTGTGGATGGTCTCTCTCCATATGGCCAGATTCATTGTAGTTAAAGCATCCAATAGCACTTCCACTTCCTGCATTTTTGTTATCATTTCTCCTGAGATATTCATTTTTTTGTATTTCAGGAATTTTCTAAAATTTTGGTCATGGAAGCAATTTCCTCATCATCATTGTCTGAATCCAGATCATCTATTGCTGCGTTGAAAGCGATGGATTTCTTTTCTACCACCTTGCTTTCTCTCCCGCCCCACATTTGTGCTTCAAATGACATTAAATTGCCGATTAACTCTTCAATTTTCAGATTGTTAATGTCATTAACCTCTTCAATTGCAAAAGTCTTTTGGTCCCACTCAAGAGTAAGTGAATTAAAGATTTTTCTAACTTGATCCTCTTCAAAAAAAAATTACCCAATGCAATTTGTGAATGTGCTATATCTTGAAATCTACTATTTATATACTAGAAATGGACTCATTTTAAATAATTGAAACTGATTGGTTAACATAGAGATTTTGGCATGTTTGACTTTACTAGTGCCCTCGTGTATAACTTGCAATATTCTCCATATTTCATATGTTGACATACAAATAGACACTCTATTGAATTCATTCTTATTTAATGAACAAAACAAAAAATCTTCGCTTTAGAGTTACTTTGTACAAGTTCTTTTTAGTCAGCAGTCCATTGTAAAAGGTTAGCCTGGGGCTTAGTATACTTATTCTATGTGACATTCTGAATATCTTGACCAGTTGACTGTAAACATATTTTTATTCTACATGACCAATACGTATAACTACTAAAATTAAAAAGTGGAGGTCTTGTAGTAGATATCCTTTGGCAAAAGTGTTACTAACAAGTGAACTAACAATGTTGCTAATAGTGTTGTTGGCTGTTTACTTTTCAAAAATCAATTATAAATACTTTGAAAACCTCACTTTGATACCAAATGTTACTTTTCAAAAGTAAGGATCTTAATGTCAATTTAACGCTAGAGGAGAGATCACACAAGGATTTTTATACTTTTTCGAAGTTACCCTACATCCAGTCCCATATAATTTCTTGTATAGATTTCTTTTCAGATATCAAAGTTTATATAATCCCAATTTCAAGCCTACGAGGCACACCCTCCAGATTTTCCAAGCTTTGGGTACAATCATTAGATTCGAACGGGACACCAGCACACCTATTTGGATTCAAATGGGACAACAAGCACACCCTCTTGATTAAGAGGGACAAAAGCACACTCACTTGGATTTCAGGGACACAAGCATAACCAAGGGTATTTGAATATGATTTGACGAAGTTTATAAAATCAATTTCTTGATCTTGAGTACAAATAATCCTTTAACCTCTTGAATAGCACTTTAATCTTGATTTGAGTGAGTGAGGTAAGAGATATCATAGAATATACAATAGAGAACCAAAATTAATAGAATTTGAATTTGATTTGACTGAATTTGAGAAGATTTTGAGTAGGATTTCTTTTAGAAATCAAGTGAGTGAAAGATGGGAAAAAAAAGTAGTTAACCAAATTAATTGAGAGAATCTCTATTTATAGAGAAACAACAGTCATATCCATTTGCGAAGAGATACGAAAAAAAGTCACTTCTATTCAAAATTTGAATTTCGAAAATATTGGACTAGATGTCTACATATAAGTACTATATACATCGATATATCCTTTGTCATTTTGAAATAATAAAAATTATTTTAAAAATATTAAGTCTTATAAAACAATTTGAAACATTGTAAAATCAATTAAGCATAGTTTATACGTATTTAAACCATAATCAAACTTAAGAAAATTTTGTAAAACAATTTTGAAATACTTTTATATATAAATGATTTAACATGAATTTCTTTTGAAAAATAATATATAAAATATAAGTGAATATATATAGTTAAAATTAAAGTATTAATGAATGTCAAAATATACTATTAAACTTTTAGAAAACATAAAATCAAATCTATATCTAAATACAATAAATTTAAAAGTATATACTAAATTTAAATACTTAAGAACTTAATATAATACTTTTGTAAATAAATAATTGAAAGGTTAGGATCATTGAAAACTATTTTGAAAAATTGTTTAAAAAATCATTTTGAAAACAGGGATTCTTAAAAATCATTTTTGAAAACCAGGATATTTGAAAATCATTAAAATTGGAGAATAGATTTTAAAAAAACTTTTCAAAAAAAAGAAGAATGAAGGAACTGCTACCAGGGGCTTTAACAAAATAATCAATGACTCTATAACTTTTCTTGATATCTTGAATCTTCCAACTTATGAGTCTTCAATCTCTAACTCTTGAATCTCTATATCAACTTCTTTATCAGCCTCTTGAGTCTGCTCTTGATACTATACAGTCTGGTTAATCAGCACCTGCCTAATATCATGCACTATATACTATATACTGGTGCGAATCCGTGCTTCGCATATGGACCGCACTCAACCTCTTATCATCATAACATGTTTAAATGATTTATGTGGTTCATTGATTAAGAAATAGTGATCTTTTTTATCAATTTTCAAATAAGTTTGCATTTTGTCTAAAACTTGTGTATAAATCTTTGAAAACAGTAATGCAGATAGTACTGGTGCTTGATAACAATTGCAAAATATCGAGCAAAATTGATTTCAAAGATAAAATTTCCACACAATACACATAAAAATTATACACATATAAATTTATTGTGTGCACCAGCTGTTGCTCCATGCATCAGCTGTATTATATGTAACTTTATTTGGTGAGATACCTTTATCAATCATTTCCTTTAATACTTGATGTCGTTGATTTCATTTGCTGCTTTGGTAATAACTATCTATAAGAGCAGTGTAGGTAACAACATTTGGTTTAATTACACTTGACCATTGATCCAAAAATTCCAAAAGCAACGTTGACATGATTCTTGAGAATGCAAGTGTTGATGATGATCCTATAACTGACTATGTCTAGGAACACATTATGCAGCATCATATTATTGTAGAATGATAAGATTAGAGGATAATGAGATTTATTTCTGTTTTGAACAATTATTGTGAAATATATGCTAAATCTAAATCATACATATTTTATGTCTGAAGTGTTGGAACTAATAACCATTATTCAACCATATTTATTTTAATACGAAGAATATCATTGTATTTCTTTTACAGCCAAAGCAAATTCAATATAATAAGAAGCATATTATTGTATTTAATGCTTTTGAGCTTTTTGGTTCCATTTCTAATTCCATCTAACATTGATGTTGTATTTTGCTAATGTTGGATTTCACCAGACTTGACTGCAGTTTGTGAAAGTAGAATCAGAGGCTGGAAATTTTCAAATCAATCAACGACATAGATTAGTTAAAGAGATAAAGTCAAACAGATTTAATAACTTTAATAATATGAATAATCCGAAAAACTATGATTTTAAAAAATTTACTTTTAGCTATCAACAATGAATATCATTGGAAAGCATATTAAATTTAAGATTTAATAGTGAAATCGATTCTTAAATTCAATTAATGTAGAAAAAGTTATCACCTTTCAAAGTTTGGAATAGAAAGAAATTAAAAATGCGACTGTTCATTTCCCAAAATATGAAGGAGGCATGTGTGCTCTTGAAATCTAACTGAGTAATAATATTATAGTATAGATAACTTGGTAAAACATAATATATGTGTATATATATGATCTCATATGGTTGTTGTCATCAAAACCAATACCAAATGTACTAACAGAGCAAACATTCAATTATTATTTAGGAGATTATTCATATTACCACAAAACTAATTGAGACATTTTCTTCGGACTATCCAAAGAAAATGTATCTTAATTTGAAATTCTCTTTGAAAATACTCACACTTATAAATTTTTCAAGTAAAACTATTAATACCTTTTCCAAAAATCATTTAAAATCTTTTCCAAAGATACCAAGATTTAAATTCTTGAAAAATCACCTTATTTTAAAAGGCACAATTTATAAACTCAATTTATAAAATCCTCTTCATATAAAATAATTCCTTTTTAGAGTAACTCTTTTAACAAAGTAAACTTGTTAAACTTACATTATTAACGAATTTCTTATAGTCAAATCATGAAACTAAATTCATAAGGTATTCATATTTAATCTATCCTAAACAAAACAATAAATGCTCATAAACTAGCCGAGCATAAATAATTAGTCAACAAATGATGATAAATAAATATCATCTTTCCCTAACAACCAAACACAAATAAAATGACCATATCTATTTTTAAAAATTATTCTTTTATATATAAACTATAAAATCTAAGTAAAATTATTTCATTTACCAATTTCAACACAATAAAAAAATATTTTTATAACACTAAAAAATACGCGCTCTAATATGTAATACACCCAAAACTCATTCTAGGGTGTCACTTCCCCTATCTTTAATGATTTTACCCTACCAAAGCCAAGGTTCTCGCTTAACCTTCAGCTCTGATACCAAGTGTAACCACTCGCCTTTTTAACCCTTAAAAGTCGATACTAATACATCCACAATATTCACGTGCTGAACATTTAAGTGCTGGAAAGACGGATTGTAAGGGTGAAAGAAAAGAAAAGACGAAACAGAATCTCACAACATGACAAGTAATATGTAATATCCAAATGATCTTTACAAAAGAAAACTTTACAACAATCAGAGTCTAACCAATCATCAACCTAGATAGTTATAACAGCTCGTCCTTACAAATGCCGATTTATACAAAACAAGAAATACAACGGAAAATAAAATACGTCGGGTCTTGGAGGCATCCAACTTGTCTTCTAAAGCTCCAAAGCGTCCAAAGCAAACTCTGAAAAAATACTCGAATCTGACTTGAGTATTATAAGAAAATCACCCGGATCAGTCTGGTAAACCAGCGTGATAAACTCAAATCATATGGGTTGTTATATTTATAAAACCATTTCAAAAGTAAAGGTACCTCATAAGACCATGCTGCATATAAACACGAACGAGTTTTTATCATATGATAATCAAACCATTTCAAACAGAAAATCCAATGATATTATAATAATGTCTAGGGTTTAAAGAAAATATTTAACATAGGCAGAATGGTTACATTAATTACATTCAAAAGGATATTTAATATATAACTAAGTCCATAAAGCATGTATTGGAAAATGGATCCCAAACAATGACAAGGCTACTGCTTGCCAACATACACCTCTAGAAAATATACCGAGGTCACAAACCTTGCAACCCCTGCCAACACAAAACTGGCCTACCCCTTCCTGAATAGTACCGAATATGTCATCGCCCCGGTTGCTTTGCAACCTTTTCCTTGAGAGCTCTCATGCACATACCAAATCCATAAATAGTTATCTAGAAAGGCAACGACGATACCCTAATGGGTTCAACCAACATAGCTCTGTTGCATATCCTATGTTTTAGTCATTACCGGGTGTGACACACGAGGCTACATTCTACCCTTTCAGCAAATACCACTTGGAATGCTAACACTACCTTTCAGGAAACAATGCAATGCCAGCATTCATCCATTCAAGTTGTTTGGGATATGTATAAATCGAAGACACTACTTCTACTACATCCTTAAGATTAGTAACAAGTAGCCTTTGCACTTCAAAGAACTTCATCTTTGATTCCATCATCTTCAAGTTCTCTTTAGTTCGAAGAATGCTTATGTTAGTTCGAAGTGGGTTTTGGATAACTTATGCTTATCCGATCCCGGTCCCTTCGAACCAACAGACGATATATTTTTGGTGGACTCAATCTTTGTTCTTTCAGAGTAAGCAAACAATATAAGAGTCCCAAAGGGATCTTTAATATATCCCTCAAAGCGAGAGACGTTTCATCGAATGAGTTCTCCCAAAGGAATCTCAAACCATATGAAATCGCAAAGCTTTCAAATACTTTCTAAGTCAAAATAGGTTAAGTTATCAATAATGAACAAACCACTATCTGGTGTATGTATATTGTTTGCATATTGAAAATCATCCATCAAATATTTATCACAACTTTTCAATTTCAATCCCATACTATCCCTCGATTAACAATGAAGTCGGATAAGTTAGCTACTACCCTAGCCTCAACATACATTCTTAAACTCTCACAGATAGAAACATGCTTCCATACCTTAAAATTTAGTGCCGAGTATAAGATGAAGTACATTCCATATACTTAATTAATCATGGTCTATTTATAAAAATCAACTCTAACATTTCAATTTCTCTATCCCTCGCCTAGAATTAAAGTCAGGTAAGTCAAAGCATTGTTTGCTCCGACCTTGCCTTAGTTAAACTACTACGATTCTAGATCTCATGGATAAAGGAAAATTTACTCAGTGCTAAATATAAGATGACTTACTTTCCATAAAAATGTCAGCATTTTACCACTACTTTATCATATTTGTTTTGCGTTACTTAATGGCACTGATAAAGAAATCCCTTGCATAAAAACAAATCTTTTTTCAAACAATTTGAAAAACCAACTTCTTAAACTTATTACTAGTCTTCGATTTCAAATTGGTACTTCTCATTGGTTAGAAATGAAACCTTTCAAGTTGGGTTATCATTACCTCTCAAACTTTGACTCGAAAAAACTTCTAACTTTCAAAATAGAAACAAGTTTCATTCATTTATGTCTAGAAATTAAAATAGGATCCGAGGATTTCAATATACTTGTTCTTAAAAACATTTTCCAAAATCACTAATTTAAATCAAAATTTGATATAAAAAAAAGGCAGCATCTTTTCTTTATAAAAGTAAATGCTTTTTAATTGATAATTCAAAACCACACTAAAACATCTTCCCTTTATACAAGTGAACAACTTATTTAATACTAAAAAGTGTTATAAATCAACTTCCTTTCCAATTTCCTGAAACTATTTACTATAACAAAAATGTTATAGTCCATAATCTTTTTCCTTTTCTCAGAAACATTTATTACAATGATGGTGTTGAAATCCATGCTTCCTTCCTCTTTTAAAATTACATTTAAAACAACTTTGAAACTTGTAATTAAAACATCACTTTAAAGATGGTCACTTTTAACCAAAACCTAACTTTGCAATAAAGGAGTAAAATTTAAACCACGTAGATAAATTATTAAAATATATCTAAAACTTCGAACTTCCTTTTAAATACTCATTAACACATTTGAAAAGACTTTCCAAAATATCTAAAATAGACAACTCCTTTTACTTTACAAAAATTATCGATTTCCAAACTACACCTATAGCGACTATAGCTATATGGACCGTAATTTTTAAAACGTTGTTTTGTAAGTCAAATAACTTTTTAACTCCATTTATTTTTATATTTTAAACCACTTTAATAACTTTGCGAAAAGGTTCGAAAAAAAAGTCATTCGGAAACCATTTCAAAACACTTTAGAAAACAGGTGTTAAATAACTTAAAACTAGCACAAGATTTCAATGTCATAATAAAATCAACACCAAGTAAGTTAACTATAATCAAGCAACATTTAATTTCCATATACACAAATATTTACATAACCATAATATATGTAAATAAAAACCAACAAGATGAGGAATCCTTTAGGATCCCTCTATGAAACTTCCATTCTACGAAGTGTTTCCATAGCGATATGTTCACTACGAAGACACTCCGACTTCTACTTACTTTGCTTTTGTCCCCTGCAACACAATGGTTATTTATGTCATCTGCTTTCAAGTGGGAATCAACAATAATAATATATATACATCACAAACACTACAAGCTAACACTAAATTATTATAACATTTTATCAATATTTAAACTATTTTAAAGTGTGATATCTCACTTTAATTCAAACCAAACACAAAGCCACTACCTTCCTAGCTTCAAACTCGACCAAAGCCCTTTCCTTCCACCTAGAATAAGCTCATACACCCCTCCTCCTCTCACCTTGATCTCGGCCATACCCTACGGGGGGTGGGTTTGGGCTTGTTTTTGATAGCTTGAGTGATGTGGAGGATGTTACTTATTACTAAAGGCTTATATCTTTGTTTCAGAGAAGAAAAGGAGTAATTTTGAAGTATTTTCTTTTGTGAAATCTTAAAAGAATAAAGAGGAAGACATGAAAAGAAGAGGAAGAAGATGAAAGTGAAAGATGGAAATGAAAACAAAAGTGGAAAAGTAAAGAGCAATGTAAAATGGTAAAAGGACTACAAATACTATTCCTTAAATTAAGCAACTCCTTTCCATTTAAAAATCTATTGTCCTTTATTAACCTATACAACCACTTTCCCAAGACACTTGTCATTACCAGCCTTTTTAACTTAAGTTCTTTAAGTATTTCTTTGTACTTTTCTCTTTTTAAGTGAAAAGAAATGCCTTCCTTTTCTTAATACTTAACTAACTTTATTAATTTTTTAGCTAACCAATTTAATTAATGAAAGTGTTTTTTCTAATTTTATATATGTGTACATATGTACACTAGTGTGCACAATAAATTCCAACAACTTTTGGTCGATGAAAAGTCGAAAATTCGAAAAATAATTTTCGATCACATTTTCCACTTTTCATTGATTTATTCTTTTTTTAAACAAACATTAAAAATGAGTTCACCATCATTACATATTAATTAAAGTAAAATTATTTCACTATTAAAAACCATTAATTAAATGTTAAAAATTAAACAAATGTTCACAAATCAAAGCGGCAAAATTCCAGGTCGCAACAAGTCTAGAAGTGCTATAGTAGATCAAATATGGATTTATAAGTGTTAGAGAAAATTCTGGACAGAGAACATTTAGAAAAGCATCAAAAGTTTAACCAGATTTCTCTATCCAAACGATTTATTCAAGATCTAACTTTTTATAGTAAGAATTATACTTATAGTATATAATAACCATGCAAATAAACCCCAAAGAATGTATCTTAAAATCATATTAAAAATTGCTCAAAAACAAGCCATATTTCAAAGTGTATTTATAGCAACTATTTCCCTTGAAAAAAAATTCAACTTTGTTCAACCAGTTTTATAATTTTTTAATCTTGATATTTTTACAGTAATAAGTACACATATTTTACTTATTAAAACAACAAATAAAATCCTAAGGATGTTTCCAAAGTTAAATTTAAAAATCGCCAACACAAGGCATTTCCAAAGTGCATCCATAACAAACTTTTGCTATAAGTTTTGCCACTTAGTTTCACAAGTTCCATAATTTTTCAAACCACTTCCTCGCTATTCCATGCACTAACATAAGTGCAAAAGATACAAAAATATATAATTTCATAATATAATCACAAATAACCATTTTAACACAAGTTAAAGATAGGGGATTTAAAAGAGTGCACTTATAGTAACTATTCTCGCTTCAAACACTTTCAAACATATTTCAATTTCATATGTAATCACAACAAACATGAAAACACAAATTGGAGTCCATGTTACATGTTTTGGAGGGTATAGAAGTGATAATACATCATATATAGCTGTCATTTTCTTTCAAAAGCAAGTGGGTCCAAAGTTATAAATTTAATTAGTTAATGAACTTTACATTTGCACACAACATACACACTCACATTATTAACTTTTCACATTGAGTTAACTTACCAAATTCCTTGCTAACATCAAGCACAATCACTCAAGAACACAAGGCCACTTCCGACCAATACCCAAAAGCCAAATATACCACCTTTTTCTCCAAATAGCTCACAACCATGCTCAAAGCCCACTTATTGCTCACGACCCCCTTGACATCTCAACCTTGTGCTCCATTTCTTCAACTTTTCAGTAGCTATGAATGTTTCCTATGTTTTGATGGGCCCATGGCCAAAGTTTGGTGAAGTTTAGAGTTGTTTTGAATTGTTTAGGGACGTAAAAATGGAGAGAAGAGGATGAAGAGATTATGCTTTTCTATCTTTTAAATTTTGTGAAAGTGAATTAATGAAGCACAATGATTATAAAGACTTAGCAAGAGGTTACCATCCACCTCTTACCCTCCATTGAAGGTCACCATGTATGCTTCCTTCCATATGCTAATTTTACACCCTCACTTCCTTAGGAAATATCTAACAGAAATATCCTCTAACCCCTGACATCACCTATGACATCATCCTACCCCACTAATTACCATTAGTGAAAAGTATTTGCGGTTAATAATTAATTGCTCATTAATATTCTAGGTAATCCACAAACTGTTCTAACAACTTATATGGAGTAAAAAGCCATGTGTCGATAAAATAATTTTGAAACACATTATCGATATTTCTTTAAAGTATTTAATTTTGTAAACAAATTTCAAAAAGAAGTTTACCAACATTAGTTATTAATAAAAAAATGGGCTAATAAGGTTATAATTCAATTCAACCACATTTAACCAATATTTAAATAATTTAAATATTTAAATACATAATGTTCGAAATTCCAGATTATTGCACGCACTACGGTCTCAACGGGTGAATCTATAACCTTTTCTAGAAACAACCCGACCAGTCATTTTATTTTGCGATTAGTTACTCATGAGTGTAACTATTTGCAACTATAAGCATATAATATTTTATACAAATATTTTTCATTGTATATCTTAAATTAATTACTTAATTAATAATTAACTTTATTACAATATAACAAAGTATATAAAGGAAAAAACATTGTTACTACGAACAAGATTGACTAGAGAGTTAGATTTATTTAATAAAATATATAATTACCCATAGGGCATGCCACTAACTCTTTCAAAGAGGAAATGAGTTTTCAATGAAACATGGGATGATTTGAACACACCATTGAGTAATAATGATACAAAATGGAAAAATGCCAACATATGCTTCATGATAGATAATGAACAGGTGTGGATTCTAACAGAAATTATAAATATTTTAGATGATATGTATAAAGGATATAAAATACTTAGAAATGGTAAAAACTAGTTTAGCAAAATAAATCAATTAAAAATATTTAACAAAATGTTAACCTAAATAAAACAATGTAACAAGGATATCGATAAGATGAAAACTGACGATGATAAATTTAAAAAAGAGAAAGATAATTTAGAAAATTTATTATCTTTATTTAATCTCCAAAGTAATAAGCATGGAATTAGACCTACTGCGAAGTAATACTTAAGAAAAATAGTACTCACGGGGTAGTAAATTTGTTAATGTTATCAAGTTCAAACCAAAACCGAGGAAATTAAGATTAAAACACCTGAATAATATATCCGTTCCTAGGAATTTGGACAATAATAAGAATGAAGATTATATTGATAATTTTGTTAATAAAGTTCATTTATGCGAGAATTGTACTTTTAGAGGGTATGCAAAATTTTCATGGATTTGGCTTCCTAAAACTTAACCTCATGGACCCAAAAAATAAAATAAGGTATCAATATGCATATTTTTTATCTTTAGGTATCGAATAATGCAATAAATATTAACAAGGAGAAATGGATAGGATGCTAGATGTTCAAAGCGTATACTGGCAAATCCACGCACTACAACAAAAATACCCTATTACAACACCCTTTTTACAACGGGCATTTGCTACCCGTTGTAATAGAAGGCTATTACAACGGTCCATTCAGGACCGTTGTAATAGATGCCCTATACAAAACCCTTTTTATAACGGGCATTTGCTGCTCGTTGTAATAGAAGGTATTACAACGGTCCATTCAGGACTGTTGTAATAGATGCCCTATACAAGACCTTTTTTACGACGGACATTTGCTGTCCGTTGTAATAGAAGGCTATTACAATGGTCCATTCAGGACCGTTGTAATAAATGCCCTATACAACACCCTTTTTAAGTTTAATAATATTAAATAATAATAATGATCTATTAAAATCAATTTAAAATAATTACTAATTAATAAAAAACCTAATAGAAAATAATAATTAAATATATAATACTTAAAAAATAATTGGTAACCTGTATATATAGTGATTAAATTTTAATAATCTATATTCAGTTACAACTAAGAAGTTATATAGTAATAATTAATAACAATTAAGACGTAATGTTAAATATTTTAATAAAAATTAATTTTCAAGAAATTCATGTCATATTTAATATAAATTTCGCTTATTATATCTAACTTATAATATATATTTTACAAATTTCGATGAAAATTTAATAATTAATAACTAACATTTAATAATTAATATTCAATTATAAATAAGCAATAATAAGCAATAATTAGTTATTAATATATAAAAATTAATACATAGTAATTTGAAATTAATAATTACTATTAAATGATTAATAATTAATAATTACGATTATTATTTAATATTTAATAATTAACATGTAATTTTAAGAATCAAGAATTTACTTTAAGCATTTAATATTTAACTATATTTAATGTTTCAAATAAATAAAATTTTAAATTTTTTAAAATAAATTTAAAAATATTCACAGAATTAATTTTTTGAAAAGGATTTTTCTAAAATTCAAAAATATAAGTTTGTGGTAATATTTATTACTGTTCTTATTTTGGTTAGTAGGCCACTTTTGCTCCTTTGCCTTCCAAAATTTTCATTTCCCGCTTTCCGCCATTTATTAACCCTAAATTTCAATGGCATTTTTCTCCCCACGGCTTCACCGCCACATTGAGTTCCTCCTCTCGTCCTCCTAAATTTCATATTTCTTCTACTATTAAAATATTCACTACTCCACTTAAGTGAATTCATATTCTTCTCCAAAAAATTATCGTCTCCTTAATAATTGATCCGCGCGAATGAATACTACAGTAGCCTGAAAAATACTACTGCCACTGCCTTCTATAGTGCTCGGATGTCAGAGATGCTGCCGCCGAGATCTGGATTTGGATCTGGAGCCTTAAGTCTTTGTTTTCATTCCATCCAATCTCGATCTTGCCACATAATTGCAGAAGAAGAACCATGAAACGGAGCTGTCGTGGTCGATGTTTCGGAAGTCACCATTGACGATGGGCCAATCATCGCCCCCTACCCTACCGTTCGCGTCAAAAATGGCCTCTCCAGTTTGAACAGGCTTTTCTCGATTCTCTTCCCTCTGCTCATATGTGAGTTATTGATTTTAATAGCAATTTCCAACTGATAATTAAATAGTGCATTATGTTTCATATTTATATCTACTTAGGTTTGATAGTTAGGAAGAATTTGTTTACCAGGTTTTGCATTTTAATCAAGGATTGATATGAAAACATACTTTTATCTTTTATGTTATTTTATGACAAATATGGATCTCATTTTTACTCTTCTATGGAAACAGGCTGTCAAACATGGGAAGATTGCAAGCCTCATAAATGTAGGACATATAGATTTATCAGAGCGTATAACAAGCAAAACTGTCAAGGTATCCTTTACGGCCTTCTCCATACTTCATGTGGCACTCTAAATTATGTTGCTCCTGAAGTGCTTAATGATGGAGGTTATGATGGAGCAGCTGCATATTTATGGTCTTGTGGTGTTATTTTATATGTGTTACTCAATGGTTGCTTGCCTTTTGATGATTCTAACCTCATGAGATTGTATGAGAAGGTGAGAAATTATGCATGTTTGAAGCACTTAGTCTCAGTTCCTTTTTTAAAATAGTTAGCTTATGAATTCATTGCAACATGCAGAGTTTACAATTCCTTCTTGGTTTTCTAGTGGAGCAGGAAACTTGCTGAAGAGAATTTTAGATCCTAATCCAATGACGGTCAGTGTCCCACATATATCTGGAATATTTCCCATTTTAGGCCATTTCAGAAAAATTATACATTTGAAGAAAATTAATTTGTTAGTATTGTAATTGTTATTGTTTATATTCTATACACATCCACTAATAATGCTTTTGAAAGTTAGTACTAACCACAAACTAAAAAACTAAAAAAAGAGGTGAAAAAGAAGGCTTCTTAATTAAAGCTTTGTGATTACTGGTTTGTTTACTTATCTTTTTTCCAACTGTAGACAATTTCTTTTTCTCATTAATAGATTACTGATAAAAGTTGAAACTGATAATAGCTACTAATCAAGCAGTACATCAACTGTTATTTTTATGTAATGATGGCCATACCAGTTTTGGATTTGGGCAAACTTTAGCTATCCTTTCATGTTGCTTTTAGCAGTGCTTCAATTCATAGTAGATTCAGGTTTTTATTTGACAACTGCATATATTAAAAAGTGAAATTAATTAATTAATTGAGTTAATAACATGATGTTAAATGCAGTAAACTACAAACATCTTTCGTGATCCGATCTGCTAGTCATCTTTAAACAAATTAATTTCTATTTCACTGGCCCTTGCAAATCTTATTATCCAGGATGATAGTTAGGTAATCACACGTTTACTTGATTTTCATTTGGATATTTAAATATTTAACTGTAAATAAAATTTTCACATGCGGTATTCATTTCCTAAGATTTTCAATTTGCTTGATTTACTAAAGTTTGGATACATATTTTTGTTTCACATCTAGTTCATTTTCAGTTTTTCATTTCCCTTTTTCAAATGTAATTTTTCATTTTGTCATTTATATTTGTATTTATCAAATATCCACCATGACAAAGGCCCTCTGATTTTGCATGTTGCTAATGTGCTTTACTACGATTGTACCGACACTTGGAATTCTTCAGAAACTTGGTGTAGCCATAGAGTCTTTCGATCCGTGATTTCAGTTGCTACAAGAATTTAAGAAAAGAGGCGTCCGTGCAAACTTCAGAAGGTAATTAAAATTATAAAGCTTGCACTGATCGAGATTACATATTCTTTACTTATCTTAAGGTTTGTTACAGGGAGCACAATAAGAAAGTTTGTTGCTTGTGGTTAACATCGCTCATTGCTCTTCCTGAAGCGCTTCTGCACATTGAAGTAAACAAACCAGTAATTGTCTACTTGTTCAATATCTTTTTTGGTTAACACGAACACTTGTTCAATAGGTGTCTACTTGTTCAATGGTTGTCTGAAACTTAAACATCTATTAAATAATACTCTATCACTTGCTTAGATTCTTATGCTATTTGAACAAGAGCTTGTTTGGATATTTGTTAGAAACATACACGGATTATATTTTATAATCCATGAAAATGCAATTTTGAAGATGTTCTAATATTAGATATTTATGATATGAAAGTGGAAGTTGTTGAAGATGTTGCTGACCAAATATATATTAGAATTTACAAGTAACTGCTCATTATCTAAATCCTAATCAGCAAACTTATTCAACTATAGTTACTTATAGAAGAACATCTCATACCTCCGGTAAACTACCAGTAAAAAAAATTGACGTTAATATTATTTCAGATTTTATCATTAATAATTTGCTATACAAAAAAATTACAGAAGTGGGTTTTGTGCAGGCAAATATGTAATAATATGTGACAGTAGATGGTTGTTGGAGGGGCAGCACTGTTAACTGCGTTGTTGTATGTGGGTAGAAAGTTAAGAGTTTGTGATGGTGTGCACCATTGTGGGTGGATATGAAATGATGGCTGCTAAGGTGTGGTTTGGTTGTAGAAGTTTGTGTGGTTGGATGATGTTGAAGCTTTGTGGCAGGGCAGTTGAAGTGGTACGGATGGTGGATGAAAGCAAATATATAAACCATTCCCAACATCCGTTTATTAATGATTTGCCACCCCACCAAATTCGATTTTTATCTTTGTAGTCATGATGGCATCAAGGTAATACTGCATTTTTTTCCATAGCAATTTTCATTGTTTAAGAAGTCAATTAATTTCTTGATGTATATAAATCTGTTAGGGTACTAGTCGTCCTACTCACTATCATGTCCTGTTTGATGAAAATTGTTTTTCTGTGGATGGCTTGCAGATTTTAACAAATAACTTGTGTTATCCGTAAGTTTCTCTTATAATTATTTGTACACTGGATTGAATTATGTTATGTTTGATGTTTTAATTCATATTAAAAACTTGCAGATATGCTAGATGCACTCGTTCGGTCTCTATTGGTAAGTTTAATGTTGTAATTTCTTATTTTGTATAAGCCATTCATGTAAGTTAAACTTTGCATGTGTTGCATACCACCACTATGCTAGATAACCTTTTAAATTAATGTGTATAACCAAATGTAAGTCTACTTCATTCATAGAATAGCAGTTAAATATCTTTTGGCTTAAATGAATTGTAATATTGAGTGTCATGTCGCTTACCATTCAATTATGTTCTTTCGACATCACAGACTGAGTGTATGTTGTGATGCCTTAAGTTAGTAATATCAAATTGAGGACACATACTCTATTGACGGCCAAGTAATCTAAGTGATAACTAAATTCCTGTTATTTTTATTGTCAGGATGCATAGGTTGTAGCTCTGTGATATCTTTTAGCTTAAATGTCTGATTTGGTTAGTCTTAGTTATATCTATTAAGTTAAATGAATCATGATGTTTGATTTCATGCCCATTGTTATTCAATTACGTCCTTTTGGTATCATTGATTAAAAATGTATATATAATAACGATGCCTGATGAGGTTACAATATCAAGTTGTTGAAACATGTGATGGTATCCAAGTTAGAATATTATCAAAATGCTCAAGAAGTTAGTAATATCATATTGCATAGTGACATTTTTTTTAAGCTACAATGCCTGATGAAGTTATTAATATTTATGAAATGCACAATAGCTAATACCAAATTGGTGAAACATAATTAGTCATGGCATCTAAGTGAGATTAGTGTAGTAGCCTAGAGGTATCTTTTAGCATAGACTGTAGTGCCTAATAAAGCATATCAACTTGGTTCACCTTTTTAACAAACTTGTAATATCTATTGCATTGTACAGTGCCACCCGCTTACTATGCACATCTTGCTGCATCCCATGCAAGATATTATGTTGAGGATGATTCAGACTCTGGCAACACTCCAAGTGGTGGACCTAGGGCTAGACCAGCTGGTGTCCGGCCTTTGCCTCTTGTTAAGGATAACGTGAAAGATGTCATATTTATTGTTGATATAGTGAATTGCTTTCTACTTAGTTTTGCTAGAAAAATTACTATTATAGGGTTTTTGTTCTGCAAGTTTGATGCTTGTTGTTGACCTTAGTGCTGACTTGATTTTTGGCTGGTAATCATTAATAAACGAATGTTGGGAATGGTTTATATATTTGCTTTCGTTTAAGTTGTTTTGGTTTATATATTTGCTTTCGTTTAAGTTGTATTGTATGGATGCTGCTGTATTTTTTTTTTTTAATTTACATTTTTTTGCAACGGGTAACGTGATTTGTTATATGAGCTTCTTACAACGGTCAATGCATGTTGTGAAACAGGCTATGCAACTAGTATGGTTAGTCTATTGCAACGGGTTATGGCCGTTGTATTATAGTCTATTACAATGGTCATAACCCATTGTAAAAAGGTATATCGCAACGTGCTTTGCCTGTTGTAAAATGTGGTGGATCTATTACAACGAGGCCTATTACAACGGGCACATGTCCGTTGTGAAAACCATATTACAACGTGCATTGCCCGTTGTAGAAAGACAGTTTTATTGTAGTGACGGATAATAAATGATATCATATAAAAAGGTGATGGAACCGTAAACTTCGAAGATAATTTAAAAGGATATGTTATTGGCATCGGCAACACCGGTAATTATAACGTATGTTTCACGAAAGACTCATGCATTATTTTAAATCAAATTTTAAAAATTATTTTGAAAGAAAAATTCCTCTATTACAATAATGAATTATGTCCATATTTCATTATACTCTCTAGAAAATATAATATTCATAAATTTTTTCTTTCAAAGATTGCTAAATAAATTTTTTAAGAGAAAATATACTAATTCAACAATGTATGTTCGCATGCATCTAAAGTATATGTCGACATATATTGAGAATTCATGTTCTCAAAATTTCAAATTAGTTATTTTAAAAGAGGGAACGATTTTAAGTTTAGTTTTAAATCTTTAAAAACATGCTTTTCTAACAAATAAACTTATTCTTCTTCGGTTTGCATTTTCTGTTTGATTCTTACACAACTCATCATAAAAATGGAATTGAACAAAAGTATCTACAAAGAAAAATTGACGGATAGTCTATAAGAAACACTTTAATCTTTTAAAAGAGCATTGAATATATTGCTTAGGAACCAAAATCACCTTGAGATGATCCAAAAACTCATGGTATATGAATAAGAAAGACAATCTGCATTACTTCTATATTTCATTTCTTATGCTCTCAAAGAGAGGATTGGAAATGTTTCTCATTCCTCTAGAACAAAAGAGATAATGGATGATGAAGAGATGGATAAAGACATCAATGAGAAAATAGATAATGAGAGATGTCTTCTATAGTTTATATATTTGGTCCTAATCAATGATGAGTTAAAACTCCAATTCCCATAAAGAAGCCACAAACTCTATGTTCATTATAGATTCTTTGTTTGTGTACTTATAAGTTTGTGTTGTGCTTTAAGTTTTCATGTGTGTTGTTAAGTGTTGTATTATGTTTGTCTTTGTATCATTGGTGTATGGTGTTATGTTTTTTTGTTTTTTATCTGTGTTGTAGTTGTAACGTGTGTAATGTTTAGTATTGCAATAACAAAATCTGTATTTTATACTCTGTCTTGATTTTGATTCGCACATACGCGCTCGTGCATGCAAACACACACAAGAACACACACAAACACACACAGATATATATATATATATATATATATATATATTCAAGTACAACTCTATGTACAAAATCTATACATATTGTCTAGTTGTGCTTATCTAATATGTCCGTTTTTGTAGACAGAAAAGGGGATAAAATGTATAAATATACTACTCAAAATGATAGGGGAGTGCATAGAGTTAAGGAGAGTCAAAAATAAATAAAACGTTATATTTTATCTCTTAATATTTATATGATTGTCATCATTAGAAATGAGGGAGATTGTTAATACTCTAAGTATTGAGTCTAATGACAACAACCATATAGCATTACTACTAACTGTTATCTGAGTTGTGTATTATTTTTCAATATCCTATGAAGATATTTTATAGAGATATACAAGAAACTTAGTGAATAAAAGCAAGTAAATCAGTTATAAATATGAATATGATCAAAACAGATGAAAGAAATAATTGAATCAAGATAAAGGTACACAAGTGTCATGACAAAAGTTAATTGGAGTATTCAGTAAGTCTATCAAGTCTAAGAATTTTGTTAAAGGGCATAGCGGATGTCCTTGAAATTCTTTTTTTATTTAACTCTATTTTAATTCTTGCCATCTACATATAAACATACAACCTGAATTTTCAAATATGGAAGCCAAATTTGAATTTTAGATAGAGGAAAAATATTTTACGCTAGAGATCTATGTCTACATACTCTTTAGGGATATGTCGATTTAGAGGCAGTTATTTAGTTTTTCATAAGTCAGATGAAAAGAATTTGACATCATATCTCTTCACCAATGGACATATCCTTTTATCTTCTATTTAAAGGGGTCTGAAAAATGAATTTTATTCAATAATTTTTTGGTGTCCTCTCACTCTTACATCTATAAAATTTTATGATAAAAACTACTTTAAAATTTTCCACTCTCTTTTAAAATCCATCATCTTTCATTTATATTCCTCAAGGATTTGCAAACCACTCAAGATCAGAGGGTTTCTACTTGAATTATCAATCATTTTCTCTTCGGTATCATCCTATTGCCCTTCAAGTTTAGAGATATATTGTTTTTGGAGGCCTATAGGCTGTACTAAAACTAGAAAAATCTGTATTGGAGATACAACTAGTTGTCCATACTTTAGTGTTTTTGTAAAGAGAAAGGTGTTTTGGTCACACACGTGAAAAACCAAGATGAAAGGTGTATCTTACAATCAGTGGAATTGTAAGATTGTAAAGGTGCTTTTCCAATCCGTGGAAACAAGAAATTGAACTTCTATGCATGGAGCACATGACTGGATGTAAGATTGAGTATCCAACCAGTACAAAAATCTTGGTGTTTTTTACTCTTATTATTTTTATTTTTCTTTGCATTTACCACTTGATTATCTGACCATATTTGTGATTTCATTAATGATTTAAGTAGGAACTTTTAAATAAGGGTGGGCGTGGTCGATTAACCGCACAAATCGGTTAATTTTTGCGGTTAACTTAAACTAATATGCAGTTCGGTTAACCGATATTCGGTTAACCATTGCTGGTAGTATCGACCGAACCGCAATATTTAAACCGCGGTTAACCGGTCACATAGAATGGTTAACCGACTATTATTCGCGGTTAAACGGTTAATCGGTAAAGTTAGAACGGTTAACCGATTGATTGTTTGCAATTTTGAAATGTTTGCATAGAGAATAAATTATTCAGATATGTTCACCTTAATGTACTAAATTAATAGTATATCAGGTAAATGAAACTAAATAAAATACATCATTCTGTTTATTTCTTGAATTAAATAATATCTCCCAATTTAAATAATGTAGGCTGCATGGCAACAGGCTGCATGTCAAGAACAATAACGATAATGTCGGCTGCATATCAAGGACAATAATGCAGGCAACATTGCAACAACAGCTACAACACAAGATGTACATCAAGAACAATAATGCAGGTCGCATGTCAAGAACAATAATGCAGGCAACATTGCAACAACACAAGATGTCAATAACAATAGTGCACAAGATGTCAAGAAGAACAATAAACAAGAACAATGTTGCAAATACAATAATGATGCATGCAGCTGAAAGTTATACAGCAGAGAGTCAGAGACATGTAAATACAATAGTGGTTTGTAGATAATGCTGCATGGTGATAAAAAATTACAAGAACTTTCTTCTCCATCCTTGTATTCTTTGACATTTTTTGAAAATAAAATAATAAGAATTCATCAGTTTGCAGATAACACTAAAATGGACTGAGTATGAAAAAATTAAGCCACGCTATATACAATGCAACAGTGTTTGATAACACTGAAATGGACATCCGTGTTTCTAGGTGTTTGATAACACTGAAATGTATATGTTTACAGTAAGACTGAAATGGGCACAATAAGGAAAACCTACATATGTTTGAATAGTAAGACTGAAATATGTTTGCATTACACATATTTACAGTACACAATAAGGAAAACCTACATATGTTTACAGTACACATGCATATGTTTGAATAGTAAGACTGAAATAAACTGAATAAATCATAAATTCTATTATAGAAATAAGGAAAACCTGCTTAATAAACTGAAATGAATATAAATACTGTGATTAAGGAGACACTAACCATGGTGAAAACATTGATGATGGAGATGGACTATCCATGTTGAAAATTGAAGATAATGGCAGTTCACATTGATGGCCATGTACAAATTCTATATGGAAAACAAATTAGTTAGAGTATTGTATGTTAAATCAAACAAATATCAAACAAGATTATTTTATGAACGCTAATATCACCCGAGAAAGCATCATCGTAATAGTAAACATCATCGATTGGAACCTCAATCCGGTGGTCGACAAAAATTGGTTTGTACCTTAACCCATTTTTGAGTACAAATTAATGCCTCAACCATTCGTGGACTCAAAGTACTACGAAAAGGATTTATAACCCTCCCTCCGGTGCTAAAAGCGGATTCGGAAACAACCGTGGACACCGGAATAGCAAGGAGATCTCGAGCGACTAGAGATAAAACATGATATTTGGAGCTATTTACCTTCCACCATAGTAAACATCAAAATCATTTGGTGCATCCTCAATCGGTGCATTTAAATATTTTTTAGTTCATTGCATTCATTATCTCATTGTCGAACTTATCTTAAAACGGTATTTCTTTTTCTAGAAAGAACATCACAAACATTCACAACACCTTCACTATCAATGGAAGTACTAGATTGTGGTTCATCACATGTTTGTGTTCCAAATGTAGAATCGCTCATGTAGAAGTCAAACAACCTTATCAAAATATCTTTCACACTTTTTAATATGTCATCTGCAACTACTTTATGATACATGTCTTCACAACATAACTTCAAAAATTGAAATTTATACCTTGAATCAAGCACACACGTGGCAAGTAAAATTTTGTTCATGTTACTTATGCTTCCCCAATATTTGTCAAACTTTTCTTTCATATTAAATCTCATTCTTCCAACATAAGGATTCATTTTCGCAATCAATGCTCGTAGTTCTTCTTGAATTCCACTTAGCTCGGCAAAACAATCATTTGAGATAATAGATAAAGTTTTGCTAAATTTTAAAGTATCGTAAAAATTCTTTAAGATTTTAACGAAAAATTCGGCATTTTTCCAATCTACATTACCCGGAGGATGAACTTCTTCATCAAAGTAAGCAACAAAAGTACCATCATTTTCTTTCATATCATCAAAAACCCTTCCGTATTTCAAAGATGCTTCCAACATCAAGTACGTTGAATTCCACCTAGTGTGTACATCTAAAACAAGCATAGATTTATTCTCAATTCCCAAACTTGAACACATTTCTCTAAATTTAGAAAATTGTGCCGGAGATGATCTCGCAAATCTAACTGCAATACGAATTCCAATTACAGCATTACTAATTTCTTTTAGCCCATCATGAACAAGTAAATTGATTATATGGGCACAACAACGTATATGAGTGAATTCACCATTCAAAACATAACCAACATCATTATCTTTTAATTTGTTTTTCACATAATTGATTGCCACTTCATTTGCACTAGCATTATCAACCGTGATCGACGCTATTCTTTTGAGTTCCCATTTTTTTGATACATTGGACAATAAGTTTTCCAATATTTTCTTCTTTGTGACTAGTAATTACACAAAAATTTATAACCCTTTTATGTAAATTCCAATTTCCATCAATAAAGTGTGCGATTAAAACCATATAATTCACATTTTGAATAGAAGTCCATGTATCGGTAGTTAGACAAATACCATGAAATGATTCAGAGAACAACATTTTAAGAGAATCTATCGAGTCCCAATATAATTGAAGCACGTCCATACAAATTGTTCTACGTGAAGGAACTTCAAAACTAGGACACAATTGCCGACAAAATTCAAGAAAACCTTCACTCTCCACAAAACTAAAGGGGAGTTCGTCAATAATTATCATTCTAGCTAATGATTTTCTTCATTCCTCTTTGTTAAATGACCATGTGGTAAGAGTGCAACTATCTTCACTATCGCTATTTTTTCAAAAACTAATTTTTTTTGTCCCTTATCACTGTCACATGGAATTGACCTACATGATTTTGCTACATGAGAATTCAAATGTGTAGTGCCATTAAATCTAAAATCGCATGTAAGTTGTTGACTACAGTAGTTGCAAGCACATTTGTTAACTTTGGGATTAATATCTTTAGTAAAATGTTTCCATACTAGAGAAGGCTTTCTAGAAGAAATCTTGCGATTCTGGTGTGGAGGTAGTTTTCCAACATTGATGTTTTCATCCCCGATTTCCTCATAATCTGCTTCTTCCACATACTCATCAACAAGATCCATTGTTTCTCTAGAAGATCCACCTATTTCCACATGTTTGACAATTGATAAAGACATAAAATTAGCGGAAATAGAAACTCTAAAAAATTGAAATGAATGTTATGTTGTATGGGAGTATTTCTTTATCGTCTTTTTCAATTCAAGTTTACTTATGTTATTGATTAGTAAGGGAACTAGGTATATATGTATATATGTAGTTGTTCCATTATTCAAAGTGTGCATATTAGCTATATGTTAATGATGGTTGCTGGTTAAAAAAACATGGCTGCTGGTCAGCTATATGTTAGCTATAGGTACAAAGGTCATCACAATAATTAGTAACAAAAAATTCATCAAATATTTAATAAGTCTGGACATCTGATTTTTAGATGTGCTCAAAACATAAATGGGAACTATAATAGCAGTAGGAAGCATAACAAATAAGTGCACTAAAAATTTAAAAAATATCCGGAAAGTACAAACTACTACGAAAGAATACAAGGTCTTGCATTTACTTATATACCGCTCTTCAAAAAAAAAAATTCTTTCCATAAATATTTGGGATTTCAAACAGAAAGTAAAAACCTTTCATCGTCATAATTAATCAAAATATTTCGCTGCTATAACAAGATTAGAAAACTGAAATTACAAATCCTGTAGAGAAGGTCTTCTAAAATAAATTTAAGGGAACTAGGTATATATGTATATATGTAGTTGTTTCACTATTCAAAGTGTGCATATTAGCTATATGTTAATGACGGTTGCTGGTTAAAAAACATGGTTGTTGGTTCAAAACTTAATGGTATGTTTATTGTTATTGAAATAAACACAAAATAGTTATTACACACTCATAATTAATCAAAATATTTCGCTGCCATAACAGGATTAGAAAACTGAAATTACAAATTCTGCAGAGTAGGTCTTCTAAAAGAAATTTAAAGTTAAACTAGATGACAGGTGAAAAACATCTATAGGTTGCCTACAGTTTAATGTAAAAATCTTTCATCATCATAATTTAACGATCTAATGTCAAATTTCCATACAAAAAACTTATATTCTTTACACAAATAACGACAGAAATTGGGTGAAACTCAAGATCTAAAGTTGAATCCTTGTAGCTCGGTGCTACTAGAATAAATCGAGGATGGAGTTTAATCGAGATTTAATATGACAGAGGTGATGATGTCATGGATGCCATGGAAATCGCAAGGGCACGTAATTGAAGACAAAACAAACTAACAAAGATTGAAATCAGAGCAGCAAATCATAAAACAACAAATTATAAGAACATCACATAATTAACCCATCATTCTATGTAAAAGAAGCAACCAAATCATGATTGGAATGATGCAAAATGAAAATCGAACTCACAATTTTTCTCTTCCTGCTAGTATTAACCATTGCTGAAATCGGCGATCTATTGAGCAAAGATTGAAGAGCAAGGCGGCACTCGGCGGACTGAATTTATCACGATTGAGACTCTGATAAGAATGAAAATTAAATGGTTAAGCTATTTTGGGGCTAATTGTTGTGAGTGAATACGGAGTAGTGACTAGTGAATAGCGGCGGAGGAAACTAGGGCAAATACAAGCATGCATGAACAGTTAAGAGAAAAGAGAAATGGGTCTGGTAGCAAAACAATTGGATTGGGTTGACCCGATAATTTGAAATATAGTTTCGGTTAACGATTAACCGATATATAACAGCGGTTGACCTTTAACCGAACCGATTTTAGTCGGTTAACCTAAAATTCGGTTAACCAATTTTTCAATTAAAGCGGTTCGATTAACATCGGTTCGGTCCGTTAAGTCGGTTCGGTCGGTTAAATGCCCACCCCTGCTTTTAAATTTACAAGTTAATCTTTAAATAGTTGGCATACACTATTCGTCCCTCTAGTGTATTAATGGTTTTAAGAACCATTCTACATCAATGTGTCCAGGTATCTCATAACCCGCACCTTTATATGTGGGGACATGAAGACAACGCTCTTCAGATGATGATCGATCCTGTTAAAGATGTTAAAGATCATCATAGAAGATTTTATAATTTATTACTTACATATTATATTTTTTAGTTTCCAATGGTTATAATTTTTCCAAGTATATAACTACTTGGGTTTCAAGTAATCCAGATATAAATATGAATCATGTATTATTGAATTATTAATTAAATCATTAATAAAGATGTACTCCTTAATAGCTATTTGTGTCTTCTTCTTCTATCCCTTTTCTTGTTTTCTATCTTATTTTATTTTCTGCAATAAATTCAACATGGTATTGGAATGTGTTTCAGTTCTTATAAAATAATTTTGTGATTTAATTTCAATCTGGGAACTATAATTCAATTCATCAACTGCAATCATAATTCATCAATGCTTGTTCAGATATTGTATCTTAACAACATCTCGATTTGAAGCTTGGAGATTTGGAACATGCAGAATGTATTGCTTAAACCATGCTTCCGCTACTAGCGAAACAATCTAAGGTTGGTATATCAGTTTTTATATGTTGGATTTCACTTTCTGATTGACGTCGGTCTTTTGTCAACGATTATAATGAATTTCGATCATAATTTCACTTCTAATCCTACAAAAATCTCCTTATTCCCATTTCTCTTTTCTTGGATTCCGATCTTGGTTTTTCGATTGGAATTACTTCTATTCTCAATTGGATTCTAGCTCCTATCCCATAGAAATTTCTTTATTCTCATTTTCTCCTTTTGAATTTCAACTTTTGATTTTTAATCCATTATTGTCATCTTTCTAGAAAGTTTTCTACCAATTAGGTATAAACTGGTATTTAAAGATAGTCTCTCTAGCAGCTCTTGAAATCATTGTTTCGCTGCATTAGATAGTTTTGGTGACAATGCCGATTGCAGATTACATTTTTGATCGTGTTTGTTTTGAAAAATGCCAGTTGCTACGCATCTTGAGTTTGAAGGAGATATTAAAGATGTTAAAGAATATTGTAGGAGATTTCAGAATTTATTACTTATCCATTCTATTTTGATGTTTCTCCTGATAATAATATTTCCAATTATATAATTACTTAGGTTTCAAGTAAGCGAGATATAAATATGAGTCATGTATTGTTGAGTTATTAACTAAACCATTGATAAAGATCCTTAATAGCTATTTGCTTCTTCTTCTCTTCCCCTTTCTTCTTTTCTATTTTATTTTGTTTCCTTCAATATTTTCAACCCAACTTTCAGATTGTGGGGATTTAGCGAGTAGTGTCACCTACCAAGAGGCGAAGTCCTGCCAATGGAAAAAGGGACCATGCTACTATGTTTTTTAGTCTAAAAAAAGTACATATTCACACATTGTGGATATTGTTGACCAAAAATTTAGCAAATATCGGAATTAAACTAATGTGTTTATGTTAACAAAAGTTACTTGCTAACCTTAGGCTTAAAAATGAGTGTTTGGCAGGCACACACTTCCCTAGAGTTTACAAGCAAAGCTTGGTTCTCTAGGTAATTCAAAAAAAAAAATGATGAGTAAAATGAGCAAATAAAGTGAATGACATAACATATAGAGTGGTTCGCCCAGGTTTACTTATGTCCAATATGATGATCTCTAACTATGTTGATCTCTTACGGCTATAAGAAATGACAAGAGAATAATAAGAAATTTAACATTTAAGCAAAATGCTATCAAGTTTAAGAGGCTGTGTGGCCTTGCTTGCTGGAACCAAATTCTAAACTTAGAGAGTAGCTAAAATTCAACTAGAAATCAACTCCTTTGATATTGTATGGTAAGAGGTATTTATAGCAGCTGAAATAGATCAATGGATGACTGAGATATCGCTGAAAACAAGCGACAAACAGGAATCGTTCTCGGTTGTAAATTTGGTCGCTTAGTTCGATGGAGAACAAATGGAAAGATGGTTCGAATGTATGGCCGATATGCATGCTAGTTGTGATGTCGTACTGGGTGCATGCTATGTACTGAGAAACATGACATGCTACAAGAGTGGGTACGCTTTTGTCAGACATGCCGCAGTAATAGATGTACTAGCTTGTATCGGACTGTACTTTTCGAAGTCTAGCATACTTTTCTAAGTAGTAAGACTGAAGAGAAACTTTTGTGTACGGTGACGGTCGATTGCTTGTTGCTGAAAATTGCTGAAAGCAATGATGAAGACGGGACGTGCCGATCGTGACGACAAGACAGGCTGTATGTGGCTGGTCATAGGCGAACTTAGATAGAGTTGGGTCATAGACTGGTCGCTTTTGATCCCGTCAAGTCAAACGAGTTGGTTGTTTTATTGTCCTGAGCCCGGCCGGTCTGGCTTAAGAGTTTAGAACGGACTGTCCATGATGTTTGCTTGCTTATTGGATTGGCTGTGAGGCAGTTAGGCTGAATATGAACCGGCTTGGATTGAGCCGGGCTAAGAAGTATTAACTAACATGGATTTGGATCGGACTTAGAATCACAGACAGCCTTTGTTAGATTGAGTCTAGTTGTGCAAATTGACCTGGATCTTCATACGCCAACCATCTTATATTTTACTTGCCAGAAAACTGAGCCGCAATATCAATAAACATGTTTAAAAAATAAAATAAAAAATAAACATAACGGAGAAATTTTGGATGATTTTCGTACCTGGGTTTGTTCCTGGCCTGCGACGCCGAACCGGGTAGACTTCACAAGCGCATTCCGGTCCTCTGGATGCTCATACGCAACCGCCTACAGAGATGTAAACTTTTCAGAGTTCAAATAACCTGGGGTTCAAAGTATACTTTATACTCTACGATAAAGCAACTTCTTATCTTACAAAATAAATTCCATGGTTTTCTCCCAGTTTCTACTTCCCGCACAGTTGCCCTTACAAATTAGGAACAACCGATTTCCAATTTCTGTTCGAAAATCGAGACATGACAACTTTTCTACTCTTTTCAGCAAAACCCAACTCATAGGTATTTCTTCTTTCATTGTTTTGTGAAACATAGTTGACCCATTTGTGGGATCTGCCTATTATTGAAGTTTATAGACAAAATTTGGATTTCGAAATTCCTAATTATTTTTTATGCACATGATTCAAATATACTGAATTGCTTATTTAACTTTTTGTGATTTGTATTTTATTCATCAATAAAGTTGAACCGTTTTCATTTTAATTCGATGCTTTGTCAAAATGAGTAGTCTTGGGCAAATTTAGCTAACTGAAAAGTACATTTTCATGTATTTTAGATATATAAATTATGCAGTGCATTTTATACACGAATTGCTTCATGAAAAATGAGTTGATTTGTGTTAAAAAGGATAATTGTATCGATTTTGTAGTTACCTTAATGTTTGTTTTCCTCTTGCATTGAAATATGCTGATCCTTTTTGTCATATGAACGTATAAAGATGATTGTTTTAAGGAATTTAGCATTATCTGGAAGCCCGTCCAAATGAATTCAGTTAACCATGTTCATGCTCACTTTTTATTTCTATTTTCCGAAGAATGCATGAAGTGAAATACATGAAAATATGTGTCATTAACACTGAAGATAATATGTAAACTAGAGAAGACGTAATTAGGAGGAAAGTGGTAGAAAGTGGAACTTGAGCGTTCTCAATTATAAAGATGATAGAAACAGAAGTTATGAGATACCCATAAGATTCAAATGACTGATGATGCACATGTGAAGCTAGGATATCCATTCAACCAGAAGTTCTCACTTAAGCAATGAAGCTGTGTATGCAACTTTGTTCAGAGAATTTTGATGTAGTACCCTTCAATACTAATGCGTGAACGTGCTTGTGTTAGTACACATGTTTTTAGTATCTGTGTTTGTTGATCTTCGTATGAATATGCAAACTTATAGACAACCATAAACTGAAGTCCCTTTTCTTTTTGCTTATAACGCAACTATAACCTTTTTCCAAGGAAAAAGCAAGACCACAACAAATTTGCCTAGAGAAATGTTGGTATATCTTTTTATAGAATATATCGTGTTTTACTTGAGTATGCCCATGCACATGTAAGTATAGTAGTTAGCAAGGGTTGTGATTTATGTACGAAACTTCTACTTTAAAACTTGATTCTTCTACGAAATCGAAGCAGCTGGTCCTTTCTTTTCTTCTTCTTCTTCTTCTTCTTCTTCTTCCTCTTTTTTCTGTTTGTTTTTGTGTGTGTGTATGTGTGCGCTGCTGCTACTGCTGCTTATTTCCAATGCCATTTGTTTGGAGTTGGTAGGCTTTAGATGTGACAGTGTCCTTATTTTCCATAGCATCAAACTACTAGTAAAAGTTTCATATGCCGAACAATATACTAGATGGTCTTTTTTGGATCAATTTTTATACATGTTAGGGCCATGGTTCTTAATTTAATTGTACTAATATATCTCTGAAAAAGAACCTTATAATTCTTCTGAAATATATTGATAGCATTTACTATTCCAGCTAGAGCGGAGCAGGGGTCTAATGGCAGTGTTGCTGCAGATGCATTATCGAATGTCAAGCACGTGTTACTTCCTATTACCGACAGGAATCCGTATCTTTCAGAGGGAACTAAACAGGTCGTTAACGGTCTATGCATTCATTCTGTTATCAGCGTTCTTGTATGTGAGGATTCAATTTTATTAGTTTTGTATGCTTGTGCAGTGTTTTTCAATATTTGTAGCAGCATGAATATGTAGGTCGTTACAACAATTTTTTGGGTTTAACTGCAGGAAAACCGTTTAGCTTTACCCTATATTAAATATTAGGCGACTCACAATATTCTACCTATCTGATTTTCCCTGATACAGTTTTGACTTAACTTTCATCTTATTTATTCATTCACCCCAATGCTGGACTATAAATCTATTTATTTAACTTTCACCCCAGCACGCATGCACACGAAAGAGGGGGTGGAGGGCATATAAATACAATTGGCGACACAGTGAACTTCAGGCGGGTGGTCTCTGTCACATATAGCAACACAATGGGATCTATTGTTTCACCAGTTGGTCAATCGATCTGCGTTCAAATTGAATTTCTCATAATATATTCTTGGATCAATGATCAATTACAACAATTCTACTTTCACCATTGCCTTCGATATACTTAAATTAACTCAAACCAGTGATATGTAACAGCAGCTAGGAAAACAATTTTAATTTTCTTTCCTCTTCATGTGCTAATGCGAATGCTTCCACATCTAATACTCATGCTATTATTGTTCAATATTTGCAGGCAGCTTCAACTACTGCTGCTTTGGCCAAAAGATATGGAGCGGACATAACAGTTGTTGGTATGCTCTTATTTAACAGTACTTACCCATTGTTTTTGCCTTTCTACCATTATGAGATATTAGAGAAATTGTTGAACAGAATGTATTAATGCTGGATTTTCAAGTGGTATAGTACTTGACCTTCCTTGCAGTGATTGATGAGAAATCCAAAGAGTCTATCCCCGAGTATGAGGCGCAACTTTCAAGCGTCCGTTGGCATCTCTCAGAAGGTCTGTTTCCCTCTAAAGTCTTTGGGAAGTTTATCGAGCAGTGGTGATATATTTTTACTTCAGCGGTTGTTATTACAAAGAAATCTCTCTTTATATCCATAAATAACATCAAAATAGTATAAAATTATTCTTTCTAGCTGATTTTACTCCCATCTTTTTCAGTGATAATTACAATGTTCAGAATTTAGATCTTCCAACAAGTTATTTTTATTTTTTTCGTACATGATAATTAATTATTTTTTACTGATACAATTTTACCAGTTCTCTAAATAAAATAAGCTACAGTTTTAAATAGTAATTAGATATATGAACTATATGTAAATATCAAATAATAATTTAAACTCACGTAAATGAATGCATATATTTTGTTTGTACTTTTTAACTGTTATGATTGTGGTTACCACCACCATTTACTTCAACCGTAACCACAGACATAGTTAGCGGTTTTGCAATTTTAACAACTGTAACTGCACCTGTTTACAATGCTTAATGGTTAGAATAGTACATTGCAACTGTCGGAGGTTGGCATTTTTCACCATTTAATTTATTTTCATACATACCACGTTCCATTTCCATTATTCCTCACTCTTGGTTAAATCTAATCCCTTAACCACACCGGTTAAGTGGACAGTGGCGGTTTACGTCTAATGTAAGCATAGGCGCTTTGGATATAAGCTTTACATCTGTTGTCATTAGGACATCGTTCAAACTGTTGAAATTGGGGAGTTCAAGAAGGATATGATCCTTGGATGTAATCCTTGCATCCATCGTAAGGCTAGGCGCATCTAACGTAAGGGTTGACATTGTGAAAAGAAAAAAAAAAGTATCCTATTGATAGTGGTTTCTGCTTCCATTTAACTATGAACAAAATAATACCAAATCAATCGAAACAAATCGGCCCAAATGACTACCTTTTCTTCCTCTACCAACAAACATTCAGCTCAACAATCGATGCAATATTTGACTGAAGCTTTTCTTGATGCTTGCTACAACAAATTACAAGAATTAAAAGCGATCAATGAATCAACAATAAGAAACAACGATAATGCATTGAGCATAACGCTTTTTGTTAAGTTCGATAGCATCACCTGACAATTCAAAGAGGACAAACGTAAGATTTGTCATGATACTACTGCTTATTTTGATTATACTCTCTTTGTTCATACCACATCGGTTATGTAGACTGATAAGTAGGGGCAACGTTGAACACGTGTCTTCTATTTTCTGTTATTGATGAAATTTTTACTGTTAAGAGTGTTGGTAGACTTGGACTATTTGAACTTTGTCATGCAGTATTGGGATGGTGCAGAGTTTGTATTGACGGTTTGTGTCCTTCTTGCAGATATGTTGACTGGATCAATGGTCCAATTTGATTTTTAACCTTTTTAGTAGCCTTTATTCATTATCTTTTGGTAATGACATTTTTGTTCAACTTTCATAAGAACATGTTTTATTGTATATTAATTAGTAGTTCATTGTTAATTATTATTTATAATCATTGGTTGTCGTTTGTTGCTTACTATTTATTGCTAAGTATTATTAACTATTATGTAAATATTAATTATTATTTTAAATTATAGTTACTAATTATTAATTATAATTTATTAATCATCAATTATTATTTATAAGTTATTAATGGTAATTATGGTTCAAGAATTATCGATTATTGGTTATCAATTATAATTTTACCTGCTATTATTTATTATGTATATGTTATTATTATTATATTTTAATTCATTATTTAAATAATTACTAGATAACAATAACCAATTAAATTAATAAAATAGATAACAAAATTTTACATCAAAACTCAACTCTATCTTTCGCAGTATTCCAGAGCTTAAGTTCACTCAACCACTTACCCGTATCTGAAAGACTGAAACGCATCCTAGGGTTACTAAAAAAATTCATCTCAATAATTCTAAGAGAAATGTTAATGTGTGGATAGAGGTACAAGAATAGACATTTAACTACAATAAATTACGTAACTACCCTATATAACTACCCTTAATATTTTAATTCATTATTTAAATAATTATTAGATAATAATAACCAGTTAAATTAATAAAATAGATAACAAAATTTTACATCAAAACTCAACTCTATCTTTCGTAGTGTTCCAGAGCTTAAGTTCACTCAACCACTTATCCGTATCTGAAAGACTGAAACGCATCCTAGGATTACTAAAAAAATTTATCTCAATAATTCTAAGAGAAATGTTAATGTGTGGATAGAGGTACAAGAATAGACATTTAACTACAATAAATTACATAACTACCCTATATAACTACCCTTAAGTATTGTATGCATCTAAGGCTGTATTGCATTTTTTTTAAACTCCATTTTCGTGTTTCTTTCCAGGAAATACGGCACATTAACAATACCATAATTCTAATAATTATAAATTCTAATGGAAAAAAAAGGTTTAAATGTTTTTTTTCTTAATATAGCATCATGAACATCATCAGAACATAGTCAGAGTTATAGCATCATGTTTCAAAATACAAACTACAAAATAAATTACTTTTTTGATGTATACCATGAAGTTTGAAAATAGCATGCTATTGTTCCATGTATACCCACGACAGTAGACACAGCAGGACACTCAAACTTATGCATTGTATTTTATATCTGCAGGTGGGTTTAAGGAGTTCAAACTAATGGAAAAGCTTGGGGAAGGGAAGAAACCAACTGCTATCATCGGTGAGGTCGCTGATGACATGAGTTTGGATTTGGTGGTCTTGAGCATGGAAGCAATCCATTCTAAGCATGTAGATGGTAATTTACTGGCAGAGTTCATTCCTTGTCCTGTATTGCTTTTGCCTCTCTAGGTTTGTGCATATCTTTATGCTTGTATTTTTATAATATTCTCAAATTTTAAATTATTTTGGAGAGGAAAAAAGGGACTTCGGTTTATTTCCTGTTCATCATTATCATTGTATGTTAATGTTTTAGTTGTATGTGCGTGAACTATGCTGAGATAAATCGTGATCTGGATTCTATCTGAATGAAATACAAATTTACATGTCTTAGTGGAGAAAAGGTGCGACGGACCTCGAAGGCGACGACGTTTAAATAGGCGGAGGTGATGGTGGTCAACTAGGGTTTTGGAGAGAGTGTGAAGATGAAGTTTTGAGACGATGTGACGGTGGCGATTAATGATGGAGAAGGGGTGGTTTTGGTGGCAGTAGTGATAGTAAAGGAGCGGCGTTAAAGAAGAAGTAACAAATTGATGAAGCGGCAGTAAATTTAAGATGACGACAATGTGTAGTTATGCTAGTGTAGTAATATTATAACCAAATTTCCCGCAATCTTCGAAGAAACTTAAACGAGCGAATTAGATAAATAAACGATGAAATGGCCTATTGGATTTCGAAATCGTTATAAAAAAGCAAGAGGTACCAAAAAATAAGCGTAAAAAGTCGGCTTGAGTTTTTCAACTCGGTATTCATGTCAGACTCCAATTGTACCCGAGTTGAATCTAGAAAAAATCAAAAAACATTTGAATCGAGAAATAGCAAGACAAGACAATATGACTTGGAGTCGAGTCCGAGTCAGACCCAGAACAGAACCGAGTCAACTCGGTATCGAGTGCTAAGTCACATTACCGAGTGGTGATTTTTATCGAGTCGGACATACAAACTCCCAAGTAGGACTCGAAGCACCTCAACCTTTGGATGACTTTAAGCAAGGATCGAAGCAAACACACAAATCACTCGGGTTGGACACTAAACTAGGTCAACCCCAACCTGAAGCTCATGATTTTCACTGATATGGTTTTCATCGACGTGATTCACTCCAACATGATTAGAACCATCCCGAATGATGATACAAAGTAACTCAAGAAATAGAATCACTCAGCATCGGCCCATTTTTTCTTACGTGGGTCCTCAAAAACTCCTGCACATGAAGCTCTGGCCCGAGTGATTGTCATGAAGTGTTTTTCTCAAGGAATAGAAAAACAATGCTGAGGATTTTCTGAAGAAAATCACACAAGTTCAAGCAGTATCAGAACATCTCAGGAACAACCCAATCTCAAGGGAAAAGTGTTCGAAACTCAACTGATTGGAGATAGGTCAATTGAAAAAAGGAGGGAAGGTCTCTCTGCAAAAATCAATTGGTGCAGATCAAAACCACTCTGTACCGAGCGATTTTTATTAGTAATTGGGTCTGGTTATTTAATCATGCATACTTCGATCTGGATCTGGACTTGATATTTCGCGAGCCTCTAGTTCTGCTAGGCGGTTTTTTTATAAATACAACATCTATAGCTTCAGGAAAAGAACTTTTGGCACTGACAATATTCTATCTTCTTCTTTCCCAAACACTCCAAAATTCGAGATTTACTAGATTGTGGTCGTATTTGAATTATAATCATTGTATTCCAAAGAGAATTAATCAAATAATAAGATTTAAGTAGACGTAGATCGGAGTATTTGTTGTACCACTGTAAAAATTATGTATTTTCTAGCGCTTGTACATCTATTTCATTAAATCTATATACTTTGATGCTTTCCTATGATATTGGGATGTTTGTGTTATTTTTGGTGCACATTTTTTGTGCTTTCACTAGAAAGAGATCGGATATAAAGTTTGGAGAAGAGAAGAGTTCTACTACAAGAGCTATTATTGGAGGAAGTCAACAAGGACATGAGCCAGCCAGGAAGCGTCTTTTAATTCAGATCCATCAGTCTACGTGATCAAAGAAGAGATGAAGAGGATAATGAAAGAGATGCAAGATGGAATAATGGCTCGACAACAGGAGATGCTAGATGAATTTTTTAGAATGATGGATCAACAAAGGACGCCAGAGCAGCTGGAATTCATAATCAAAAACTAGAAACCAATGTAGGTGCATCTGGAGTTGGAGCAAAACAAACTGAAATAGTGACCCACGAGCAGAATAGGTCGGTACTGACCTGAATCAGGTTGGTACCGAGATGAATTTACTTGGAGGCAATGGCAATTTGGACTTGAGAGAGCTGGACGTCGAGAGTGGATGATGCTGGAGTTAGAAACACAAATCAAGACGCGAATGCACAACAACCAAAGCAGCATGCATCAGAATTTCCTTGGTGTAACTCGAGAGGGGGTAAAATGAAGCTAGGGGTGCAGATAGAATGCAAACGTGCAGCTAGAGGAGTATGTGTCGGAGTTTCCCCATTGGAATGGGGGTAAAATATAGCTATGGATTGAAGATTTTCATTAGATGACAACAACCAAATAGCTGTGATGATCAGAAGAACAGTGAGAGGTGGACCCTCAGACCAGAGTTTGGAGGACGTGAACATGAATTCATTTACCCCTAACATCCGGTATGCGAGGAATCCGGCCGATTTCAAGCTACCAACGTTGGAACTACACAAGGAAAAGATAGATCCAACCATTCATCTGATGAGATACATCCGACATAATCTAAAAAGGTAATTACGGACGACGCTTCCCATTATACTTAACGGAGTTGGCTGCTATGTGCTTCAGGTAGTTAGAGAACGGATCTATAACTACGTGGGCCAGACAGGTAGACCGATTCTTAAAAATTTCAAAGTTCATATCTCTCGACCAAAGAATGTAATGACGCTTTTGAGCGTGAATCAAAGGCCTGGAGAGACCATGAGAAGTTATCTGACAATATTTAACGTAGCAACCGCTGCAGTCGATAAGCCGAATCCATCGATAGTCCTGATAGCAGCAGTGTCTAGAGTCGTGAGCAAGATTGACTTCAAAGTTGCATTGGAAAGGGATCTATCGATGGATCTCACGAAATTTTATCATGAAACTGAGAGATATTTGTGTCAAGAGGACGCTGAAGCTGATAATGTTGAGGTTAATGTTGTGGATGACATAATACGTCTGGAGTAGGATGTGGTAAAGGCAAAGGAAAGCGAAAAGTTAAGGGCGACTTCGAAGGACCAAAATGATAGAGGAAGGAAGCAAAATTCACTTCTTACACTAACCTAACTGAAACCTCGGAGTGGATTTACTTAGATAATATGGGGAAAATACCTTATCAGAAACCAGCTAAGAGAGACCCAACAGATCGGGAGAAATGGTCTCGATGATTTTGCATATTCCATGAGATGGAAGGACATGGAACGAACAAGTGCGGACACCTTCGACCTTCGTAACTTAATAGAAGAGCTGGTTCAGAGTAACTAGTTATAATGGTACGTAAGGAACTAAGCTACAGTAGTGCAGCTGGAGCAGCTACTATCTGCAGCAAATACATCAAGACACGACCACAGATCAGGGTCGATATTGGAAATCCTAAGATCGGGATGGACAGGAGTCGGGTCCGATTCCCATGTTTTTCTTTTTGTTTTGAATAAATAGGACAATAATGACATCAGGCCGCTTACACGTGTATGAGACCTCGATTGGTCTCTAGGCACGCTCTGAGTTGGATGTCTACAATGAATGTTTAAGGTATTTGTTTGATGCTTTGATTTAGATATATGATTTTTGAAAACCACTTGAACTTGATAACTGATATTGATTGAATATGGTAGTCTTGTCCGAACAGACGGGGCGATGACCATAAGATACACGTTCCCTTGCCAGAGAGCGAGCAGATTGGGCTTGTACGAAAGTAATTCCCCTTGTCGAAGAGTAAGTGGATTAACTTGCTTAGACGTTGAGTCTCCTCTCCGAAGTGGGAGCGGATTGGACTCACCAAAGATCTGGAGAGATCAAACCCTAGATTGGACGTTTAACGATTCAGATAGACCGAACCAAGATTGGACTTAAACGGTTCGGAGAGATCGGACCCTAGAATGGATGCTAGTTTGACCTTAGGATTCGAATGTCCTGTGATTAGACTAGAATAGATAAATCCAATATGAACATAGGACGGTTTTGATGTATGATATGATAACTCCGGATAAAAATAGTCTAATTATGATTTATGACTGACACTTAAGCAAGGATTAGAGTCCTTAGCTATAATGATCAAGAACGACCTTTGGTTTGCAAGTAAATCCAAAGGAACCAGATGATTTACCATAACTGGATCGATGTATAACCGAAAAGCTCGACCGTCAATGATTGATCACTAATGCTGAAGCTTATTCTTGAGCAAAACACATTTTACATTCATAAGACATACTTTGAGGGGCTAGTGTTCTAACCAAATTCTCTAGTCTTTGAACATACTTAAAAAAGCGAATTGGATGAACAAACAATGAAGAAATGACTCAAAAACTTTGGAAACATCATAAAAAGACAAGAAAAAGGAAATATCCAAAAATGAGCAAAAAAAATTGACTTGATTTTTTCAACTTGGTGCTTCAGTTCGGACCCGAGTTGTACCCGAGTTGACCTAGGAAAAATAAAGGAATACTGGAGTCGAGAAATAGAAAGATGGGACAATATGACTAGGAGTCAGACTCGGATAACACCTGGGTCAACTCGGTACCGAGTGGTGATTTTTCTCGGATTAGACACACAAAACTCTCAGGTTGACTCGAAGCATTTCAACCTTTGGATGACTCCAAGCAAGGCTCGAAGTAAACATACAAATCACTCAGGTCGGACACCAAGTCAGGCCAACCCCGACCCGATGCTCATGATTTTCACTAACGTGATTCACTTTAACATGATTAGAACTATATAAAATGATGATATGAAGTAACTCAAGAAATCACAGAGGCATTTCAAGAAGAAGAACCACTCAGTACCAAGCACAACCACTTGGTATCGACCGCATTTTTTGCATGTAGGTCCTCCTAAACTCTTTTATATGGAGCTCCGGCATGAGTGATTGTTATGGAGTTCTTTTCTCAAGGAATATAAGAACAAATCTGAGGATTTTCTGAAGAAAAGCACACGAGTACAAGCGATATCAAAACCTCTTAAAAACAACCCAATCTCAAGGGAAAATGTTTAGAACATAACAGATTAGAGACAGAAGTCCAATGGAAAAAGGGAGGGGAGTCTTCTCCCTAAAAAAATCGGTCGGTAGTGATCAAAGCCACTCTGTATCAAGTGGTTTTTATTAGTAATTAGGTCCGGTTACTGCGTGCATACTCGGATCTGGATTTGGATTTGATGTTTCGTGGGCCTTCAGTCCTGCTAGGCGGTTTCTCTATATATACAACACATATAGCTTCAAAAAAAAGGCCATTGGCACTTTGATTCTATTCTATCTTCTTCTTCTTCAAACACTTCAAAATCCGAGATCTACTAGATTGTGCTCGGATTTGAGTTATAATCATTGTATTCTAAAGAGAGTCAATCAATAATAAGATTAAAGTTGACGTAGGTCAAAGTATTTCCAAACCACTGCAAAAATTGTCTTTTCTACAGCTTTTACATTCGTTTTATTAGATCTATGCATTTTTGATGCTTTTATCTGATATTGGGCTGTTTATGCCATTTTTGGTGCAAACAAGTATTATTTTTGGTTTTTTTAATAAGTACAATTATGTATATTTCTGTTCATAATGCTATTTTATAGTATCATTTTAAAAATTATAGTGGTGATTCTAAATTTTATTAGCTTTTTTGGTAGCAGCCGTTTATAAACAATTGTAGCAACTTTTTTTATGTGTGTAGTAATGCTACCGTGTATCATCATTTTTTTTAAATATTAAATTATGTATATTTATGTTTGTAATGCTATTTTGTAGTAGCATTTCATAAATCGTAGTGATATTAGTTTCTGAATTATAGTTTTTTTTTGAATTATAGCAGCAGCTCGTAAACAATTATAACATCTTTTTAGATGTTTGCAATAATGCCACTATGTAGTATCATTTTTGTTTTTTGTAAATAAATTAGATTATGTACATTTATATTTGTAATGCTATTTTATAGTGGCATTTTGTGAATTGTAACGACAGTTTATGAATTATAGTAGTTTTTAGTAAGTAGCAGTTTATAAATAATTGTAAAATATAATGCTACTTTGTAGTATCATTTTTGTTTTTTAATAAATTACATTATGTATATTTGTGTTCATAATGCTATTTTATTATAACGTTTTATAAATTGTAGTAGAAGTTTCTGAATTAGGTTATGCATCCGTTAAGCTTTTGCATCCATACGTATTTGATTAGGTTGTGCATCCAGTTAGCTTTTGCATTCGATGCTAAGCTCGGTTAACTAATCTATCTCGGTTACGGATTGGCTTCCATACGTACCCGATTAGGTAGTACATCCAGTTAGATTTGCGTCCATACATATCCGATTAGGTTTTGCATCTAATTAGCTTTTACATCCATATATACCCGATTAGTTTCTATATCCGATTAGTTTTTGCATTCGATGGTAAGCTCAGTTAGCCAATTATATAATAATGTCAATGTGTAGTATAAGTTTTTTATTTACCAAACTAAAAGAAGAATACTCAATTATATTGTATAATAGTTGACATTACCTCATAATATTATTTTTTGGTTAGTTAATACGACTCGTTAGCGTTTTGTGTTCAATATATTTATATCTTCTCATATAATAATACCGTATCATTTTTTAATTGTTGGTATTTTTCAATAATCGGTTATTGACGAGCAAGATGAGGTTGACGACGATGTTGTTATGTTCTGAAAGCTGTAGATGGCACGGTTGGCAATGATCAGATGCACAATTTTTTATGTTATGGTTAGGTTTTGAGGAGGCTGCTAGGGAGGTGGTGGCTATAGAAGGCAGTGGATAAGAAGTGGCGGAGCGAGCGGAGGAATAAGGCGACATGAGGAGTGCGTAGTAGTGGGATGGTGCGGTGTGGGAGGTAGCAACGTGGAGTACAGTGGTGAGGGAAAGCGCAATTCGGTCTGTGTGTAAAAATATGTCATCATGGCTAAACTTTGAAGTTGCGTCCTTAAAGCTAAAAACCGTAGGATCATTTTCACCCTAGAGGGGCGGTGAATAGGGTGATACTAATAATAATAAAAATTAATGTAGAAATAAAAATCAATAGCATAAAATAATGCAGAAGAGATCACACACAAATTTACCCAGCTTCGGCAAAACCCTGCCTACGTCCTGCCTCCAAGGTTTCTACTAGAAATTAAGTAGTCAGACGCTTACACACATAAACTTGCGACACCGCTAATGACTAACCTAATTCTACGCTCAAAACCCTGCCACCATTCAGCCATTGAGTTGCGAATTCTCAAACTACGCCCCGTAGTTTGTCCCTACTCACACGACTAGAAAATTACACAAATTAAAATAGACAATGAAAATAAAAAATTAAACAAAATCTAAAACAAAACCCTAGTTTTAACAATTTAAGCCCAACACAAATATTAGATGGCCCAATTAATAATTAAAGAGACGGTCTCATTTTTCCTTTGAGTAGAACTTTCGGCCGTCCCCTTTTGTATTCGTGGTTGCCTCGTCTCTTTTTCGTTCTTCAAAATCTACGTTTTTTCCAAATTGAAGTCGCTATATATTATCGATCGATTGGGAGATTAATATACTTTGCTTTATCCATCATCTCCTTGGATTTCTTAGCTTGCGGTTGCTTCAATTTAGTGGAGCTCGAATGATGATACGTGAATTGCCTTTTTCAATTTTTGATGCTATTTGAATTAATTTGCTTTCAAACGCTCTTTCGATTTTAGTTATTGATTTTTGATTTTCTTCAATGGATTGCTCTCGTATTTTGCTTGAAGTCGAATCACACCGATTTGCCGATGATGATGTGGAAAATTTATATGGTTCGAACCCCTTAATTTTCATTTGTATATTTCATTTGAATTCTTCAGTGATTTTTTCTTGGCTGTTCGATTTTGCTTGGATACTTGTGATAAATCTGACTTGTTCAATTCGTATTTGTTATTCCATGATTTTGAATTTTATTCCGTTGCTTTGGGTCGGTTTTTTCTTTTGCTCCTATTACTTCGGCATTTTGAAATTTGTGATGACTTGACGAATTTTGAATTGTCATCCTCTGTTCCATTTTTCTAAGACTGGAACTTTCAACTTGTTCCAACTACTGCGTATGATTTTCGATTTTTTAAAAAACTTCAACACAGTTTTGTTTGTCCATTTGACTTTGAGCAATTACTCACGGCTTTGTTCTTGTGCATGTATTTGTCACTATCTATATTCCTATATGCTTATGCTCTGGCCTCTCTACTGCAACTGAGTCTGGTTTATATTTGAAGCTTCATGTATACATTTGTGCACTTGTATGGTCTTGATGTCTTTACTGTGATCATTGCTGTTGCATTTCATGTGAGATCTATATACATTTGCTTCAAGTGCTCCTTTGTGTAGTCTTGCATCCATGTATGGTCTGGTTCTTCATGTGTCTTTGAGTCTGATGTCATCATGTGATCTGGTTTGTGGTTCACTTTGTGTTGAGTTGCCTTGTTAGACTTAAAGGCTGTATTCATGTTGTCTTTGTTCATGCATTTGTGCACTGGTCTTCACGTGTTTACATTTTGAAGTCTGGTTGCACCGAGTCTGGTTATGTTGACTGGTCATGTGCATGTTGAGTCTGGTGCTAAAACTTTGCTGTTGCATTGCTTCATGTACTAGTAATTTCTTTTTCCTGCATGATCACTGTAACAACCCGGTATTTCGTGTCATTCGCATCCGCACATATCAGACTTGAATTGCTTAAAATATCAGATTGTAAATTTATATTTTGCAAAACTCAGCATATGCGGTAAATAAAATAATCACAGAACCATAGACACAGAGTAATATAATAGTATGCAGCGGAATAGGTAAATAACAGAGTAGAAATAAAATACAACAGAATATCTCAAATACAGTAATGTCTCGAATACAAACAAATGACAAGTCTGAACTAACATCTGGATAACTGGAAGCTGAATAGATATAGATGGATCTCCAAACGAAGCTCCAACTCCAAAGGTGAATCTCTAATGCCGTGGCACTCAGTCTGACCCGAGCGTAAAGCAAAGCACAAAACACTCGAGTCAGGATTAACATTCTTATATCAATAAATCCAACATAAGTGAAATATCAATTGAAATACACGTAACTCAAATGATGTTTTGGATAACCATCCTCTAAGGATCCGTGGAACTATCTAATATATAGTAATATATGCTACTATAATATGTTTATAGTAAAGTAAGATATTAAAATAGCATTAAGGCATTACCCATATCCCCTACCCCCTTAACACATTTTTGTATATTCTCATAGTCTATACAGTACCCTAACTCTCCCGTAAAATTGAGGACCATCAGAGGGCACTCCATAGGTATGGTACAAAACAAACTTGTAGAAGGCGTGATAGGGCATGCGACAAGGCACTCGAGGCAATGCCAGGGTAGATATACCGTTTGCGGATCCGGACTGGTGGTAACGCATAGCAGCTACTACCGCCCACCTCGTGACACACTCCCAAATCAAAAGGGTGCACCTAATCACATCACAAAAGCAAATAGAACAGTATCGAAGAAATGTGTCCGATAGGAGGAATGACCTTACTTGGCCCGGTATGGCTCCTGTTTTAGCCGCATCAAGCTGACTCATGGAAGTCAGTGCTACGTAAATACCATATAGAATCGTCACCAAACCATCCTACTTTGTTCTGGAATTTTTACCACGTACACAGTTGTCAAAGTGGTTTTTGATATTGGCAGAGAGTATGACAATATCTGATCCCGGTCTCTTTAACAACCAAACATTATTATAACACCGCGGTCATTTCAAAATAGTTAATACTTCAAAACCAAAATATCATTTTTCATTTCAAAACCATATCAATACGATATCATTTTCACTTCAAATATATACATTTTCAAAATCATATCACTTTCAAAATTATAACACTTTCGAAACCAAAACACTTGAAATTATAACACTTTGAAATCATAATACTTTGGAAACCATAACTTTGAAATCATAACTTCCACTACTTAAATAGTTTAGATATTAATAACAATATATAATAAAAAGTTTATAATACAGTTTATATAAAAATAGTTTATATTGAAAATGGTTTATATTAAAATGGTTTATATTAAAATAATTTATAAAGTAAAATATAATTCAAAAATACTTTATATAATAAAATAATTTCCTTAAATTTCACAAATCGATTCAAATCAACTCAAATTCCAAAATTCCAATTTAATTCAATCTCAATTCTTCAATTTCAACTCAATTCAGTTTCTCAATAAACTATTTCAATTTCAATATATTTCAAAGCTTTATATATTCCACAATTTTCCAAACTAAATTTGATAATTTCCTTAGTATCTTAAATTAACTTCATTATTATTTTGTTTTGAAATATTCACTTAATAAATCCAATATCATTTGAATAAAACCCCAAATTTCACATTACTAAATATTTCCTTCAATTTATTTAAACTTGAAATATTCATTTAATCTTCTTAAACCAAAATCAAGTTATAAAATCATATCCTTTAAAATCTCAAATTCAATAAGTTTCAAATCGATTTAATTAAATAAAATTATTAATTAAGTACCATTCCAAATCAATTCAAATTTATTTTCTTAACCTTAACTTATACAAATCATTGAAAAAATCTATTTAAAAATATAGTACTTAAACATAATACATTAATTAAATCAAACTTTATTACATTAAAGCTTATTATTAAATATACTTTATATTAAAACTTATTTATGTATAAAATATTTTCAATATTAAATAAAATCATATATATTTCCTTTCAAAACCATAGAAATCATTTTCAAAATATTTATATATAGACCAACGGTATATGTATATTGAAACGACCCGTCTTTCTCTCCACAGAAAGACGCATCATTTTTAAGAAAAAAAGGGATAGAAAAGAGAAAAGACAGAGAAGAAAGAAAGAAACAACATCAGAATCTAAACAGCGGAACGAATAAATTATATTAATCACATAATACATTACATAGTATCATATACATCAGAGATACACAGCTAAAACAACACATACTAGACAGTTATAAACATTTGTCTAGTTATACAACTCAATATACAACACAAACAAACGACTCAAAGAACACAAAGCGGAATACTATATATCTATACGCAGAAGCCTCCTGCTCCATTGCTCCTTCAGAATTCGTCAAGCCAACCTGAACCCCCTGGCTACTCGTAAAAATTTGAGTACCCAAGAGTTTAAGAAAAACAGAATAAAAATTTGAGTACCCAAGGATTTTCAAATAAATATGAAATAGCCGAAATTGTTACATTTATTAAATTCCAGCTACTAGCCACAAAAGTGGGTAATACAATCAAATCCGATGACACTTATTGGATTTGGGATTCCATATAATGACAGAGCTACTGGGGTACCGCCCGTCACAGTACGTGGCCTAGATCACCGTACCGAGGATCACTCCCAATCCCTTGCAACACAAGGCCGGAACCATTCCTTACTGAACAGTTCCGAACAAGACAACCCCGCGGTTGTAGCTAGCAACCGCCCACAAAGCCGAATAAAAAGGGACCTCTAGACAGGGGAAAATCTCGTCCTACTTGGGCATGACCCACTTAACCTTGCTGCACCTCCCCTGTTTTAGCCATTCCCGGTTGATGAGGCTTTAGGCTACGATTACCTTTAGTGAACACATCACTTAGAATGCTCACCGTCCACCTGACGATGTTTTGAAAGCATTCAATCCATACAAGTTCGTTCCGGATTCGAACGAAACCGAAGGCATTATCTCGTTACACTCATTTTGGAATCACCCTCAGAGTTAACGATAATAACCCTTGCACTCTGAATCTTCATCTTCACTTGAGATTCACGACCTATCGTTAATTTGGATCGATGTGGTTTTCGAATATCCAAATATGGAAACTCGATCCCGGTCTCATCGAAATCCAAAACGTATGTTTTAGGTCCAAGTTGTTTAAGGTTAAACAATTCAATTCAACTATCTATGTACACACAGATAGATAATTCACGATATCACAATAGATAATCTACATTATTATCACAACGGATAATTCATGTTATTATCACAAATAGATAACTTATACTATCATCTCAATGCAATCAAAGCATCCATATCATATATCACACATGTCTCATCAGAGATATCAAGCAACTAAGCCATTCAATATAAATCAGCCCCCATAAGCAATGATCTATAAATCACACCATTTATAATTAATTTAAAATGAATTAAATTAATTACTTCATCTCTTAATTAATTTAATATTAATTAAATTAATTACCTTCATCACAATAAATCTTGCTTACTTATCCATTAATTAACCAATTAATTAATCATCATCTTAATTAATCAACCTTGATTAATTATCTCTTTAACTAAGTAATTAATCCTTAATTATTCTCATTATTCATATTAATTAATGAACCTTAATTAATTACTTCCATTAACTAATTAACTAAAATTAATTACATTATTTCTTAATTAATTACATTAGTTAATCATGCTTAAATTAATTAAATTAACTTTAGTAATTATAAACAGTAATAAATTACTCTTAATTACTTTTAATTACAATTATGAATCCTTTGATTTATTACACCAAGTAATAAATCCTTAATTACTTTACCAAGTAATTATCCATTTGAAATTACTTCCCAATAAGTAATTTCCCTTATCTCAATTACTTCCTATAATTTATTCATCAATTTCTTATCTTAAGTAATTACTCTTATCAATCTCATTAAGTAAGCATACTTAATCATTTATCATGTGACTATCTTTAATTAATTAACAAATTAATTAACTTAACTTGATCACAATCACCTCATAAATCATAATCGAGTAATTCGTCCCTTAATTACTCTTAAACCAAATTAATCTTTAATTACAGATTAATTACCTTCAGTTATTAATTAATAAAGCTTAATTATTAATCAATTCTTTAATATAAAGTAATCAATCCCTAATTACTTTTATAATTAATTAATTAACCTTAATTAACTAATTAATTATCTCTTAAGCATTAATTAATAAAACTTAATTATTAACTAACAACCTTAATTACAAATTAATTAATCCATCATTATAATTAATCAATCCTTAATTACAATTAATTAACCTTTAATAATAGTTAATTAATTCTTAATTAACTTGCATTATAGATTAATAACCTCTTAATTATTAATCAAGAAAACCCAATTATCACTTAATAAAACTTTATTAAGTATTTCTTAATTACTAGTTTAATTATCCCTTAATTTCTTAATTAATTAATAAATAATTAAATTAATTTAGCTTAATTATTTAAAATTTAAAACTTACTTTATTTTAAATTAAAAATCTGGTTAAGCATTTCAATTTGGGTTCAACCCATGTGTACATGAACCAAGATCATCATCTTTCTTTTTAAAAACAATTTGACTTAAATTTTAAAAACTGTTTTATAACAAAATCTGGAAACTGTTAAAAACTTAACAGTTTTTACTTACATTCTTGCATACGACCCTAGGAGTTACTCGAGCCAAAACAAATTCCACCCGAGTCCTTTCCCGAGCAATTGCCATTCCAAAAACTAAAACAATCACTGACACAACCAGCCACCGTGCAACCTGCACCACCTTCGATGATCCTCCGACCATCACCAGAAACTTCTACACACCCACGATTGCTCCAGCAACCCTTCAAAATCATCATCACGCTATCTCAACCCATAATTCCAAAAACCAAGTATCCTGTTGAAACAGGAACTTCAAACTACTGCCAGAAAAACCACCTCACCCAAATGCCTCTGACCATCGGAGGTTGAGTTACCTCGTCCACGACATGCCGATCACCTACGCAACCAAACTCTTCCACCTTGACCCACTCGATCAACCATAGGCGACGAAACAATCCTCAAATCAGACCTTGAACCAACTAGGTGTTAAACCCCACACCAGCCCTTCACCATCGCCATAGCGATCATAAAATCCAACTAGCATTTTCCCCATGCTCACCTACCTTCTCGCCATCTCCTGAAACAATCCCATCCGTTCCGATCTCCTTGATTATCAAAAAAGGCCAGAAACTCATTTCCAGCTATTTCCATATTTCACCCTCAATACTTTATTAAAAATTGAGATTTCCTTTTTAAAATTCATATTTTCCAATGATAATTTAGTTTATATAACTATTTTATCCAATTTCAACATTCGATTTCAATCATTGATGTTAAAATATTTCTGTAATGTTTTTTTTCTAGATAATTTTCAAATACCAGATACTTAGTTCTATTTTTAGTTCTTAGTTTATAATTAAACTAACCTATTTTGTTTGAATCTAAGGCTTAACGGTTGTTTAAATAGAAATAGCATGAAGTTCTGATTATTACTTAAATTCTACAGTAAGGAGAAACAGAGAAGATCAATGAAATCAAGCATGCACAGTTTCAAAGTATAACAGAACATATTGCATTTTTATATCTACACAGAGGCAAACTTTTATATATATAAAATAAACATCATCACAAACTCATATGCAACAGATAATTAACTACTTAAGTTTCAGTAAAATGTTTACTCACCTTTTTAATGAAGTGCAGAGGTTTTAAATCTTGATGATAACACTAGAAAACTTGCAAAACACTTGAACTTGAAACTGAAGCTTTTGAAACAGAAAAGCTTCATTTCTTTGATTTGCTTTAAACTGAATTGCTTCAGGTTTGCATTTTGAAAACTTGCAAATGCTTGAATTTTTGAAATGGCTGTGATTTAAAAAATGGAGTACTTGCATGCAGTTGAAGGTGTTGTAGACATGGGAAATGCAGAACTTTAGAACTGGATTGAAATTTGCATTGAACTTTTGAAAACATATTGCAGGCTTGCAGTTTAGAAGGTGTTCCAGGATTTGATAACAGAATGGTTTGGAAAATAAGTTACAGGGCTTCAAATTCATTTCTAGATTGTGTTTGAATTTGTGGAATTTCAGATTTGCATTTGAACTTGAGGAGGTTTACATGATATTGATTTTTGAGGAACTTTTCAGGTTTTGGAATGAATTACAGGTTTTTTTAAACTAAGCATTGGTTTCAGATTTTATTTGAAGAAAATTTCAGATTTGATCTGCCATTGTTTGCTTAGCTTTTGAGAAGAAGATAATAAAAAGAAAAATGAGAAAGAAGATTAGGAATGTATATAAGTAAATTTAGATTTTATTAAAATTAAAAGAAAATGCAAATAAAAGTAACACATGTCTTTAACTTACATTAATTTGTTAACACTTGTTACATAAAAGGTTATAACTTTAACACTTGTCAATATTAATTTATTTTTATCCTAAAAGAATTTTAAAAGCTTTTTAAATATGATTCTCTAATTAACTAATATGTTTTCTTAATTTATAAATGATTTTCTAATTAAATTCCTAATAAACAAATACATTTATAATTTATAAATGTTTTTTAAATTTATATAAATACAATCTTTAAAAGAAAATAAAATAAAACCAATTATAATTTAAATAAAATTATATATAATATTGCAAACTCATTTTAAAATGTTATTTCAAAAAGCCCTTTATATTTATTCTTATTAAATAAATACATATCCAATATTCCTATCAATAAATTTCTTTAAAAAGAATAATATAAAACAGATCTTATTTTTAACTAAAAACATTATCTATATATTTTAAATCTAAACTATATTGTTATTATTATTTTAAGATGTATGTATATCTCCTTAAATTCAAATTTATATTCAAATTCAAAGTCAATTTAAAAATCTAAAATCAATTCAAATAAACATAATATCTATTTTTAAATAAGCTCATTATTATTTATAAATAATTTATCCTATTTTAAAATCAATTTAAATACACAAATATATATATTTTAAACACGCTTATTAACTTTGAAAACAATAAGTCAATTTAGAATTTATTTACACAATACAAAATAATTATTCTTATTTTAAAACCAATCTATAACCATAATTAAGATATTATATTATTATTACTTCGTTATTTATTTTTGAAAATAACAATTTTATCAGTTTCAAATAATTTAAATTAAGAGATTATCACATTTTAAATTTTTGGAAATTCCAAGGTATTACATATATAATTTTCTATCGGTCAAGTGATACAAATATTTATCATTTTAATCCGTAATTTAAATATATACAAGTATATATCATTTCAACCCGCAATCCCAAATTCAATTCAATTTGAAAATCGCTTGGGTTTATCATTTCAACCTATAAGATTTTCTTCTATTCTACTTATCATTCGGGTGTGTATCATTTCAACCCATAGAGAATTCTATACTAACAGGAAACTTGCAGAGTGATGACAGATATGGTACTAATAATAACATGCATATATCATCAATAACAACATACATAAACAACATGATATTGTAACGCCCCGAAAATTTTCGACTTTCGAAAATTCAACATCGATACTCACTTTATCGACTGCCGAGAAATCGAAGGTCAAAACCCGGAATGTTATGGGTTTTAAAAAGAATTTAAGAAAAAGGAAGAAGAAAGAAGAGAGAAAATAGAGGGAAAAGATAGAAGAGAGAGAAATAGATAGGGAAAAGAAGATAGAATTTTTTTTTTAATATAGAATAGAAAGAAAACAGAGAATAGAAAATAGATCATTTTAAAATAGAAGGAAAAGAGAATAGAAAATTTGAAAATATAGAAAAATGGAGAATAGAACGGAAAACAACAGAACAACAACAGAATCTCACAATTCGCAGCGGAATAACATATAATAATAAATGAATAATCTTTAAACAAAGAACTATATCAGTTATTACATTACATTTCATTATATCATATCATCAGAGTATACAATAACAACAAACAGTGCAGCGGAAAAAGAAATACTATGTAAACTAGAAATACGCCATGCCATCCATCTTGCCTCCAGCAACTCCTGAATATCCTGAATATCCTGATAAACCTAACTCTTAACTGCCAGTGTGGAAATTGGTGGGCACCCAGAGTTTAGGAAGGAAAACAATAAACTCCAAGTCAGTCATGTGACTAGTGTGAGAACTCAAAACAGTTTATTTATCTTTAAAAATCAAAATAGAGGAATATTTTTTAAACTCAATTCGCAATGCTTTTAAAAATGAGACTACCATAAGGCCTCCCGCACACACACACAATGCAAACGCAGAATCGGAGGAGATTTCTCCTTATGATAGTCAAAGATGCTTGATACGCATTTAAAACAACATTTGATATTATTACTAGTGCATAGTGTAGAGAAAAATTCATTTCGAAAGTAGAATATAAATCTTAGCCAGCATAGACATTTCGAACTATGCCTACTATAGCTACCATCCAAACAGTGTTGCGACACCATAAGTGAATGATAGGTCCTACAACTAATACCGTACAAGTTTCGTATTTGGAGAATGGATTTTTCCAACAAATGGTCAGGCCAAGGAACTTCCCATTGCCACATGGAAACGCCTCTGGCTGGACGCCCCGAGAACCACCGTCCTCTGCTAAACAAAGCCGGGAATTCCTTTTCCCAAGGAATATTACAAACCCTCAGATATGCCACCCCCGGTCCTTTGGGACCTTTAAACGAGAGCTCTCTAACCAACATCACACCATAATAATAAGTGTTTCAACATGAGTAAGTATCTGGGCTCCATACCATGATACTACCCTTTTCCAGAAGGAATGGTCATACCCTAGGGAAGTTACCCCTGAAAACCTTGCCGCACAATTCCTGTTTCGACCATTACCGGTTTGTGAGGCTCGACGAAGTCACGTCCACAAAAACATACTTTATACAAAAGCCATGCTTTGGGTCAACAAATGATCAACACAATGATCACAAGGATAGACGATCAAATAAACGATCCTATCACAAATAATCAACACAATGATCATTTCAGCATCACTCAGCATGTCACATTACCAAATTGGGAATATATTGCTGATAACTTCAACTATATAACCTCTGAGCTCGTACGTCTCAGAGAAGGGTGTTAAGCTAAAAGAATAAATTCTCCGCCACCAACAGAAATATATTTGAAAGAAATCGGCTTTATATCTCAACTTGTAATATCAGACATACAATCCATACAAGTCTGTTCCGGGCTCGAACAAAACCGAAGGCACTTCTTACGAAGCCCTTGCAATACGGGTATTCACAATCCCGATCGAATTTCCCATCACTTAAGGAATCTCTATACCAGGAGCTACCCAGTGCAGAGACAATCGATAGGTCATCCTATCGCTTTCACAAATACTCGGTCTTCAACACCGATCTTCAAATGCAATTCACAACGACGTATCACATATTCGGAATGGGTTATACGACCCCATGGTCCTTTCCCGGTTAACCCGAATAGTGAGCGCTTATTCAAAAATAAGTGTAGCATTCACATTCAAACAAATCACATCAATTACCCATTCAAAGGGAAATATTGATAGTCGGTTATTGAACTATCAATTGATATGCACACATCACCAGTTTCCAAACAATTTTCCAAATTATTTATTTTCCAAAAATATCTTTACTAAATATAAAATTCAATATCTCAAAAATAAATCAACATTTATTTTTAAACCCATTTTCCAATTTCATTTATAAATTCAATAGTGAATTTACAATCCAAAATATCTATGAATATTCGATTTCAATTATTCATTTCAATATTCCTTTTCAATTTATCTTCAAAAAGATAAATTCTCAAAATATTCACTTTATATTGGAAAACATTTCTATACTTATTTAATAAGTAATTCACAATTTTTATTTATTTTCAACACTTAGAAAATATTCACTATACTTAAATCGAAATAAGTATATATTTCATTCTTTTAAGGAAATCATTCACTTAAACATATTTATTTGGGCCAAAACGAATGTTACGTAAAACATCGTTACGACAACCCAAAATCACTAGTATAGGGATTCGAAATTAAAATAGATATATAAATCCCAATACTATACAAAACATTTCCTTTCGGAAATCATTTACTATAACAACAGTGTTATAGTCCATCATTCCCTTTTATTTCTCGAAAACGTCTATTTCAACAATAAATGTTGAAATCTATGGTTTCGAATCTCAACATATTTTAAAACATCGTTAGATCGTTTTAATTCTATTTAAACATCTCATTCAAAACAATTTTCTTTAACATATTATTCACTATTCAAAAACGTGAATAAACTACGTTAACAATTTTCATCCTTTTATACTTTTTATTTTAAAGGATTATTCACAGTTTAAAAACGTGAATATAACTCCATTAATAGGTTTCAACAATTAACTTATCAAAATAAGTCGTTTGTGAATTTATAAAACAACGTTCATAAATTCCATTTCTATTTATTTTATAAAAACTTCCTTTTTATAAATTCCTTTATTAACCTATTCCAGTTTATAACTAAATTATAAACTAAACGTTCATATTATAAGTTAATTACTTATAAAGCGATTATTTTACAAAATCGTTCTTTTTAGAGACTTTCCAATTTATAAATCTTATAACTTATAAGATCCATTTATTTAACCAATCTATTCTTCAAATAATTTCACCAAATTTATAAATCTTAATATTTATAAATTTCTTTTATAACTTCACAGTTTATAATTCTATTAATTTCATTCTTTAATGAAATTCATTTTCACTTCATTCAAACACTTATAAAAACTCGTTTTATAACGTCCATACTTCAATTTATAAATATCCATTTATAAATCTCTTAGTATAAATAAATTTATATTATCCTTTTAAAACGTCTTAAATTTCCTTTATAGTTTCACCATTTTGATTTATAAAATAATCAAATTTTATAAATCCTATATTTAAACTTTTATAATATTTTCAAAAATCCCGATTTTACCCATTTTATAAAATCATTAACCCATATTTCTCAAAAATCAACTTTTAACTATATTTCACAAAATCATAATTTTTATAACTTTAAAAATTATAACGTTTATTTATTTAAAATGGATCAATTCCAAAAATATTTTATACTTCAAAAATCACTTTAAAAATCATTTTAAAATTCCAAAACTTGGTCCAATGATGCTACATACCAAATAGTCAATCACGACAACAACAATATCATATATCAATATGAAAATCCATCAAATATCAAAATATCTGAAATCAAATAAAAACTGTTGAGGAATCCAGTTGGATCCCTCCAACCTGTTTTCCTGCATCCAAAAACATTAGCACAATACCAATTTCGTTCCAGTACGAAATTATCGCGGTACATGTTCTTATTAAATATTACCGCTTAATAACGGCGTAATAGGGTCTCATCCGCTAAACAAAAAATGCGGGAAATCAACAACTGCAATATATACATATGCCAATATATATATTGATATTATATATAATACCAATTTCACTGTTTATGAAATATTCGCGGTATATGTTTTTAATAAATAACATCCGCTTACTAACGGCGCATAATGTCTATTTTAACAATCAATAGATAACAATCAACATTCAAACATGCATTCAAATATTTTAAATCTAACTATTTAAAATAAAATCGAAACTGATTCGATTGAGTGAGAAGTTCTCACCTTGGTTTTATTTTCCGTTTTAGCGATTTATTTCGAATAAAATTAAACGCGCGTTTAATTTTACCCAAAATTCTCACTAACTCCAAACGAGTCCAATCCAATTTCATCGCGTAGTGCTCGTCCATACGATTCCAACGCAACTGGTTTCGCGCGTTTTCGACCTCGTATGAAAAAGTTATGTATTTTATAAGATACACGATTTTATATTCAATATTTACAACATAATTTATAAAATTTTAAACCTAAATCAATATTGGACGTTGGATCTCCATTCACTGCATCAGGCCCGTCCATACGCTTCTTCCCTGTCACGCATATCCCCTTCCAGTAAACGAACGTAACATGAACCCATACATTCCAAATTAGGGTTAAAGATCGCCCCTTCATACGTCGACGAAAACACGATCAGCAAGTGCCATCTTGACCGCCTACGTGAGAACCATGCTCGGCTGGAAGGACCTTGAGCTCGGCCCTGTCTATGCGTGGGAATTCGTGCCCAAAACGCACACGAACGCGGCCATATAACTCATCATCTGTAACTCCATTCGCGATCTCCACCGTTGAATACGTAGAGCTCGAGACGCTCTACAAGTTTCATGTTGAACGTTTCTTGAGTTATTTGGTGGATTGGAAGATAATTAGAGGAGAGGATGGGTGATTTTCGGCCATAGATGAAAGGGAAGTGGCGGCTACTGAATTTAGGGTTAGGTTTTATTTTATTTTTTTAATTTTGTGATAAAATGGGCTATTTATAGAGAAAACCGAAACACTATTCATTCCGGAAATTCCGAACTCCGATTTACGCGCCGAAACTGACGTTCCTAGGGTTTATCCCGCGTTCCGGACACAATGGAACAGGTTTCGGAAGCTAATTCGGAAGTATGTGCGAGTTATGGCTGTAAACGCTCAATTTAAATTAAACCGATTTAACTCGATTTCTAGGCGTTTTAATTTGTACCGGACAAACGGTAAATCCAATTGACTTGAAATTTGAAACCTTACAATAATATCACATTACGGATCCGATGAAACTGGTTTCGTCGAAATCCGAGACTTTTTGAAAAATGACTATTTTAACTCGCCAAATTAATATTAAAAATAAATCGATGCGTTTCGAGCTGCCACGATCAAACGATAGCTCCGATTGACACGAAATTTGAAATCCGGTAATAACTAACTATTACGGATCTAATGGAACTGGTTTCGGTCAATTCTGAGACTGTTCAAAAATTGACTATTTTCACTAGTCGATTTTAATATTAAAATATTCAATTTTCACAAATTAACTTTTAATTCGATTTTAAAAGTTCTAAAATATTTTTCTAACTTCCATATGATAAAATAAAATTTTACAAATCATTTTCAATCATATTTAACCCAATTTTCAATTATTTCCATAATTTAACATATTAAATTATCGATTTAATAATCCAATTAAATCCAATAATTCAAATAAAAATTTATTTGACTTATAAATTCACTTATTAATATTTAAAATTAATTAAATATTCAAATTTTAATTATTAAAAATTCTGGGTCGTTACAATCTTCCCCACTTAAAAGAATTTCGTCCTCGAAATTAACAAGTAAGAAAAGTTATAGAATCTATTAATTTCCTAAAATTCCAGTTAAACTTCTTACAAAACTTTACTAAGTTTCAAATCATACTTAGTTATCCTTTCAAAAACAATTAGTATTGTTTAAATTTCAATTCAAAATCAAAGTTAAAGTTTTCAAAATTTTCCCATTTTCTCAAAATTTTTCTAACGCCTTAAATTTCCGGAAAAATTCGCCATAGTCTCCTTTGCGCGGCTCGATCCGAAAAAAAAATGACAGTATATATATCACAAATATACATCTCATCAAGTAATGAGGCATCCCGAAGGGAAAAAAGTGTAAAAGTACTGTATTTAATCCGAGATATGTACCTTATATTTTATTAGCAAGCCTATACGGCTAATATAGCGCAAAAGCGAGCTCCAAATGCGAAGAAAACGCGATCCGCACCTACTAATCACTCAACAAACAACATGAGAATATGCATATAGACAATAATCTCAATATACAACATATAGCAACATAATAACTATATATGCTAACATAGCAAATGAAATAAAAGCAATATATATATTCAACCATCAACCAACTAACATCCATATTCTCATTAATATACAATGAAATGGTTTTTACTCTAAATCATATTTGATTTATTTACATTGGATTTTATCAACTTTCATTCTCAATTCAATTAGTTATCATTTACTAATTTAAATCCAATTCACATTCAATTCTATTCAAATTTATTTACTTTCAATTTGAATTTCAATTACTTTAACTTCCAATTCCATTAACTCATAATGAATTATAAACAATCAATGTTTATTACTTACAACCAAATTACTTTGCTTATATTCATTCAATTTAGTTTCAACACCATCACTTTCAATTGGCTTAATTAAATTGATCTTCATTCAATTATTCAACTTTCAATAACATTAGATTTTAATGAATTAACACTTACATTCATTATTTCATATCAACTTAAATTTACATTTAATTGATTAATCATTCAATCCAATTCAATTTCTAAAGTTGAATTTCATTTAAATAACTTAAGTTCATATTTCATTTTACTTTATTACTAATATCAACTTCATTTAACTTTGAATTCATTTTTACTTACAACTCATATTCATAAATATATTCATATAGTTTCACTTCTCATATATATAAGTTTATTTCACAATTGTAAATCACTTTAATTATAATTCAATTCTTATAATTCATTTTACTTATACAATTATTCTCTTATTTAGATTATTCAAACAACTAAACAATCAACTTATATACACTTTAATAATTCTGAAAAATTATTCTTTATATACAAAATATACTCAAGGTAAAATTATTTCATTTACCCAATTTTCAACAATATTGTGTCGAATTGTTCTATTCAAGTGTTTAGAAACCCCTTCGGCATAGTTGTACATACCGTGCTGACGAAGGTTCATATACCACTCAACAAACCAACCATCACAATATAAAACAATTTTATATACTCACTAACAAATACGCTCTCATAGCTATTATTACACTCAACTCATTCTAGAGTACTGCTGACTCTATCTCTAATGAATAATGCCCAACAGAACCATGGTTGTCGCTTAACCATAAGCTCTGATACCAACTGTAAAGATCTAGGCTTTTCAACCGTCGACAGCAGTCACAACCGGTAGGCTTTTCAACCATCCCAGCCCCACCGTGGCTTACACTGGTACCCCAGACCTTGCTTTTACGGCCAGCCTCTCGACTGTCTCAGGTTACACCTAACCAACCCCCTAAAAGAGGATGTGTGGGAGTAAGAGTCTCCCGTTCGCCACCTAACCGCGAAGCGAGAACCCCCCATCACATAGCCCAAAGCTTAACAAGACTGGTGTGAGAACTCAAAACAGTTTATTTATCTTTAAAAATCAAAATAGAGGAATATTTTTTAAACTCAATTCGCAATGTTTTTAAAAATGAGACTACCATAAGGCCTCCCGCACACACACACAATGCAAACGCAGAATCGGAGGAGATTTCTCCTTATGATAGTCAAAGATGCTTGATACGCATTTAAAACAACATTTGATATTATTACTAGTGCATAGTGTAGAGAAAAATTCATTTCGAAAGTCGAAGATTTCCGGGGCGTTACAGATATAGTGTCATATCACACAGGTGAACAGTTACAGATAATAGCATATATAACAATTTAAATAACTACAGCAGCATATTTCAATTATCGTTCAATTGAAATCAAATTTAATAAATACATGATCGTTAATCGTTAGTGATTGCTCACCCTTCGAGGCTAGAGATGGACGAGAATGAGATGAATTATGTATCTAAACATGAATTTCAAAGCGAAACAAGATGGGCATAAATTCGACGATCGCGGCAAGGCTGGAATCGATGAGAACAATTAATCAGTTCTGCTAGAAACAGAAAAATTTATCTATAAATATTTTGTAAAATCAATATTTTAACTTTACCACCTATAAAATAAAATCTATATATAGATATATATTTGGAAACCAAACTCAAGTAAATTTGTATATATAAACTAATATATAAACAAATACACACACGCACGCACACACACACACACACATTACTTACATACACCTATAACTTACTAACTCATATATATAAACTGGCATAAATGTATAACTTTCACAAAAAAACATACATACTAATATATATAACTTATAGTATAGATATTGAAGCTAGTACAAAATCCATTTAACAGATCTGAATATATATACATCTTTAAACAATACCTATATATTATAAACTAACCTTTTATAACCTGTACACACAAATATATACAAGCTTGGGTTGAATAAACAAATATGACTTCTATCTACAAACATATATATTGACCGAACTTACAATGTTGCGAAGTCAGTAAGAAATACATTTACGTATGAATATCATTATATATATGATTCAAACCAGAATATATATAACACACACACACACACATATGTGTGTGTGTGTGTGTTAGATAAGTGTAGGACAAAAGCATATAGTTATAAGACATATAATACTTTTTGGATGATAAAATGGTATACACAAAACGTACAAATATGTATATATAAGTGTATAACAGTAGAAATATGCATAATTACATTATCAACTAATATATATATATATATATATATATATATATATAATATAACTAACGTATATGTACAATACCACATAATATATAATTAATATAACTTTTTATATAAACCGATATATATATATATATATATATATATATATATATATAATGCTCACCTATATATACTCATCTATGCAGTAGGGACAGGGTGCAAGTTCGGCAACATGCACAAGCATGGGAAAAGGAATAGTATAGGAAAGGAGAGAGGAGGTTCTTGGCTATCGAGTTGCTAGGTGGAGGAGCACAGAATAGAGAGGCTCGAGGAAAAGCCATTGATGGTGAGAAGGCCTGCTCGAGATGGTGGTCTCAGTTTTTCTGGAGCGCGTTTACTGGAAGGGGAGGTGAAGTTGTGGCACGGTGGAGGGGTAGAAGAAAGTGACGGAAGCATGCAGGAAGGAGAGAGAAAAGGAGGTGGAGAATGCCTACCTATGGTGCTTTCTTTATTTTTTTCGAACAAAAAAAAGAATAGAGAAGGGTGTAGTTTCAAGAGGCACAACAGATATATGATATCGGCTAATAGAAGAGACAAGTGAGTTCTGAACGCAATATGAATGCCATAAAAGTATGAAGGCAAGAGGGAAACGAACAATTTCTGAGAAAAAAACGACTATATATATATTATTGTTTTGAACGGCAGGATCCATAAAGGCAGAAAACCAACCATTATATATATTTATAATACGAATAGAATTTGTCAAGCACGAGAATTCAGGGAAAATTATTAAAGACAAATGACCATTTGGAATTCGACCGTTGGGAAATATGAATGGACACAGGAAAAAGTTAAAAAAGATACGGATATCGTTATCAGTTTCACCGGTATCGCCACGTACCGGGCACCAAAAACACACATATGAATATACTGCAGAGATCAGTACGATGAGATAATCAAAACGGTATGCAGATAGCAGCGACGCGATTATCTGATCAAAAGTCGATAATCGGTATCGAAAATGCTGTCGATGTGCTGAAAAATAAGATAAACGGAGTAATAGCGCTCCAAATTTGACGAAACGACGTCTCACTTAGGAAATGATAAACATTTTTATTATGTAAAAATATTCAGGTTTCAAAAATATTTTATTATCATCAAAAATTAACTGATTTAAATTTAAATAAAAATTATACAACAAAACAAACTTCCATTATATAATAAAAATTTACCATTTGCTATGTTTGATTAAACGTATTTCAAATATCAAAATTTCTTTTCAAATTCATCTATTTAAAATTTCATAAAATTTCAGTTAATTACGTTATTAAACGGTTAAAATTTACGGGTTGTTACAGTCATGTACACAAGCTCTACTATTATGCTTTGTCCCCTTTGTTGCATTGTGTTTGGTTCAAGTGTGTTCGTTGGTCTGCACTGTGCATTGAGCTTGTAAGCATGATGAACTGCTAGCTTGTTTCTTTGACCATACCTGACAATTTGGTTGAGTTATTTGCCTTTGGGTTAACTGTTTGCTGGCATGGTGCACTTTTGTTACTGTTGTCAAATCTGGTTAACCTGGTTGCATGAGTTTGGCCATTATATTGAACTTTTATTCATGTTGGATGACCATTGGAACTAGTACTTGACCATTCTATTTTTGTTTTTCTATTGCACCTGAGTTGATTCCAGCTTATGCCTGGGTTTGACCCTGTGCTCACCTGTCCTTGTGATTTTTATCATGTAAGTGTATATCGGTGTGCATGGCCTTGTGACATGTATAATGATACACCGTGCATGTTACAAGCTGTTCGCGTAAGATGAATTCAAAAGAAAAATGATGACGAACAACCCAAATAACCGAGGCAAATAATATTTTCAAAACACACACTTCATTTTGAACTGCAAAATATTTCTTTTTCAATTTTACTGCGTTAGTGTTTATTTTGCAGATAATTCAGATGCTGGATATAAACCGGAATAGAGTTGAAGATCAAATATGAGTGTTGAGTGAATATGTAGTGAGGTGTAAATTATAAAATGAAAATTGTATTGTAATTGAAATGGAATTATAATTGACAATGTGTAAATGTATAGTAAGAGCTTAAATTTGTACTATTCGAATTTGTAATAAAACATTTGTTTGAATAATTTTTTTTTGTTTGAGTTTGAATTCTGTGTTATTTATTTTAATCAACAAATATTTATTTATTTATGTGAAAAATAAAATAGTACAATAACAAATTCATTTAAACGGATATATATATATATATATATGTTTATTATCATCAAATAAAAATCATATACTAGCATATTCTACACTCTTCCCTTTTTGATGATAACAAATATATATTAATATTTTGACTCTATTAAATGTATTTGATTTTGATGGATCCCATTAGCTCCCTCTATTTGAATGCTTCCCCTACAACAAAGCTCCCCCTTCGCATCTCTACTACTAATAAAGAAAATTCGTTAACTAATTTACTCGGTGTCCTTTTGAAATTCTAAAAATGTCCTTGCTTTCTGTTTACATATTTGCGCTTAAACAATATATCAATATATATAATAACACAAACAGCCCGTGTACGAAGCACGGGCCCATACTAGTATGGATAAAAAATATACGCAATGAACCTAGATGCAATTAAAAATATATGACTTATTTGCCAAAATCTTAACTTCTCTCTCCCCCTTTTGTTATCAACAAAAGAGTAATAGTATTAGAAAATAGAGTTAAAGTGATAGATATTAATACAAAATTAATACTTAATCGAGTATAAATATTAAATTTCAAAAAAAAAAATCATAAATACTCTATTAGGCGTATATTCCACTTTAGAGTGATAGGGGTGATGTCGGTATATAAAACCATATAGTTGTATCTATTTGTGGTATATTTATGACAGGAATTTGAATACTTACTAACCATGCATAACCGTTAGGACTTTTAAATGAGATTAGTAGTATTCCCAATTTTTTTAAGAAAAAATGAATTTCGAGTATCTTCTAACCACTCATAACCGTGAAGACTTTTAAATGGGATTAGAATTAACTCGTCTATTTAATAATCAATTTTGATATGTATTCCATACACACATAACTATGAGGACTTTCAAATGAGCATGAAAGCACATAATCAAAGATTCCAAGTAATTCACCCATGCATAACCGTGAGGACTTTTAAATGAGAGTGAATACTTTGGATGTTTTTATTGCTAATTAAATTTTAAAATAATAATTTCACGTTTAAAATACCACATTTTGACATACTATATTGGATTTTGATGAGTGATGGTCGTTAGAAATATGATTGAAATAGAGATGGTCATGGAATTTTTACCGATCAAAGCTATTACAAATTTTGTTTAAATTTTTAAATAAATTTACTAAAGAGGAAATTAGTTTAAAGGAAAAAGTTTAATAAAATTTAATTTTAACGGACGTTAAAATTAAATTTCCGTCTTAAGGACAAGCGCCAAAATTTGTCGATCGTTCGTGCTTTTTTAGTTTCGTTTCTTCTGTAAACAAAATTTCTTCTTCATCAAACAATGACAACCCAAACCGAAATCAATTTTCTTCCTCAAACTGATTTACAAGCGCAATCGACTTCAGAATCTAGGTCGATGAACGTAAATCAAAATATTTCAATAAATCCTGAACAAATAAATGATGAACCTACGATTTCAAAAGGTAGGGTTTCGAATGCTACGCTTACAACAGTAAAGAGAAGGCGAAAAATTATTTCATCAATGGCTGTCGATTCGAATGAGATTGACGAAGATACAAAGAGGACGAAAAAATCTAGGGCATGTAAAACTATGAATGAAGACGACACGAAGAAACAACAGCTTAGTGATGAAAACGTCACCAGAAAAAGAAAAATAAAGGTTTAACAGCTGATTATTTTTTAAAATGAAAGATAATTTTACAATGATAGTTCAACTATCATTTGATTTGTTATTGAATGATAGATCAATACATCGTTTGATTTGTTGCGTGTATAATATTGAAATATGAGATGATGGATGAACATAGCATTAAATCTTTGACACATGATAAACAACAATAAGATGAATATTTATAGAATGATAGAAAAATATAGCATTGAAAAAAATGTTAGACAAACATAGAATAATAGAATGATAGTTGAATATATCACTTTATTTACTGTAGGTGTAATGATGCAATGATAGATGAAAATAGCATTTCAATATTTGATAGATGGTAAAAAATAATTAGATGGATACTTATTTAATGATAGTTCAATATATCATTTGATTTGCATGTATAATATTGAAATATGAGATAATGGATGAACATAGCATTCGGTCATTGATAGATGATAGACAATAATAAAATTAATATTTATAGAATGATAGAAAAATATAGCATTGAAAAAAATGTTAGACAAACATATCATGATAGAATGATAGTTGAATATATCATTTTATATATTGTATTTGTTAGGATGGTATGATAAATGATAATTATTGAATAATAGTTCAATATATCATTTGATTTACTGTATTGATAGTTATTGAATGATAGTTCAATTTATCATTTTATTTATTGTATTGATAGTTATTGAATGATAGTTCAATATATCATTTGATTTACTGTATTGATAGTTATTGAATGGTAGTTCAATATATCATTTGATTTACTGTTTTGATAGTTATTGAATGATAGTTCAATATATCATTTGATTTGTATACATCATATTAAAATATAAGATGATAGATGAACATAGCATTCAGTTTTTGATGGTTGATAGACAACAATATGATGAATAGTTAAAGAATGATAAACAAATATAGCATCAAAAAAATGATAGACAAACATAGCATTCAATGTTTCGACTTTAGAAGCATACATTGAAAAAATAAATGATAGACAAATATAGCATTTGAAAAAAGATTGATAGATGCATATAGCACTAGTAATTTATGCTTCCATAGTTGAAAAAATTGATAGATAAAAATAAGAAAGTATTTAAAAAATGAAACATAAAAATAACATTATAGTTTGTTAAATACCGAATTATTCATTCACAGTTTTTTGTACAGGGATCAAAAGGTAAAACATTGAAGAAAGCAAAAACAACTGAAGGAAAAAAACCAAAGAAAGTATCTCAGAAAAAAATTCAGTATAGATTTTGCTTACTTCCAATGATAAAAAAATTTAGGAAAATTAAGGAAAAAGGAGGTTATCTTGTAGATCAATTAAATTATTTAAAACAAACATCCTTCGAAAAATTCATGCTAGTGTTTTTCAAAGAAATTTTACTCATAGCTGCTTTTACAAAATCATCAACAACCTTAGATGATATCATAGAAACATTTTCTATCAATGATGAAGCTTTTAAAGTGGGGAATATTTTTTTTAAAATCAAACCTGAAGATGTTTCAATTCTCTTTAGCATACCTTTGTCTAGAATAAATATTTTTCCATTAACTAAAATGAGTTTACAAATCCTTCCAGACAATTGTAAAGATTTTGTACTGAGAAATTTTGGAACAATAGAGCACATCACAAAGAATCTTACAATTTCAAAGATAAATAATGTGCTAGAAACACAACAGTTTCAACATGAAAATGATTTTCCAAAATTGCTTATAATTCTTGTAATGATAACCTTCTTCTTTCCTGATAACCAAAGATGCTTACCATGGGGATATATTCCCTATATCCTTGATCAAAAAAAATGAACTCAGTATCTTGGCCAGTTTCAATTCATCATTCATTGATTAGAGCTTTGACGACTTTTAAAACAAAGCCAAGAAACATGCCAGGTTGTTCCATGCTCCCTATTGTAAGTACAACATTCTAACTTTATGTTCATGCATCTATCTCTATAAATTAAATTATACACATTATATGCTTTAACAAGTAATATTTTATTTGTAGTTTTTCCTATGTGAGCATGTGAATTTGATATCTCCATTAGCAACATACTGTTCAATCTTACCTAGATTTGGGAGATGGAATATTGCAAGCTTGAAAAAGGTGATCCCAAGAGAAGCATTGATGAACATGGACAATAGAAAGGTATTATTTATCACACTAGTATAACAAATATATAATGATAGATAAATATATCCTAACATAGTGTATGTCAACAATTGTCATTTTGTTATTGTACAATCATAATTTAAATGATAGATACATATATCAGTTTTGCACAAATACAATTTTCTATAGGTGCTACTAAAGAATGATAGTCAGATATAAGATCACATGAAAAATGACAATTATATATAAAATTAGTTCATCCATTGTATGCTACCTAATTCATTACTATTTATGTTATTACATAGATTTTTGTTGAAATAACAAATCTGACTGAAGATGAAAAAGCACTTCTTCAACAAAAAAGCCAACAAAAATTTGTCCAGCTGGATACCAATGAGAATATTGGGATGCACAAAATAGAAAATTTGGAAGAGACATCAAAAAAGCAACTTGAGTCAATGTGGCAGTACGTTATAGATTTGGAAAATAAATAGAAGAAAAGTGAAAAAGAATTAGAAAAGGAAAAACAGAAAAGTATACAAGCAGAAGGCACTGTCATACAGTTGAAAAAAGAAATCAAGAGTTTGAGATCAAAAGCAAAAGTAGAAATAGAACCATCATCATTTGATCTCAATATAACTTAGGAAATTAAAAAGATGCAGCAAGGGAAAGAACAACAGGATCAAAACAAACCTTCAGAGGCAACAGAAAAATCACCAGCAGTGCATGAAAAAACACAGAAGAAACCAAGCTCTTTAGTTTTGAGGGTTAAAAAGCGCCAACGAAGGAATACAATTGATTCTGATTGCCAATATGAAATTGTTCATAGAAAAACAAAGAAAAATGTGGACAATGAAAACCAAAAGCAGCAATTTGAAACCAAGAAAGGTCAGAAAGAAAATACAAATGAACAGAAACAAGAGGAACAAAATGAAGAATCAGATTATGTACACGAATATGAAACTGAAACAGATGAACAAGTCACAACAATTGAAAATGAAGGAATTATTGATGTTGATGGATACTCGCAATCAAGTAAAACCTACAAGAGTAAAGATATCACAAAAAGCAGTATTCTACAATTATTGAATGAAGAACAGCAAAACAAAATTCTTACTTTCTTCAAATTTAACGAAAATGAGAAGTAAGAATTCTGATATTTTTTCTTTCATTACGATTGTAATTAAATAAAATTGAAGAAAAATCAAATTGTCAATTATTGATTTTCAATTACAGCACTGTAGCATATGAAAAAGATGAAGGACGCAAAGGAGGAATCACAATAGTGAAATCTATGCTGGAAGCTGTTCTGTTTGAGGGGTTAACAGATGGACAGGTATGCATCAAATTAAAATTGTGATAGTAAAAAACTGTATATAAATATATAAAATGAGAGAAAGATAATAAACCTAGCATTCAACTTTTCAAAATGCATATGAGTGAATTGAATGAGAGTGTGGCAGCTAAAAGTAGCATTAGTATTTTTAAAATGCAGATAACTGTATAGGATGGGAGAATGATTGATAAAACTAGCATTCATAGTTTTTTAAGTGCATATAAGTGTACAGGATGAGAGAATGCTAGTTAAAACTAGCATTCAAAGTTTCAGACTGCATATAAATGTATTGAATGAAAGAATGTGAGTTAAAAATAACATTGATATTTGTAAACCGCATATAAATATATAAAATGTCCAAGATGACTGATTAAACGATCATTTGCATTTTTCAGTGCATACAATATAATAAACAAATAAATGAAACTGAATACTAGCACGAATATTCCTGGTCCAAAAAAAAAATTAATTGTCCCATGAAACTTACAACCTTTGTTGTTTGGTTTAATAGCTTATTGATTGGTTTTATTACAATCAAGAGATGTATGAACACAGTTACTACTTCACCACAATGATGATGTTAAGTATAAGCTTTTCAATATAAATGTTAAAAAATTAATATAAAGTATTCTAATACATATGAATGTGCAGAATGCTTTAGCACATGACCAGCAAACTGTGATCAAAGACATAGTTATACCAACAATAGATTTCATTGTCAAAGATGAATTTACAAAGAAAATTTTCTTCCCTCTACATTACGCAAATCATTAGAGCTTGTTGATGCTAAACTATGAAACAATGCAGTGGAGTCATTATGATTCAACAAAACCAAAAACTAGATCAACAAGGACTTCAAACCCCAGCTATAACCAAGCCATCATTCTTGTAAGAAAAGTATAATTTTGAAATCACTCTAACATTAATATACGACACTAATTTTACTTCCTGCAGAAAGACAAAATTGAATTGATGTTCAAGACGAAATGGGCAGAATTAGGAATACCGAACAAAGAATTTCACAAACCTAAAGTGCTGCAGCCAAAAAGCCCACCACAGGATTCAGATTCGTAAGTAAATAATTTCATTTCTTCTCTTGTTTAAACTATCATTTCTATTTTTAAATTGCAGAAGAGTGCATTAAATTTGCAAAATGATAATTAAAACTAGCATTGCTAATTGACAGTTCATTGATCTGCATTTATTGAACAAAAAGATTATGTATAAGCTGCACATTCCACACACAGCAATGATGTCTCTTTGAATGCATTGATTAATACTGTGATCAAAATATAAAGCTACATTTTAGAATTCTAGAGTAAAAATTGCAATATTATTTTAGAATTAGGTTTTACTGTAATATGAACTAATATTTCTATATTTGAAACAGACTTGATTGTGCGTTCTTTGTCATGGTAAACATGAAAAAACTGGACAAGAATGAGATACGAGAAAAATTGTAACGATCCTGAATTTTAATTAATTTTAAATTGATAATTAAATTATTATTTTTTTAATTTTTTTTTCGAATAAAAAATTGTAAATTGATCAAATTTAGTAAATACTTATATGTAATTCCTTTGATATGCATTGAATTTCAAACCCTTGTCTTTTAAATGATATGTATACATACAAACAAAAATATTAAAAATAAATATATACGTAGAAAAGGAAAAAAAAAATTGTATGTAGTTAGAAATTGAAATAGAAAAATATATATATAAAAGATAAACTATAAAGTATAAAGTCAACAAACAAAGTAAATATTTGTATTACAAATAATAAAATATAAAAGCTTACAAAGGAAGATAAACAAATAAACAAACAAAATATACTTACAAAATAAATAAAGTAAAATATAAATACAATGTAAATAAATCCATACAAGATGAACTATAAATATAAGTTTAACACATTGAACAAAATATCTACAAACAGTACAAAGGCTTGCAAAAGAAGCAAACATGAAATATACATAAGTATGTACAAGCAAAATAAGATGAAGTTGAGACAAAGTACAAATCATATCAGCTGAGTAATTAATGCAAGAAGATAATTAAACATAAACAAAGCACCCCATAAAATATTCTCAATATCATATCAGCCGAAGTATGTAGCTTGCAAAGAAAGGTAGACATTAAGTACATTAGCATTTAATGCTTCCATACTTAGCAGTAAATAAGTCATTTCTATTTGTTTTGGAGATCATCTCAGCCTCCTAAATAAAGATGATCTCTGACCTATGTTTATTAAGTAAGGAATTGTACCAGGCAACATTTTTAACCCAGATATCACCTACCCCCGTCACAAACTCTTTTATACCTATACTTATTTTGGTTCGTTCAAAACATGTCAAACCTGAAACAAAGAAATAGTAGCAAACATTTCCATTTATACAAACTTAAATAATATCTACAACTGAACATAAGCTAGAAGAATATAAAATAAAAATATACCAACCTGTACACTTCTTTACTTATATATCAAGCCTCTCTTCATTTCATTTCGTCCATCACAGCTGAGAACAATTTGAAGGAAACATCATCATTCAAACTAAAACAACAATCTCAGCTTAAACAATAATACAATCAAAGAGGATTAAAGAGAAAGCTGGCAAATTTCAAAGCCTGTTCCAACATGAAGTGCCCTGTTTCATTTCTCTGGAAAAATACTGTGAGTAACATTACAATTAAAATAGTTCGAGCACATTGTTCTGTTGCATGTTCCCTCTGGAATTCACTTTGTTTGTGTGATTTTAGTACTTCTCTGTGTTATGTATAAATATAGTGATGAGCATCTCTGTGTTTCCCTCTAACTTCATTTCCAGAATCAATTTTTTTTCAAAACTCAATTGCTCTTGACCCAAACCTTATTGAGTCATAAGTCTTGAACCAAGTATACTTGTTAGATCATAGATTTTAGTTTAAAAACTTGTTCAAGTTAAAATAACTTAAAATTGTTTTTGGAAATATGAAATACAAAGTAAACTCGATTAAGTCAAAAAAATAAATTGTCTTAGTTTATAAATTCAGGTACATGAATCAAAAGCTAACACTAAAACTTGATTCTTGAAACAAAAATTATTATTTTTAGTTAAGCATTGAAGTAGCAGTTTGGGTTTGATCATTTTGGGCATTTTGGGTTGCCGTGGGTGATCCCATTGATCGGAGGCAACGAGTTTCCTCCTGGAGGTGGAGGAGTGATCGGTGAAGCTAGGAAAAATATTGGAATGGTGGATAGTTCAACGTGGTGGCGTCGGCGAGCTTCTGAAATTCTAAACCTAGTTTTGTCAAAGGTTGGGTTTTCGCTTCGTTCATCGTCTAGGGATGATCGAGTGTTATGCGGCTCTGGGAGATGGTGGAGGAGATGTCGACGAGGTCGTAGCCGGTGTCGTATGAACTCCGGTGGTCGGAGCTGCGAGCGTGGTGCGTTGACAGGTTTGAGGGGAAAACTCGATTGCGTTTCCAGGTTCGACACTGAGCTCGAATTAAATTTCGAGACGATGGCGAGGATTTTGATGGTCGGAGAGGAGTTTCGGGGTGTACGTCGACTTGTTCGACGGTGAAGTGTCGACTGGAGGAGATCGCCGGCACCGTGCACTTGCACGGTGCACTTAAGCTCTGGAATCTGGAAATGTTGTTGAGCAGGGGATGAAAGCAGGATTTGTTCGCGTGATTATCTCGAGTAGTTACTCGAAGTCTTCCAGTGATTGACCCGAAGAAAATATAATTAGGCTCGGGTAGGTTTTTATATGGGTTTAAAAAACCTGTTTTTGCTTTGAAAATTTGTAAAATCAAATTTACAGTTTAAACAAGGCTTAAACTAAGTATTAAATTTAAAGGTGTAAATATAAATTCAAGTAGTTGAAATTTAGTTTGTGAATAACTAAAGTTGTTGAGATTTAAACTTGTCTAAATGACTTTCAAGTATTTCAATGACAAAAGGGAATTTGAATTTAAAAATGGATTTTTTGTTAAATGTCAAAGAAGGAATTTAAACAAAGTTAAATCGAAGTTTGGAACTTGGACTTAAATCTGAAATTTGAATTTCTAGACCTTGAAATAAAATAAAGTTATAAAATTTAAATGTTTAAATAAGTTTAATATTAAAGCATATTATAAATATGTTAATTTTAAAGAAAACTTGATTTAAACTCTTTTCGATTTCTTTTATGACAAAGTATTATTACACATGTGAATTTACAGGTTTTAAAATTTGTTTTAAAATTTATTAAAGATAAATAAGGGTTCATTTTAAATCTTAGATTTACAATGACATTTAAAATATAAGTTTGAAAACGAAAGTTTCAAACATATTTGTAAGTGATATTTAAACCATTACTGAGAATGAGTGTTAACTTGAGTGATGAAGATATAATGATGATTTGTAATTCATTAATTATTAAGTTAAATTAGAATGGATAATTAATGTGTTGTATCAATTTAATTAGTAATTGTAAGTTGACTTTATTAATTAAGGTTTAAGTTAATTGATTAAGTAAGGAACAATTAATTTGTAAATTAAGGATTATTAATCAACTAGTAATTAATAATTAAAGTTGATTAATCAAGTGATTAAGCAATAATTAATTTAAGGATAAGGTGATAAATTGATTAAGGATAATTATTTACGTAATTAAGGTCGATTATGTATTGATTAAAAAGTAACTAATTTATTAGGAATAATCACTTATTGTAATTAATTAAGAATAATTTATTAAATGGTAAATAACTAAGGGTTGATTAATTTATTAATGAATTAATTAAGGAAAATTAATTAAGGATTAATTATTACTTAAGGGTTAATAAATGATTAATTAAAGGATAAATTATTAAACGTTTTGTAATTAATTGATTGTTAATTTACCATAACTAGAAAAATTTATTCATAGAAGTTAATCTGATTTAAATTAATCAGATAATTAAATTGTTCCTACTTATGGATGTTTGGATTTTATTGAATGATTGAATTGTTTGATACCCCTGACATATGATGCTTTATGATTATCCTGATTTGTGTTGTGATTTATGATCTGTGATATAGTTAGTATCTGTGATATATGTATTTGCAAATCTGTGTATGAAAGATAAGCGTTACAGTTTATATCGCTTATCAACTATATTTCTGTGTTTGATCTGTGATGATTGAATATTGTTGCACTATTGTGTGTTAAACCCCTGGACCACACTTACATACACATAAATATGGATTTCACGAGGAAATCGATTAAGTCACAGATTTTTGAATAGTTTTAAATTTGAATATTTGAATTCAAATGTTTTGGAAATGAAATTGGGTTTAAAGTGAAAAGCTTTAGAAATGGAATTTCAGAGATGAAATTTATTTTGAATAACTTGATTTAATTTTGGAATTTAAATAATTTGATTTAAATTTGAATTCAATATTTGAAATTGAATTCTATGATTTGGAAACTATGGTTTAGAAAGGTTATTCAACTTGAGTTTATATGGGTTAAACTATTTTAAAGGTATTGATTTAGAAATTTGAATTTAATTCAAAGGCTTTAACTCGGGTAAATAAAATTGGATCTTTCTGGAACGAAAACTAATTGTTTCCAAATGATAAAGGGTTTCACTTAAGTATTGAACGCCCAATTTGTGTTAAAAGGATTTCAAGTTAAAAATGAAAATGATTTTCTAAGTTATGGAAACGGTTTTAAAGTAGTAAGTTAAATCTTTAATTTAAAGATTTTAAACGAGTTAATCCAATTGAAATGGAAATTATTTTATCCGTAAATGAAACTTTGTGAAGCTGGGTGAACTTTGTGAAATAAATCTTTTTGTTTAAAAGATTTGAAAATGGTAATTTGTTTAAACCATTTGAAGGAAAGTTTTTGAACTATTAAGTTGTGACTTAATTGAAATCCCATATCCATATGTTTTAAATGTTGCGCTCACTATTCGGTTTAGCCGGGAGAGGAACTTTGTGTCATATAACCCATTCCGAATATGTGATTCGACGTTATGGATAGCATTTGAAGACCGGCGGTGAAGACCGGGTATTTGTAAGAACGATAGGATAACCTATCGATTGTCTCTGCACTGGCTGATCCCCGGTATAGAGATTCCCTAAGTGATGGGAAGTTCGATCGGGATTGTGAATACCCGGATTGCAAGGGCTTCTTTTGAAGTGCCTTCGGTTCTGTTCGAACCCGGAACAGACTTGTATGGTTGTATGTCTGACACTACACTTTGAGATATAAAGAAGATTTCTTTCAAATACATATCTGTTGGTGGCGGAGGATTTATTCTCTTAGCTTAACACCCTTCTCTGAGACGTACGAGCTCAGAGGTTATGTAATTGAAGGTTATCAGCGATATACTCCCAATTTGGTAGTGTGCCATGCTGAGTGATGCTGTGTGTTGATGATCATTGGTTGATCATTTGTGATCAGAGCATGGCTTTTGTATAAAACGTAGCTTTGTGGACGAGACTGCATCAGGACCTCACACCCCGGAAATGGTCGAAACAGGAAAGATGCGGCAAGGTTATGAGGGTCGCGCCCTTTAGGGTGTGTCATTCCCTTCTGGTAAAGGGTGGTATTAGGTATGGAGCCCTGATATTTAACCTATGTGGTTGCTCCAATCTCATTTACTGTGTGGTTGTTGCTTAGAGGCGCCTCGGATAAAGGTCCCAAAGGACCGGGGAGTGGCATGCTCGAGTAGTAGTTACCTAGTTACAGAGGTAACCCGGCCTTGTGTTGGTAGAGATCCGGATAGGTTCTCGGGACGTCCCGCCAGAGGCGATCCCATGTGGCAGTAGGAAGTTCCTTAGCCTGACCATTTGTTGGAAATCCAATCAAAACAATACGCGCCTTATACGATTTTAGTTGTATTACCTGCCATTCACTTATGGTGGCGCCCCACTGTTTGAATGGTAGCTATAGTAGGCATAGTTCGGAATGTCTATGCTGGCTAAGATTAATATTCTACCTTCGTAATGTTTTCTGCACTGTGCACTTATAATAATAATATCAAAGAAATTTTCTGCGTATTAAGCATGTTTGACTATCATAAGAAGAAATCTTCTCCAATTCTGCGTTTGCATTGTGTGTGTGTGGCGGGAGGTCTTATGGTAGTTTCATTTTGTAAAAGCATTGCGAATTGATTTTAAAAATTCTCTTGTTGTTGTTTTAAAGATAAACTGTTTTTGTTGCTCACACCATTTCCATGACTGATCCGGAGTTTATTGTTCCTTTCCTAAACTCTGGGTGCTCGTAATTTTCCACACGAGCAGTCTAGAGTTGGGTTTTTCAGATAGTTAGGTTTGGTAAATTATCCGGAGCTAGTTTCAGTCTTTGGATGTGGACGAGACTTGCTTGTCTTAGTGTATCGTAATGTTGGTTCGAGCTGCTGCTGGAGTTCTCTCTTGAAGGCTATCTTAGAGTTATTTGTTCCGCTGCTGGTGTTATCTATTTTCTTTCCGCTGCTATTTTATTGTATCATATCTCTGATGTATATCGATATCTGTTGTATCAGATGTTGTATATTGATATGCATTATTTCTTCCGCTGTGTTGTTTACTTAATTGTGTTATATGCTCCGGCGAACCAGATTAGACGTTTGGATCTGCGGCATTCGAATATAAGTGACATATTCGGTGCCGATTTTCGAAGGTCGAGTCAGGATCGTTACAAGTTGTATCAGAGCTAAGGTTGGGCTTTAGCTCAGGAGTATAACACGTTAAGTAGCTCATTAGAGATAGGGTGAAGTATCCCTAGAATGAGTAATCCTTAAGATATCCGTTCGAATGTCTCAGTAAATTCTCTTACTATCCACTGATAGCAAGTATGAGTGCAAGAAGAGAACGAGATAGGGGACAGGGAAGTACCACTATAAACGGTCAATACCCTGCAACAGTGGAAACAATCTTTCTCTATCAATATTCTTTTGATTTGTCTTTCCAAATTCTTTTGATTTCTTCGTGACAGCTGCAGAAAGAAGTTTCAGTGTGATGATGGCCCTACGAATCGTTGAAGGAAATCCTTACCTCGTATCTTCATCGGTTTCTTATCAGTTTTTGATTTAAACTTTAATGAATATGAATTGGAAATTTGAAACTGAAATTTAAATAAATTGAAAATTTTAAATAAATTGATTTAACTTAATTAATAGAATATGAAGCTAAATTTGAATTGTATCGATCAAACGATATCGTTTAAACCGAATTTGAAATTCTATTGTAATTTCTTGTGTATATAGAAGTCCCAAGAAGGACAGGTTGGTATATATTTTGAGATATTCCGACTTGAGTTTGAAACCATATCTAGCATTTGGAAGTTATGGAAAATAAAAATCCATTTGTCTATGTTTGGGTCTCGATATATTTTACGGACGGTTGGTTATCCTTCGAACTAACCAGTGCTTGCATATTTCGTAGAATTTATGACCCGAGTATCCTGAGTAGTATTGTATGAGTTTGTTCTCATGTTGTTGATATTCTTATTTGGTAAGCCAAATGCAGAATTTATATCTAGTTGATATGGAAAGATATTTCTCATCTTTCATCTATCTTTGTTATTTTCTTGCCTGCATATTTCGAGGACGAAATTCCTTTTAAGGGGGAAATCGGTAACGATCCTGAATTTTAATTAATTTTAAATTGATAATTAAATTAATTTTTTTTATTTAATTTTTCGAATAAAATATTGTAAATTGATCAAATTTAGTAAATACATATATGTAATTCCTTTGATATGTATTGAATTTCAAACCCTTGTCTTTTAAATGATATGTATACATACAAACAAAAATATTAAAAATAAATATATATGTAGAAAAAGAAAAAAAAAATTGTATGTAGTTAGAAATTGAAATAGAAAAATATATATATAAGATAAACTATAAAGTATAAAGTCAACAAATAAAGTAAATATTTGTATTACAAATAATAAAATATAAAAGCTTACAAAGGAAGATAAACAAATAAACAAACAAAATATACTTACAAAATAAATAAAGTAAAATATAAATACAATGTAAATAAATCCATACAAGATGAACTATAAAATATAAGTTTAACACATTGAACAAAATATCTACAAACTGTACAAAGGCTTGCAAAAGAAGCAAACATGAAATATACATAAGTATGTACAAGCAAAATAAGATGAAGTTGAGACAAAGTACAAATCATATCAGCTGAGTAATTAATGCAAGAAGATAATTAAACATAAACAAAGCACCCCACAAAATCTTCTCAATATCATATCAGCCGAAGTATGTAGCTTGCAAAGAAAGGTAGACATTAAGTACATTAGCATTTAATGCTTCCATACTTAGCAGTAAACAAGTCATTTCTATTTATTTTGGAGATCATCTCAGCCTCCTATATAAAGATGATCTCTGACCTATGTTTATTAAGTAAGGAATTGTACCAGGCAACATTTCTAACCCAGATATCACCTACCCCCTGTCACAAACTCTTTTATACCTATACTTATTTTGGTTAGTTCAAAACATATCAAACCTGAAACAAAGAAATAGTAGCAAACATTTCCATTTATACAAACTTAAATAATATCTACAACTGAACATAAGCAAGAAGAATATAAAATAAAAATATACCAACCTGTACACTTCTTTACTTATATATCAAGCCTCTCTTCATTTCATTTCGTCCATCACAGCTGAGAACAATTTGAAGGAAACATCATCATTCAAACTAAAACAACAATCTCAGCTTAAACAATAATACAATCAAAGAGGATTAAAGAGAAAGCTGGCAAATTTCAAAGCCTGTTCCAACATGAAGTGCCCTGTTTCATTTCTCTGGAAATATACTGTGAGTAACATTACAATTAAAATAGTTCGAGTACATTGTTCTGTTGCATGTTCCCTCTGGAATTCACTTTGTTTGTGTGATTTTAGTATTTCTCTGTGTTATGTATAAATATAGTGATGAGCATCTCTGTGTTTCCCTCTAACTTCAGTTCCAGATTCATTTTTTTTCAAAACTCAATTGCTCTTGATCCAAACCTTATTGAGTCATAAGTCTTGAACCAAGTATACTTGTTAGATCATAGATTTTAGTTTAAAAACCTGTTCAAGTTAAAATAACTTAAATTGTTTTTGGAAATATGAAATACAGAGTAAACTCAATTAAGTCAAAAAAATAAATTGTCTTAGTTTATAAATTCAGGTACACGAATCAAAAGCTAACACTAAAACTAGATTCTTGAAACAAAAATTATTATTTTTAGTTAAGCATTGAAGTAGCAGTTTGGGTTTGATCATTTTGGGCATTTTGGGTCGCCGTGGGTGATCCCATTGATTGGAGGGGACGAGTTTCCTCCTGGAGGTGGAGGTGTGATCAGTGAAGCTAGGAAAAATATTGGAATGGTGGATAGTTCAACGTGGTGGCGTCGGCGAGCTTCTGAAATCCTAAACCTAGTTTTGTCAAAGGTTGGGTTTTCGCTTCGTTCATCGTCTAGGGATGATCGAGTGTTATGCGGCTCTGGGAGATGGTGGAGGAGATGTCGACGAGGTCGTAGCCGGTGTCGTATGAACTCCGGTGGTCGGAGCTGCGAGCGTGGTGCGTTGACAGGTTTGAGGGGAAAACTCGATTGCGTTTCCAGGTTCGACACTGAGCTCGAATTAAATTTCGAGACGATGGTGGGGATTTTGATGGTCGGAGAGGAGTTTTGGGGTGTACGTCGACTTGTTCGACGGTGAAGTGTCGACTGGAGGAGTTCGTCGGCACCGTGCACGTGCACGGTGCACTTAAGCTCTGGAATCTGGAAATTTTGTTGAGCAGGGGATGAAAGCAGGATTTGTTCGCGTGATTATCTTGGGTAGTTACTCGAAGTCTTCCAGTGATTGACCCGAAGAAAATATAATTAGGCTCGGGTAGGTTTTTATATGGGTTTAAAAAACCTGTTTTTGCTTTGAAAATTTGTAAAAACAAATTTTACAGTTTAAACAAGGCTTAAACTAAGTATTGAATTTAAAGGTGTAAATATAAATTCAAGTAGTTGAAATTTAGTTTGTGAATAACTAAAGTCGTTGAGATTTAAACTTGTCTAAATGATTTTCAAGTATTTCAATGACAAAAGGGAATTTGAATTTAAAATTGGATTTTTCGTTAAATGTCAAAGAAGGAATTTAAACAAAGTTAAATCGAAGTTTGCAACTTGGACTTAAATCTGAAATTTGAATTTGCAGACCTTGAAATAAAATAAAGTTATAGAATTTAAATGTTTAAATAAGTTTAATATTAAAGCATATTCTAAATATGTGAATTTTAAAAAAAATTTGATTTAAACTCTTTTCGATTTCTTTTATGACAAAGTATTATTACACATGTGAATTTACAGGTTTTAAAATTTATTAAAGATAAATAAGGGTTCATTTTAAATCTTAGATTTACAATGACATTTAAAATATATGTTTGAAAACGAAAGTTTCAAACATATTTATAAATGATATTTAAACCATTACTGAGAATGAGTGTTAACTTGAGTGATGAAGATATAATGATGATGTAACGACCCGATATTTTCAACCATTCGCATCCATTATAAGTGTATAGGTAGACACTCATGCCGGAATTGAATTGCTCAAAATACCACGTTGTAAATAAGAATTTGGCAAATCTCAGAATATACGGTAAATAATAATCACAGATCATAGACACAGAGTAATAATAATGCAGCGGAATTAAAAGAGATAGTAGTTCATGAAGCTACTATATAAATATATCAGAGTTACATAAAATACAATAGAAGAAATAAAGTACAAAGGAAGTCTCACTATATAGAAGTCTACTAATACAAGAGCTGAACGGAACAACAGACTGCAAAAGATAAACTTTACAAGTAGATAATCTCCAGCGATTTCAATCTCCAGAAAGTGAAAATCCAAATTTGTGAATAACTCAGGCTGACCCGAGCGTAAAAAAAAAACAAACACTCGAGTCAGGACATACATACTTATACAATGTAAACCAACTCAAGTGAACTGTAGTAAAGGTACAAGTAACTTAGAAGATGCTTGGGACCGTCCATCCTCTAAGGATCCGTTAAACTATTTACTATGTAGTATATTGCGTTATATACAGTAGTGTCTAATCAGTAAAGTATAATCATATAGAAAATAGCGTTAAGGGGATGGTGACCTTAACGCGGTCGGATCTTTAAAACCAAAATCGTAGTGGGCTCGATATAAGGATATGACACAGCACGCGAGGCAATGCCAGGGTGGATACACCGTTTGCACTACCGGACCGGTGGTGACGGCAAGCCAGCAGCTTCCGCCCACCTCGAACAATACCCCCGAATCAAAGTGGCGCCAAATATCGAATCACAATAGTAATAGAATGGTTTCCGATGGAGCATGCTCGATGAAAGGGTGCGACCCTTTATGTAGCCCGGTATCGCTCCTGTTTTAGTCATATATGCCAACTCACGGGAGTTGGGTCCACGTAATATACCTCGAGAACGTCGCCACCATCCTACTTCATTCTGAAATCTCCACCGCGTACACAGTTGTTAAAATGGTTTTCGGCATTGGCCGGCTATAAGACAATATCTGATCCCGGTCTCTTTAACAACCAATCGTTATTATAACCCGTAGTTATAACTTTAAAACAATATTTTATACTTCAAAATAAAATATCATTTCAACCCAAATCTTTATCAAAATAAAGATTAAATCATTTCCAAACCATTTCAATATATCATCATACCATATCTTTCAATTCAAATATTTATCAAAATAAATATCTAGTCATTTCTAACCATTTCAATATATTAAATTATCATATCCTGTCAAAACTTCCTTTCAAATCATTTTAATATATCAAAATATCATAACCTTTCAAAGCTTCATTTCCAAAATATCATATCTTTCAGAACTTCTTTCAAATCATTTTAATATCAAAATATCATATCTTTCAAAACTTCGTTTCAAATCATTTTAATATATCAAGATATCATATCTTTTCAAAGCCACATTTCAAATCATTTTAATATATCAAAATATCATATCTTTTCGAAACCACATTTCAATCATGTTAATATATCAAATAGTTATATTTCAAAACAAATTACTTCATTTTAAATCATAAAAATGAAGTTATTACCTCTAATAATTAAATTATTAAATTCCAAAAATTTAAACTTTTCAATGTTCATTTATGCACTTAAATTTATTAAAACAATGAAAATTCAAGTTTCGCAGCATTTGGAAAATGCTACAGAAAGTTACATTCAAAACAATTCAATTTAACAAAAGATAGCATTTAAAAATGCTATTAATTAACTTCAAATAGTCAACTGAATTTCACAACACTTATTTTTTTATTTAAATCATTTTTACCTTACAAAATCATACATTTCACATTTATAAGCATCATTTAATTTTCCTTAAATTCATGATTTTATAAAGTTAAGTTTTCTTTCAAAAATCAATATTTATTAATAATTCGCTTATTAAATTTCAACATTCAAATTTAAATTCATTACATTAAATTTCAACTTAACACTTAAGTTCAAATTCTCAAATATAACTTAGTTTTATTTTTATTTACTTAACTAAAAATTCACTTTTAAGTCAATTTCATAAATTTCAAATTTTAGTTATATTTCAAAATTTCAACTTAAATATTCATTCATTTCACATTTCAACTTTATTAAAAATCATTAATATGATATAAAATCACTTTATATTCATTTAAATTCAAATTATCATAAATTTATCATAATTTCATATTCAATTTAATTTTCAATTATAATTAAATCAAACTTTCCAAAATAACCTACATTCAAAATTCTCTAACTTTTTCATTAATTCATTTCACTTACAATTATTCAGAAAATAAATAATATTTTACAAAAATCCTTTTTAATTAGATTTAAATCAAAATATTTTAATATTCACATTTCTAAAATAATTTTAATTTTTTTCGAAAAAACCTATATTAACTACGGGTCTGTATATAATTTTCTACACTAGGAAAAGTGATACGGGTAATATATCATTTCAACCCGTAATTTACAAAGAAAATTTTGGTTTTATCATTTCCAACCCGCAGTCCCAAGTAAATGAAATAAATTGAAAATCATTCAGGCCTATAATTTCAGCCCATAACAATTTTCCCTTATTCTAAAGTCCGTTCGGGTATGTATCATTTCAACCCACAGTGATTCTAATCTAAAGGCAACTTGCAGTGTGATGGACAGATAAAATAAACAGAATAGCATGAAATAACAGTAACATATAACATAATAGGTGTAATAACAGCTGTGAGCATCATATGATAATAATATAAGCAGTTATAACGTCACCATATAGTTCTACAAATTCACAGGGTGTCAATTTACTACTTATATAAGTACATAATGTCTGGTGAGAAATACTCACTTGTTTGAGCTGGAGATTGCGATACAAATGACCCAAACTAAGATCTTCAAAAGCACGATGGCACGACAAAGATTTGATATTGAGAGAGCCAAAGATAATTTCCTTATTCAAATATTTAAACAAACAATACAACATATAAGTTACAAAACAATGTAACACTTGAACAACACTACAAATCAATGTCCAGAACAAAGTCAAATGCTTTGCAATTGTTCTAAACTTCATATGGATCAGTTATGGATGGGTTAAGCTCAGCTATGCCATGGATTAAGGTCTAGTCTGGGTGCAAAGTGGTCGGCCTACATGGGTTTAAAGGAGATGAAGATATAGGTGCAACACTTTACAAAACAAAGCAAATATCATCACATCTTGGCTCCTATTGGGCTCGGCCTCATGCTCTATGGTCATGGCCTGATTTCCAGAGGGTGGTGGGTGATGTGAAAGAGGGTGGAGGTTAGGTCAGAGGTGGTGGTGGTGGGGGTAGTGGCGGCTAATGGTGGTAGAAGGAGGAGATGATAAACTAGGCTAGGCTAGTGCAATAGGTGATGGTTTTTGGTGGATTTTGTGGTGGTCCTTGCCATGGATGGTCTCGACCTGAAATGGAGAGGTAGTAGGATGGGTAATGGTCAGAGGAAAGGGGTGGTAAAGGTCAGGTCAGATCTGGTTGAGGAGGATCCAAGTTATGAAGGTGAGAACAAGTACAAAATTCAAAATAGAAAAGTAGAAAAACAAAGGAAGAAGAAGATAATTTTTACCTCAACTCCTTCAAGCCATGGCCATATTTTTTTCTTTTTTTTAGATGAGAAATAGATCTGAGATCCACGTGAAAAATGAAGGAGGAAGTCACGGCTAAAAGAGAAAAAAAAAGAGTCAAAGAGTAAATGAGGAAACGGTAAAAATAACGACTTACGTTTCAAAAGCTTTTAAAACCTTTCAAATTTCCTTAATTTTGTTTATATAACATGATATTTCTGGAAATAATAATAATCCCAGATAAAATTTCGAAAATTTATCAAAATATAAAAATATATTTAATATTTATTAATTATATAAAGTTAAATTAAGGAAAGTAGCTAAAAATAGTAAACTAGTCTAGAAAATTTGAAATTACATGAAATAAATTTTGGAAAATTCATATGAGCTTGTAATATATTTTTAAAAATAAATAGTAATATAAAAGTACATTCAAAAAATAAAAAAAATTAAATTTAAATTAAATTTTAATGAAGAAAATAAGAAAACAGCCTTTTTTTTAAAAAAAGAAATCAACACAGTAAACTTTGGAAAAATTATAACATCACTTTAAAAAATATTAAAAGACAAAATATACTTAAAATAACCCATTAACACATAAGAAAAAAAATTAAATTTAAAGAAAATAGAAAAAGATTTAAAGAAATTTCTTAAAAATCCAAAACAGTGTCTAGAAATTACAAATAAATCACCATTGACTTTGGAAAATTGTTTACTTCATTTTAAAATTATTATAATACAAAAATATACATACAATAACATATTAAAATAAAATATGACAAAGAAAATAAGATTTATATAATTTAAAATAGACAAAATTGTTAAATAAATCAAATTACAAAATTGAAATGTATATAACTTTTACAGTTTAACTCTGTTTTCAACGAAACGAAAAGCAGTGTTCAAGTTATTACATCTATTTTCATAATAAAAGATAAAATTAAAGATTTAAAAATGATTTAAATTTAAAGTTTTAGAAATCAAAAGTTTGAACAGTTTGACCAGAAATTCACTTTATAGTAAAATATTCAAATTATACTAGTTTGAACTATAAATCACTTAAAAGTCACATTTATATTTAAAATAACATAACTTATTAACTTTAATAAATAAAATAAAATATTTAAATAAAAATTTCAAATAAAATAATCAAATTAAACAATTACAATAAATCACAAAATTCAGGGTTGTTATACTCTCCCCCACTCAAAACTTTTCGTCCTCAAAAAGGAATGAGGTATGGAAAAGCACAGAAAAAGATAGAGTGAAATAGGATTATGATAAGATGACAAGAAGATTGAAATTATACCTGATAACTATTGTTATGGGTAAGTTTAACAAGGTGCAGATTATCAAAGATTATAGAAAGATTTCTAAACGAAAGATTATAAAAAGATGCCTATACCAGTCTGTAAGAAGATAAGAATAATAAGGACGACAAAAGAATAGTTTGCAAAACAAAATAAGGAAATAAATTTGAAACCATGGAAATTTCAACTAATTTTTTTTTCCTTATTTTTCCATAAGTTAAATAAGTCGTTAACTATCTCAAATTTCATTATCTTATTATCTAATCATCTTAAATTAACAATTTTAAAACCATGGTTTGAAAAATAATCATTTATTACACTCACAATGTACTTAATAAATTTAATTCTTCTTTATTCCTAATTAAAATTAAATTTATTCCTCTCAATATATTTATCACTTATGTTAAATATGCTTACACTTATTATAACTTCTTTCTTTTTTTCTTAGTTCTTTTAACATTATTTTATATTGTAAGTTATTCAATTACCCTTTATTATATTCACCTCTGCTAATCATTTTATAATTAAAATTTAAGTGTATAATATTTATTATAACCACTCAAATTTTATTTATAAAATCTTTTTATATTGTATATTATCCAGTTACATTGTTAACTTCTGAAATTAAGGTAAGTTATATCTGAATGCAATTGTATTATACAAATAAAACTTTCCAATTCAATCATTTCAAGCTTAAATCATTTATTCAAAATTTTTGATTTTCTTTTTATAATTGAAATTATTCTTTAAAAATAAAATTTAAGAATTAAATTTTCGATTTATTCAAACCACTTAGAGATAACTAAAGGTATGTACATAGTTTATCAAATCAAATTTAATTCATATATCTATATATATTAGAAATCAAGTCATATTTTAGAAATTCAATTCAAATCAATTTGATTTACCAAAACAAAGCTGTAGTAAGTCCACAGAGCGGTCTCTTCATTTCGAAACTCGAAAATGAATGTCGATGATGCTGCAGTCATCACCGAAATTATTTTCCAGCGACAAAGAGAAGAGCATTAATTTTTAAACTTTAACATCCTTTGGAAACATATTCTTATTCGAAAATACTTTAAATAATATACTTTAAAACTTAAACACAAGGTTTGAAACCATCGGAAATTAAATTCTCAAATTTCTTGTTTTAAATTCATTTCAGTTCCCAAATAAATTTATAAACAACTATCTATAAATTCATTTATAGAACAATAAATGATAAATCAAGTATTATCATTTCGAATGATCAATTTTAAATCAATTTATTAAGTTCCATAAATTTACTTATATATCAAAATTTATTTCATTAACCAAATTTAAAATAATATTGTGTCAGTTTGTTCTATCAAAGTGTTTTAGAAATCCTATCGACAGCGTTGATCAGACGAATCGATCAAAAACTCAACTCAACATCAACAACTCAAACAACACAATATATAAAAAAAACATAGATTTACAAGTACAATTCAAAATGTTTGAAGATAGGTTGGAAACAAAAGACAAGATGATTAAATAACAAAATAGGGAGGTGGATAAGCTTAAATAAATCGCGGGCAACCTTAATCGGATCAACCGTGACTTAAATAATAAGATCAATGTGGATTTTTCTAGGTAAATCTACATTCGATCTCAATAGATAAAGTTTGGAATAACAAAAGATATTAGCATCTAAACCAAGGATAGATATAAATCTCTGGTGAATCGATCCTAATTGTAAAGGAGTTTTCCCCTTTTTTTCAATTCAATTTGAAATTGGCGTGACCGCCGACTCACTTGAAAGATCATTCGAAGCGGAGTTTTGGAATACTCCAGAGTCAAAAGAAGATGAATAGTGAGGGACACGAATGGATTTTGGAACCGTAGGGAATGTTCCAAAATTCAAAGGAATCGAGTCAAATGGAAGAGATTCAAACTCGAATGAAAGTGGTTATGTAAATACATTCACTCCATATGTTGAGTTTTGCCTAGAGCTACCAAAGCTCTGATACCAACTGTAACGACCCGATATTTTCAACCATTCGCATCCATTATAAGTGTAAAGGTAGACACTCATGCCGGAATTGAATTGCTCAAAATACCGCGTTGTAAATAAGAATTTGGCAAATATCAGAATATACAGTAAATAATAATTACAGATCACAGACACAGAGTAATAATAATGCAGCGGAATTAAAAGAGATAGTAGTTCATGAAGCTACTATATAAATATATCAGAGTTACATAAAATACAATAGAAGAAATAAAGTACAAAGGAAGTCTCACTATATAGAAGTCTACTAATACAAGAGCTGAACGGAACAACAGACTGCAAAAGATAAACTTTACAAGTAGATAATCTCCAGCGATTTCAATCTCCAGAAAGTGAAAATCCAAATTTGTGAATAACTCAGGCTGACCCGAGCGTAAAAAAAAAACAAACACTCGAGTCAGGACATACATACTTATACAATGTAAACCAACTCAAGTGAACTGTAGTAAAGGTACAAGTAACTTAGAAGATGCTTGGGACCGCCCATCCTCTAAGGATCCGTTAAACAATTTACTATGTAGTATATTGTGCTATATACAGTAGTGTCTAATCAGTAAAGTATAATCATATAGAAAATAGCGTTAAGGGGATGGTGAACCTTAACGCGGTCGGATCTTTAAAACCAAAATCGTAGTGGGCTCGATATAAGGATATGACACGGCACGCGAGGCAATGCCAGGGTGGATACACCGTTTGCACTACCGGATCGGTGGTGACGGCAAGCCAGCAGCTTCCCCCCACCTCGAACAATACCCCAGAATCAAAGTGGCGCCACATATCGAATCACAATAGTAATAGAATGGTTTCCGATGGAGCATGCTCGATGAAAGGGTGCGACCCTTTGTGTAGTCCGATATAGCTCCTGTTTTAGTCATATATGCCAACTCACGGGATTTGGGTCCACGTAATATACCTCGAGAACGTCGCCACCATCCTAGTTCATTCTGAAATCTCCACCGCGTACACAGTTGTTAAAGTGGTTTTCGGAATTGGCCGGCTATAAGACAATATCTGATCCCAGTCTCTTTAACAACCAATCGTTATTATAACCCGTAGTTATAACTTTAAAACAATATTTTATACTTCAAAATAAAATATCATTTCAACCCAAATCTTTATCAAAATAAAGATTAAATCATTTCCAAACCATTTCAATATATCATCATACCACATCTTTCAATTCAAATATTTATCAAAATAAATATCCAGTCATTTCTAACCATTTCAATATATTAAATTATCATATCCTTTCAAAACTTCCTTTCAAATCATTTTAATATATCAAAATATCATAACCTTTCAAAGCTTCATTTCCAAGATATCATATCTTTCAGAACTTCTTTCAAATCATTTTAATATCAAAATATCATATCTTTCAAAACTTCATTTCAAATCATTTTAATATATCAAGATATCATATCTTTTCAAAGCCACATTTCAAATCATTTTAATATATCAAAATATCATATCTTTTCGAAACCACATTTCAATCATGTTAATATATCAAATAGTTATATTTCAAAACAAATTACTTCATTTTAAATCATAAAAATGAAGTTATTACATGTAATAATTAAATTATTAAATTCCAAAAATTTAAAATTTTCAATGTTCATTTATGCACTTAAATTTATTAAAAAAATGAAAATTCAAGTTTCGCAGCATTTGGAAAATGCTACAGAAAGTTACATTCAAAACAATTCAATTTAACAAAAGACAGCATTTAAAAATGCTGTTAATTAACTTCAAATATTCAATTGAATTTCACAACACTTATTTTTTTATTTAAATCATTTTTACCTTACAAAATCATACATTTCACATTTATAAGCATTATTTAATTTTTCTTAAATTCATGATTTTATAAAGTTAAGTTTCCTTTCAAAAATCAATATTTATTAATAATTCGCTTATTAAATTTCAACATTCAAATTTAAATTCATTACATTAAATTTCAACTTAACACTTAAGTTCAAATTCTCAAATATAACTTAGTTTTATTTTTATTTACTTAACTAAAAATTCACTTTTAAGTCAAATTCATAAATTTCGAATTTTAGTTATATTTCAAAATTTCAACTTAAATATTCATTCATTTCACATTTCAACTTTATTAAAAATCATTAATATGATATAAAATCACTTTATATTCATTTAAATTCAAATTATCATAAATTTATCATAATTTCATATTCAATTTAATTTTCAGTTATAATTAAATCAAACTTTCCAAAATAACCTACATTCAAAATTCTCTAACTTTTTCATTAATTCATTTCACTTACAATTATTCAGAAAATAAATAATATTTTACAAAAATCCTTTTTAATTAGATTTAAATCAAAATATTTTAATATTTACATTTCTAAAATAATTTTAATGTTTTTTGGAAAAAACCTATATTAACTACGGGTCTGTATATAATTTTCAACACTAGGAAAAGTGATACGGGTAATATATCATTTCAACCCGTAATTTACAAAGAAAATTCAGGTTTTATCATTTCCAACCCGCAGTCCCAAGTAAATGAAATAAATTGAAAATCATTCAGTCCAATCATTTCAGCCCATAACAATTTTCCCTTATTCTAAAGTCCGTTCGGGTTTGTATCATTTCAACCCATAGTGATTCTAATATAAAGAGAACTTGCAGTGTGATGGACAGATAAAATAAACAGAATAACAGTAACATATAACATAATAGGTGTAATAACAGGTGTGAACATCATATGATAATAATATAAGCAGTTATAACATGATCATACAGTTTTACAGATTCACAGGGTGTCAATTTACTACTTATATAAGTACATAATGTCTGGTGAGAAATACTCACTTGTTTGAGCTGGAGATTGCGATAAAAATGACCCAAACTAAGATCTTCAAAAGCACGATGGCACGACAAAGATTTGATATTGAGAGAGCCAAAGATAATTTCCTTATTCAAATATTTAAACAAACAATACAACATATAAGTTACAAAACAATGTAACACTTGAACAACACTAGAAATCAATGTCCAGAACAAAGTCAAATGCTTTGCACTTGTTCTCAACTTCACATGGATCAGTTATGGATGGGTTAAGCTCAGCTATGCCATGGATTAAGGTCTAGTCTGGGTGCAAAGTGGTCGGCCTACATGGGTTTAAAGGAGATGAAGATATAGGTGCAACACTTTACAAAACAAAGCAAATATCATCACATCTTGGCTCCTATTGGGCTCGGCCTCATGCTCTATGGTCATGGCCTTATTTCCAGAGGGTGGTGGGTGATGTGGAAGAGGGTGGAGGTCAGGTCAGAGGTGGTGGTGGTGGAGGTAGTGGCGGCTAATGGTGGTAGAAGGAGGAGATGATAAACTAGGCTAGGCTAGTGCAATAGGTGATGGTTTTTGGTGGATTTTGTGGTGGTCCTTGCCATGGATGGTCTCGACCTGAAATGGAGAGGTAGTAGGATGGGTAATGGTCAGAGGAAAGGGGTGGTAGAGGTCAGGTCAGATCTGGTTGAGGAGGAGCCAAGTTATGAAGGTGAGAACAAGTACAAAATTCAAAATAGAAAAGTAGAAAAACAAAGGAAGAAGAAGATAATTTTTACCTCAACTCCTTCAAGCCATGGCCGTATTTTTTTCTTTTTTTTAGATGATAAATAGATCTGAGATCCACGTGAAAAATGAAGGAGGAAGTCACGGCTAAAAAAGAGAAAAAAAAAGAGTCAAAGAGTAAATGAGGAAACGGTAAAAATAACGACTTACGTTTCAAAAGCTTTTAAAACCTTTCAAATTTCCTTAATTTTGTTTATATAACATGATATTTCTGGAAGTAATAATAATCCCAGATAAAATTTCGAAAATTTATCAAAATATAAAAATATATATAATATTTATTAATTATATAAAGTTAAATTAAGGAAAATAGCTAAAAATAGTAAACTAGTCTAGAAAATTTGAAATTACATGAAATAAATTATAGAAAATTCATATGAGCTTGTAATATATTTTTAAACATAAATATTAATATAAAATAAAAGTACATTCACAAAATAAAAAAAATTAAATTTAAATAAAATTTTAATGAAGAAAATAAGAAAACAGCCTTTTTTTAAAAAAAAGAAATCAACACAGTAAACTTTGGAAAAATTATAACATCACTTTAAAAAATATTAAAGGACAAAATATAATTAAAATAACCTATTAACACATAAGAAAAAAAAATTAAATTTAAAGAAAATAGAAAAAGATTTAAAGAAATTTCTTAAAAATCCAAAACAGTGTCTAGAAATTACAAATAAATCACCATTGACTTTGGAAAATTGTTTACTTCATTTTAAAATTATTATAATACAAAAATATATATAAAATAACATATTAAAATAAAATATAACAAAGAAAATAAGATTTATATAATTTAAAATAGACAAAATTGTTAAATAAATCAAATTATACTCAAAATTGAAATGTACATAACTTTTACAGTTTAACTCTGTTTTCAACGAAACGAAAAGCAGTGTTCAAGTTATTACATCTATTTTCATAATAAAAGATAAAATTCAAGATTTAAAAATGATTTGAATTTGAAGTTTTAGAAATCAAAGTTTGAACAGTTTGACCAGAAATTCACTTTACAGTAAAATATTCAAATTATACTAGTTTGAACTATAAATCACTTAAAAGTCACATTTATATTTCAAATAACATAACTTATTAACTTTAATAAATAAAATAAAATATTTAAATCAAAATTTCAAATAAAATAATCAAATTAAACAATTAAAATAAATCACAAAATTCAGGGTTGTTACAGATGATTTGTAATTCATTAATTATTAAGTTAAATTAGAATGGATAATTAATGTGTTGTGTCAATTTAATTAGTAATTGTAAGTTGACTTTATTAATTAAGGTTTAAGTTAATTGATTAAGTAAGGAACAATTAATTTGTAAATTAAGGATTATTAATCAACTAGTAATTAATAATTAAAGTTGATTAATCAAGTGATTAAGCAATAATTAATTTAAGGATAAGGTGATAAATTGATTAAGGATAATTATTTACGTAATTAAGGTCGATTAAGTATTGATTAAAAAGTAATTAATTTATAAGGAATAATAACTTATTGTAATTAATTAAGAATAATTCATTAAATGGTAAATAACTAAGGGTTGATTAATTTATTAATGAATTAATTAAGGAAAATTAATTAAGGATTAATTATTACTTAAGGGTTAATAAATGATTAATTAAAGGATAAATTATTAAACGTTTTGTAATTAATTGATTGTTAATTTACCATAATTATAAAAATTTATTCATAGAAGTTAATCTGATTTAAATTAATCAGATAATTAAATTGATCCTACTTATGGATGTTTGGATTTTATTGAATGATTGAATTGTTTGATACCCCTGATATATGATACTTTATGATTATCCTGATTTGTGTTGTGATTTATGATCTGTGATATAGTTAGTATCTGTGATATATGTATCTGCAAATCTGTGTATGAAAGATAAGCGTTGCAGTTTATATCGCTTATCAACTATATTTCTGTGTTTGATCTGTGATGATTGAATTTTGTTGCACTATTGTGTGTTAAACCCCTGGACCACACTTATACACACACAAATATGGATTTCACGAGGAAATCGATTAAGTCACAGATTTTTGAATAGTTTTAAATTTGAATATTTGAATTCAAATGTTTTGGAACTGAAATTGGGTTTAAAGTGAAAAGCTTTAGAAATGGAATTTCAGAGATGAAATTTATTTTGAATAACTTGATTTAATTTTGGAATTTAAATAATTTGATTTAAATTTGAATTCAATATTTGAAATTGAATTCTATGATTTGGAAACTATGGTTGAGAAAGGTTATTCAACTTGAGTTTATATGGGTTAAACTATTTTAAAGGTATTGATTTGGAAATTTGAATTTAATTCAAAGGCTTTAACTCGGGTAAATAAAATTGGATCTTTCTGGAACGAAAACTAATTGTTTCCAAATGATAAAGGCTTTCACTTAAGTAATGAACGCCCAATTTGTGTTAAAAGGATTTCAAGTTAAAAATGAAAATGATTTTCTAAGTTACGGAAACGGTTTTAAAGTTATAAGTTAAATCTTTAATTTAAAGATTTTAAACGAGTTAATCCAATTGAAATGGAAATTGTTTTATCCGTAAATAAAACTTTGTGAAGCTGGGTGAACTTTGTGAAATAAATCTTTTTGTTTAAAAGATTTGAAAATGGTAATTTGTTTAAACCATTTGAAGGAAAGTTTATGAACTATTAAGTTGTGACTTAATTGAAATCCCATATCCATATGTTTTAAATGTTGCGCTCACTATTCGGTTTAGCTGGAAGAGGACCTCTGTGTCATATAACCCATTCCGAATATGTGATTCGACGTTATGGATAGCATTTGAAGACCGACGGTGAAGACCGGGCATTTGTAAGAACGATAGGATAACCTATCCATTGTCTCTGCACTGGCTGATCCCCGGTATAGAGATTCCCTAAGTGATGGGAAGTTCGATCGGGATTGTGAATACCCGGATTGCAAGGGCTTCTTTTGAAGTGCCTTCGGTTCTGTTCGAACCCGGAACAGACTTGTATGGTTGTATGTCTGACACTACACTTTGAGATATAAAGCAGATTTCTTTCAAATACATATCTGTTGGTGGCGGAGGATTTATTCTCTTAGCTTAACACCCTTCTCTGAGACGTACGAGCTCAAAGGTTATGTAATTGAAGGTTATTAGCGATATACTCCCAATTTGGTAGTGTGGCATGCTGAGTTCTGCTGTGTGTTGATGATCATTGGTTGATCATTTGTGATCAGAGCATGGCTTTTGTATAAAGCGTAGCTTTGTGGACGAGACTACATCAGGACCTCACACCCCGGAAATGGTCGAAACAGGAAAGATGCGGCAAGGTTACGAGGGTCGCGCCCTTTAGGGTTTGTCATTCCCTTCTGGTAAAGGGTGGTATTAGGTATGGAGCCCTGATATTTAACCTATGTGGTTGCTCCAATCTCATTTACTGTGTGGTTGTTGCTTAGAGGCGCCTCGGATAAAGGTCCCATAGGACCGGGGAGTGGCATGCTCGAGTAGTAGTTACCTAGTTACAGAGGTAACCCGGCCTTGTGTTGGCAGAGATCCGGATAGGTTCTTGGGACGTCCCGCCAGAGGCGATCCCATGTGACAGTAGGAAGTTCCTTAGCCTGACCATTTGTTGGAAATCCAATCAAAACAATACGCGCCTTGTACGGTTTTAGTTGTATTACCTGCCATTCACTTATGGTGGCACCCCACTGTTTGGATGGTAGCTATAGTAGGCATAGTTCGGAATGTCTATGCTGGCTAAGATTAATATTCTACCTTCGAAATGTTTTCTGCACGGTGCACTTATAATAATAATATCAAAGAAATTTTCTGCGTATTAAGCATGTTTGACTATCATAAGAAGAAATCTCCTCCAATTCTGCGTTTGCATTGTGTGTGTGGCAGGAGATCTTATGGTAGTTTCATTTTGTAAAAGCATTGCGAATTGATTTTAAAAATTCTCTTGATGTTTTTTTAAAGATAAACTATTTTTGTTGCTCACACCAGTCCCATGACTAATCCGGAGTTTATTGTTTCTTTCCTAAACTCTAGATGCTCATAATTTTCCACACGAGCAGTCTAGAGTTGGGTTTTTCAGATAGTTAGGTTTGGTAAATTATCCGGAGCTAGTTTCAGTCTTTGGATGTGGACGAGACTTGCTTGTCTTAGTGTATCGTAATGTTGGTTCGAGCTGCTGCTGGAGTTCTCTCTTGAAGGCTATCTTAGAGTTATTTGTTCCGCTGCTGGTGTTATCTATTTTCTATCCGCTGTTATTTTATTGTATCATATCTCTGATGTATATCGATATCTGTTGTATCAGGATGTTGTATCAGATGTTGTATATTGATGTGCATTATTTCTTCCACTGTGTTGTTTACTTAATTGTGTTATAAGCTCCGGCGAACCAGATTAGACGTTTGGATCTGCGGCATTCGAATATAAGTGACATATTCGGTGCCGATTTTTGAAGGTCGAGTCAGGATCGTTACAAAAATATCCAAAGGAAATGCTTAGAAACCTAAGAGATGTAGTGGTGTATAGCATACTCAATGATCCACAATACAATTGGCCAATGGAGAAACTATGCAAAGATTCTACATCAAAAAGGCTGTTGCATTTTAACTTCTTAGAACTTTGGATATATGTGAACTGAACCACTTGTGCTAATTAAACTGAGATGGAGTCTGATATGGAGTCTAAGATGGAATCTGAGATGGAGTCTGAGATGAAGTTTTATATGTTTTCAAATGATTGTATTTTATTCTTAGTGTATAAACTGCTCAGATGAATTTGAACTTCTTGATTTGAATTTGATTTGATTATAGTTGTCTGTTTTCAATGCATGAACTACAATGTATAAACTATGGATATATTCAAGTGTCATTTTTATGTGTTTTTTTAATGCTTTTACTATATTTCTGATGTACCAAATAATGTTTTATACTGAAATGCTAGATAGAATTAGCATTATGCGAAAATACATTTCTCAGTGATTGAACTGTGATCAATAATATGTGAATTTATCCATATCGAACTTTTATACGATTTCCAATGTTTCAACTCCATTTCAAGTGTGATGACTATTGTTTACACTATAATGCTAGTTATAACTAGCATTTAACTGAAATGATAAGCTGGTATAGGCAGTTATGGAGATGGTAAGTGCTGGAGTAGAATCATGGAGATGGTGGTTTTATTGTAAGTTAGGAAGAAAAAGCAGTGGGTTGTTGTATGGTGATAATGGAAGCATTGTTGTATGAAGAAATGGTGAAGATGTCAGCAATTTAGCAGTGGAAGTTTGAGTGTGGGATGTATAGCAGCAGAAAAGTAAAGATGTAGTTTAAAATGAAGTAGCAAGCAATGGTGGTAGTTTATGTAGTAAAGGGTAGTATAATGTTGGGGTGGTGATGAGTATATAGGGTGGAAGAAGTGATTGATAGATGACTGGTATGCACATTTGTGACTAAAGTAACAAGATTAGTTTGCACAGTAAGTAAAGTAGTTGTTGAACACACCATTTGTTGTGTAGCAGTGTATGTTGTTTTCTGTTATTTTCTGAAACAGAGAGATGCAGTCTGCATAATGAAGATATCCCACTTACAAATTACTATTAATTATTTTTTCTAACCGCTGTTTCTAACAATAAGAGAAGATATTCCATTGTAGTAAAGAAGAAATATGGGAATAGATGATCCACAATATCATATAAACAATACATCATCATACTGGAAAATCATTACAAAACCACTTAAATAATCTAACCAAGTAATCATATAAATAGTATATCATCATCATCAAATCCTTCGTTCTTGCTCAAAAGCTTATTCAGTTGTTTACAATGACAGATGATGGGTTTCAATGACAGAGAGATGCACACTAATTATAATGAAATGCTAGTTACAACTGGCATTCAATTGAAATGATAAGTACATATAGCATTGAATAGAAATATCAATACCGAAATTAAGAGGGTCAGCAGATATTACAAATTAAAACAAAATAACCAAAACATTTCACATTTTATTTTCTAATGATTTCACAAAGTCTGACTTCATTTTTTTATAAGCTTTAGCAGCTGTACACTTAAAAAACTTCTCAATTACAGTAACAAAACACATAAATTTTCTTAAATTTTTGAAGAACGAAGGCAATTCCTTTTGTTGTGCCAACTTCGTTACGCTGACTGCATCTGTTTCTTTTACTTTGAGAATATCCAAATCCACCGTGCCTCTTCGTAAATGGTCTTCCAGCACCACCAATTTCTTTAGGAGGCCTAATCAAAACATCATTTTCAGCAGCAATTGGCTTATCAAAATCTGGAATTGGATTGATAGCATTAGCATACAAAGATCTGGAAGCATTAACAGTAAAATAGTCCTCCAAAAAATCATAAACTGATAATCTACACTTGTTAATGCACTTAATTGCATGAGCACATGGAAAACTAGTAACTCTCCATTGATTACAACTGCATAAACGATTTTTAAGATCAACAACCTGTGACTTAGGAGATTTAACTTCAAACACAAATACCGAAGACTTAAAAACATCCCAACCAAAGCCATCATCTACTAACTTTGACAAACATTCCTCCATAACAGGACAAAGATATGTTGTTCACAGACAACTTTCCTCTCTTCGTCTCGCTATTTGCTCCATAGCTTTCACACGAATACCATCCAAACAAGAAGTTATAGGCATAACTCTATCTTCCAAAATCCATGAATGAAACTTTCTGCAACATTAGAAGAATATTCACCATAACGTTTTCCTTGAAAAAAAAATCTGCCCAATGGTCAAACGATTTATCTCTTAAATTTTTTTCTACAAATGTACCCCCAATATCTTTAAATTTGAAAAGTTATCGCTCAAAATCATACACATTAGAAGCTCTAGCGCAAAGTTTGAACAACTCCACAATAGATGAATCACCTTTAGCCGCCTTGACAACAATACCAATATTCCGTTCCATGTGAAGTAAACAATAGTTATGATATGAAGAAGGAAATATTTTGGGAACACCTAAAACAAGACCCCATTGACGATCAGACATAAAAACTAAAGACCGATCTTCATTAAGCATTCCTTTCAGATGGGATAAAAACCATGACCAATTAGATTCATTTTTGTGTGAAACAATACCCATAGCAAGAGGAATGAAACCTACAAAATAAATAATTAATGACGGCTCAGTAATAAGAAACATGAATTATATTAAACATCAAAACCATTATTAAATGTTAATAATTTCTATTATACACAATTAAAGTAAATTCAAAATGATATATGAATATAGCATATGTTATTTTAAAGTCTTTTAGTTACCGCTGCATAAAATTTTAGTTCTTGTTTTTGTAAACATTTCTACCATAAACATTTCTAGTCTAACCAGGTCAATCATTGAACAAAATAAAGCCAACAATTCTTGTGTAAACATGGCTGCATTATAATTATGTACAACTTTGAATAAGGATAGTTTAATATATCATTACTAGAAAAACAAATAAGTAAATAAAGCAAAACTAAAGTGAAACTCATACCTTGATTACCATTTTTAGAAGTAGCAGCTAACAAAACACCCGGTTTTCACCTCAAAGCAGCTGCATCTAAAAGTATTAATGGCCGATAGTGTTTAAATCCAAGTAGACTAGTACCAAAACCAATACAAACTCTCTCAAACTGATCGGTTGAACCATTAACTTCCATGGCCACATAACTACTGTTGAATATGCGCTTATATGATTTTTGTTTGATGATAACAAACATATATACATTCGTTTAAATGTATTTGATAATATACTATCTTATTTTTCACAGATTAAATAAATATTTGCTGAATAAAATAAATAACACGAAATTTGAATTCAAACGAATATTTTATTCAAACAAATATTTATTACATCTTTGAATAGTACAATTTCAAGCTCTCACTATAACTATACAACTTTGATTACAATTACATCACATTTCACATTTACAATTCACATTTCACATTTACAATTCACCTCACTACATATCACTCACACTCCTATTTATCTTCAACTTCATTCCAGTTTGAATCCAGCATCTGGGCAATCTGCAAAAATATAAACTAACGCAGTAAAATTGAAAATAAAATATTTCTGCAATATAAAATAAAAGATGAATTTTGAAAATAATATTTGCCTCAGTTATTTGGGTTGTTCGTCATAATTTAAATTTGAATTCATCATACACGAACAACTTGTGACATACACAGTGTATTACTGTATATGCCACAAGGCCGTGCTCGCCGATATATACACTTGATTGTTTTACAGGGACAGCAACGCACAGGTCAAACCCAAATGAAAAACCGGGTTCAACTCACGTGCAATAACATTGAAATTCAAAAATACGACACGAGCACAAGGTCAAATCCGAGTTTTGAAACTGGATTCAACACAAGTGAACATGACAAGAAACAGTTCAATATGAAATGATGAACATGCAGTCAACAAGTGACAACATACTTCAATGACCAAAGCATGGCCAATGCAAAATGCAGATACAAACTACAAAGAACATCAACAACTACAAAACTGCATGCACACGGCAACTACAAAGTGCAAAGGCCATGATCAAGCCAACACAGCAACCATTAACTACAACAGGCCAGAGGTGAAAGCAATACACGACTGAAGTGATGAAGAGAATATAAACAAGTCACAACCACTACAACAGTATGCACCAGTCTAGGCCGCAAGCAGATGCAAGCTAACCGGCAAATGAACAGAGGCAACAAGGTCAGAGAACCATGCAACAATGTACACAGTTCAGAGCAGACATAAAAGGTGAAGCATCACCAAATACTCAACTCAATGCATCAACAAAAGTCAAGACCACAAATGAAATACAACTCACATGTATGCACCAGTAAACCATGCTTCACGATGAACTTGTGGTCATAAACACAGTGACATGCACAGATGTATTCAAGAACAGCATGAACAAGTCAATGACTACAAGCTAACACATTACAACTGACTCAAAGCACAAAAGTGCACAGTTACCATCATGAGCTCAATGAAGACCACAAATATATGCAACATGAACATTTAAACCAGAATACACAGTGGCAACCACAAAATGCAGACAAACTCAAAGCAAGCCGAGAACAAACACCAAGTGCAACTCAGTTTCAAAAGAATCAAAGTATGCCACAACAAAGACAGTAAAATGAACAATGCAAAGAAGGATGCAGTGAAGCATGTACATGAGTGGACTGGACTACAACTCGACCAAATGGCCAACATGATCAAGAAATATAACATGCAGTGCTGTGCAAACACAAGTGGAATGCAACAGTGAAATTCAACATTATCAAAGAGCATATGGAAGGGTCAGACCAACAATGGAACAACAGTTCATATGAACAAGTGTACAAATGCAAAGACCAGTGATATAACTCAAGTGCACCACTGACAATATCAACAACTCAAATATCAAGCACATGAATTCGCAAATAAATTTCAGACTCAAAAAATCAACTACAAGCCCAATTGGCAACACAGCAGCAACATGTACACAGTAAACAAAGACCAAAGTGCATGAACACAGTGAAGACCATAAAGGCAGTGCAACAGTGGTGATGCAGTATCATGATACATTTCAAGTTCATCAGTATATGACAGCAACCAGAGGCAACATCACACAATCGAAGATAACTACAGCACAAAATCAAATACCAACTATCCAAGTACAACATGAACACTATAGGCCGAGGTGAACAATGTAAGGGACGAAGCCGTGGAAGCATAGCAAAGCCAAAAATCGTCACAGTCAATATTGAACGAGTCAATAATCAAAACCGTGTCAACCAAGCCGTGGGAAGCAAGCATCACAAAATATATACGAAGTGACAAAATCAGAATCAATCTCAATCGTTCAAGAATAATAAAGGGACCGAGATGAAGAATTTGACAAATTCAAACAAAATTGATACGAACGCAATTATAGGAATTGGAATCCTATAAATTACCACAAATCATCATCGGCAATTGATTGAGTTCGAACAAGCCAAAATCAAAAAAGCAAAAGGATAAAATACATATCGAAATCACGAATCGAACTCGATCAAAATTGAAGATTCGTGAGCAAAGCAAACAGCATCGAAGCATACAATCAAACTGTATCGAGCGGCGCTTCAATTTTGCACAACCCTAGTTTAAATCGCAAGGAGCAAAAGCAAATTACCAGAAGCCCTAATTCGCAAAGAGGAACAAAGAGGATTGGCCATACTTTCACAAAACAAAAGGAACGGGTTGAAGAAAAGAATAAGGGGCCGGCCTGTATCAATTTCGGCTTACTTTAAGGGTTTAAATTTAAATAGGGTTTTGTTATTTAAAATTGTTTTAATTTGTATTTTCTTTTTAAACCGTTTTTAATTTTCTAGTCGTGTGGCTAGGGGACAAACTACGGTGTGTAGTTTGGGAATTCGCAACTCGGTGGTTGAGTTGTGGTCAGGGTTTTGAGCGTAGAGTTAGATTAGTCAATAGCGGGTATAGCGAGTTTACGTGTGTAAGCGAGGGACTATCTAATTTCTAGTAGAAACCTTGGGGGCAGCACGTAGGCAGGGTTTTGCCGAAGCTGGGTAAATTCTGTGTTGTTCTGTTATTTATATTCTGCAATATCTGTGCTGCTATTCTGTGATCTGAATTTAATTTAATTCATAAGCTTCCGCGATTAATTTTTATAATTTACACTATCACCCTATTCACCCCCCCTCTAGGGTGAAATCGATCCTACAAGTGGTATCAGAGCTAGGAACAAAAGCCGTTTTTTGTTTTAAAAATTTGATTTTACAAAAACCAATTTTTGTTTTAAAAATTCGTGTTTCAAAAATCAATTTTTGTTTTAAAAATTTGTGTTTCAAAAAAATCGGTTTTTGTTTTAAAAATTTGAATTTTTTAAAATGGCTTCTTTTAATAATGCTTTTGCAGAGGGTCAGTCGATAGTTAGACCACCAATGTTCAATGGTGAATATGCTTACTGGAAAAATAGAATGCAAATTTTTCTGAAAACCATTGACGCTTGGAATATTGTTGAGACAGGTTATAGAATACCAACTATAACTGTAGACAATCAGGAAATAGAGAAACCAAAGGAACAATGGACAGAACTAGAAAATAAATTACAAAATACTAATGCCAAAGCTATGAATTCTATTATCTGTTCATTGGATCAATTTGAATTTAATCGTGTCTCACATTGTCTAACTGCGTAGGAAATATGGCACATACTAGAAGTGACTCACGAAGGAACATCTCAAGTCAAAGAATCTCGCCTTGCAATGCTAAGCAGCGAATACGAGAACTTCAAAATGACGAAGGAAGAAAATGTCAAAGAGATGTACGGACGACTCTCCAATATCGTATACAAATCAAAAGCTCTCGGAAAAACATACACCGAATTAGAAATAGTCCGGAAAATCCTCAGAGTCCTTCCACGAAGCTTTGAAGCAAAAGTAACTGCCATACAAGAATCGAAAGATTTAAAACAACTTAAAGTTGAGGAACTCATCGGAAATCTCACCACTTATGAGCTAGAAATGAAATTCAAAGAAGAGCGTGAAGGAGGTGACACTCAAAAGAAATCAATAGCTCTCAAAGGAACAACCGAAAGTGATGATGATAACGATGAAGATGATGGAGCAGCAAAATTGGAGCTGTTGATAAGGAAATTCAAAAAATGGAATCAAAAACGTGGTAACTCAGCTCGAATTCAAAAGGCAAAAAGCAGAATAGCCAAAGCACTAGACTACTCGGAAGAACAAAAGTTTATTTGTTATAATTGCAACAAACCCGGCCATATCAAGCTCGATTGTCCACAAATTAAATCCAGCCATGGAAAGAAACAGAAAAAGAAAAGTTTTGCAGCCACTTGGGATGAAATAGACGAGAATGATCAAAGCGCTGGCAGTGAAAGCGAAAAGGCAGAATTGTGTCTTCGAGGTGATACAACTGACAGTGACGATGACGAGCCAAGTGAGGTATCAAAACTTACCTATTCTGAGTTGCTTATATATTTTCATGAAGTAAACGGTTGTTTTGAACGACTTAGGAAAAAATACGCCAAACTTGAATCTCAAAAAGATACTTTGATAGAATGTAATAAACAACTTGATCAATTAGTTAAAACCTATCAAAGTAGGATCCCTAAGTGTGATAAGTGTCCAACATTTGATGAAGAAATTAAAAAATCAGAAATTAAAATAAAATCGCTTGAAAATGAAATTCTGACTTTAAAGGAGAATGAAAATACTAGGAGAGAGAATTCTATTAAAAAGTGCACACAGTTGTTAAACGAAAATGAATCTCTCAAATCACAAGTCCAACAATTGTCAACGACTTTAGATAAATTTTCAAAAAGTGAAAAATCGTTGAATATGCTATTAGGAAAGCAAACTGTTAATACGGTTAAACAAGGACTTAGATATAATAGTTCGAAAATTGTTGAAAACAAGATTAATCAAGAAAATTCAATGTGCACGATTTGTAGAAAATTTGGACACGATCACAATAATTGTTGGTGTAGACCCAAACATGTGAAAACTATACCGATTTGGGTTCCAAAAGGCACAAATATAAAATCATTCAAAGTTAAACAAATTTGGGTGCCGAAGGGAACAATTATAAATAGTTTTGGGTCTACACAAAATTATTTTTCAAAATTTTCTGCCACTAACAACCATGGACCTATAAAAACAAATAGGTCACATAAATCCTTTTCCGTGTAGGTGTGGTGGCAGGCTAAGGAACAACAATAGTGTTCTCTGGATTTTGGCTGTTCCAGAAACACAACGGGAGACAAAGCAAAGTTCCTTAGCCTAGTATAAAGGTGACAGAATCACAATGGACAACGACGAAAAATATCGTAAAGGTAAAACAGGTAATGATATGTTTTAAACAATATATTAAATGTGATAATCTGCACCATATTCTGAATTAAAATTCAGCCAATATTGAGATTGATGAAAAGATGATGATTTTGTTTCAGACTTATTCAAAATTGTTGGCCAATTATATTCTTATGCCAAAAACGCTATAAAAATCTCTAGATTATTTGAATTATTTCATATATATCAGTTTGAGTTAAAAATAGTGTTTTGTTGGATATTACAATTGGTTTTAATATGGCTAACTCTTTATTCACGATTTTCTGATTATTTACACGGCTTCATTTCAAATTCAAAAGAATGTCATTTAAATTGTTGTTAAAATTGAATTTGAAATTTTTGGTGCACACTTCATGGTTTGGTCAATCAAATTCAATTAATGATGATTTTGAGTGAAAGAGAAAATCAGATGCAGATTACACTGGTAATCTAGTTGATAAAAAAAAATTACTAGTTGAACGTGATTTTTGAGACATTTAGTAACTGCATCGTATTTTTCTTCAAAGAAAATATCTGCATATTCTTCATTTCAAATAATTTTCAAATAGCAGAAAATTTTCTTTTAAAACCCCCTCGAGAAAATCATTTTTGACCTAGTTTACAGATTGGTCGTTTTTTAGAAAAATTGATTTTTAATTATCTTTGAATTTCATGTTTGACCATAGTTTCAGGTTAGTCATTTTTTGAAAAATTAATTTCATAATTATTTTTGAATTTGATTTTAAATGACTATTTTGACTAATCTGACCCCCTAATGATTATCGAAAAGATGAATAGTGAATGAAAAAGTGATGAGTGTTGATATTTATTATATATTATGACTTGAGACGGTATAATTAGTAAAATTTTTTAGAAATTTAAACAAGAGTTATAAAACTTTTTGTTGGTAAAAATTCCATGACCATCTCTATACCTATCATATTTCTATCAACCATCACTCATCAAAATTCTATATAGTTTGTCGATATGTGGTACTTTAAACAGGAATCCTTCGTTTTTCATTTTCACATTTTTTAAAAAAAAAATAAAAAAAAAATAAATAAAAAAATAAAAAAATAAAAAAATAAAATAAAATAAATAAATACCAAAGTATTCACTCTCATTTAAAAGTCCTCACGGTTATGCATGGGTGAATTACTTGGAATTTGTTATATGCTTCCATGCTCATTTAAAAGTCCTCGCGGTTATGCATGTATGGAACGCATATCAAAAGTTGATTTGTAAAATAAACAAGTTGATTCTAATCCCATTTAAAAGTCCTCACGGTTATGCGTGGTTAGAAGATACTTGAATTCATTTTTTTTAAAATAAAATTGGAATACTACTAATCTCATTTAAAAGTCCTAACGGTTATGCATGGTTAGTAGATATTCAAAATTCCTGATATAAATATACCACAAATAGACACAACTGTATGGTTTTATATGATGACATCATTTCCATCATTCTAAAAGTGGAATATGCGCCTAACAAAATATTTATGATTTTTGTTTGATTTTTTATTGAAATTTAATATTTATATTCAATTGAGTTTTAATGTTGAATTGATATCGATTATTTTTTCTCTATTTTCTCTAACACTATTATTCTTTTGCTGATAACAAAAGGGGGAGAGAAAAGTTAAGATTTTGTCAAATAGAATCAAGCAAAGGTCAAATAATTTTCCATTTGCATATAGGCTCATTTACATATTTTTATTTGTATGCATATATGTAGGGGGAGCATCGTATAGAGAGGAAGCATTTAAATAGGGGGAGCAATTAGGATATATCAATGATCAAATACATTTAACATATACAAAATCTTAAATATATGTTTGTTATCATCAAAAGGGGGAGATTGTTGAATATGCGCTTATATGATTTTTGTTTGATGATAATAAACATATATACATTCGTTTAAATGTATTTGATAATATACTATCTTATTTTTCACAGATTAAATAAATATTTGCTGAATAAAATAAATAACACGAAATTTGAATTCAAACGAATATTTTATTCAAATAAATATTTATTACATCTTTGAATAGTACAATTTCAAGCTCTCACTATAACTATACAACTTTGATTACAATTACATCACATTTCACATTTACAATTCACATTTCACATTTACAATTCACCTCACTACATATCACTCACACTCGTATTTATCTTCAACTTCATTCCAGTTTGAATCCAGCATCTGGGCAATCTGCAAAAATATAAACTAACGCAGTAAAATTGAAAATAAAATATTTCTGCAATATAAAATAAAATATGAATTTTGAAAATAATATTTGCCTCAGTTATTTGGGTTGTTCGTCATAATTTAAATTTGAATTCATCATACACGAACAACTTGTGACATACACAGTGTATTACTGTATATGCCACAAGGCCGTGCTCGCCGATATATACACTTGATTGTTTTACAGGGACATCAACGCACAGGTCAAACCCAAATGAAAAACCGGGTTCAACTCACGTGCAATAACATTGAAATTCAAAAATACGACATGAGCACAAGGTCAAATCCGAGTTTTGAAACTGGATTCAACACAAGTGAACATGACAAGAAACAGTTCAATATGAAATGATGAACATGCAGTCAACAAGTGACAACATACTTCAATGACCAAAGCATGGCCAATGCAAAATGCAGATACAAACTACAAAGAACATCAACAACTACAAAACTGCATGCACACGGCAACTACAAAGTGCAAAGGCCATGATCAAGCCAACACAGCAACCATTAACTACAACAGGCCAGAGGTGAAAGCAATACACGACTGAAGTGATGAAGAGAATATAAACAAGTCACAACCACTACAATAGTATGCACCAGTCCAGGCCGCAAGCAGATGCAAGCTAACCGGCAAATGAACAGAGGCAACAAGGTCAGAGAACCATGCAACAATGTACACAGTTCAGAGCAGACATAACAGGTGAAGCATCACCAAATACTCAACTCAATGCATCAACAAAAGTCAAGACCGCAAATGAAATACAACTCACATGTATGCACCAGTAAACCATGCTTCACGATGAACTTGTGGTCATAAACACAGTGACATGCACAGATGTATTCAAGAACAGCATGAACAAGTCAATGACTACAAGCTAACACATTACAACTGACTCAAAGCACAAAAGTGCACAGTAACCATCATGAGCTCAATGAAGACCACTAATATATGCAACATGAACATTTAAACCAGAATACACAGTGGCAACCACAAAATGCAGACAAACTCAAAGCAAGCCGAGAACAAACACCAAGTGCAACTCAGTTTCAAAAGAATCAAAGTATGCCACAACAAAGACAGTAAAATGAACAATGCAAAGAAGGATGCAGTGAAGCATGTACATGAGTGGAATGGACTACAACTCGACCAAATGGCCAACATGATCAAGAAATATAACATGCAGTGCTGTGCAAACACAAGTGGAATGCAACAGTGAAATTCAACATTATCAAAGAGCATATGGAAGGGTCAGACCAACAATGGAACAACAGTTCATATGAACAAGTGTACAAATGCAAAGACCAGTGATATAACTCAAGTGCACCACTGACAATATCAACAACTCAAATATCAAGCACATGAATTCGCAAATAAATTTCAGACTCAAAAAATCAACTACAAGCCCAATTGGCAACACAGCAGCAACATGTACACAGTAAACAAAGACCAAAGTGCATGAACACAGTGAAGACCACAAAGGCAGTGCAACAGTGGTGATGCAGTATCATGGTACATTTCAAGTTCATCAGTATATGACAGCAACTAGAGGCAACATCACACAATCGAAGATAACTACAGTACAAAATCAAATACCAACTATCCAAGTACAACATGAACACTATAGGCCGAGGTGAACAATGTAAGGGACGAAGCCGTGGAAGCATAGCAAAGCCAAAAATCATCACAGTCAATATTGAACGAGTCAATAATCAAAACCGTGTCAACCAAGCCGTGGAAAGCAAGCATCACAAAATATATACGAAGTGACAAAGTCAGAATCAATCTCAATCGTTCAAGAATAATAAAGGGACCAAGATGAAGAATTTGACAAATTCAAACAAAATTGATACGAACGCAATTATAGGAACTGGAATCCTATAAATTACCACAAATCATCATCGGCAATTGATTGAGTTCGAACAAGCCAAAATCAGAAAAGCAAAAGGATAAAATACATACCGAAATCACGAATCGAACTCGATCAAAATTGAAGAGTCGTGAGCAAAGCAAACAACATCGAAGCATACAATCAAACTGTATCGAGCGGCGCTTCAATTTTGCACAACCCTAGTTTAAATCGCAAGGAGCAAAAGCAAATTACCAGAAGCCCTAATTCGCAAAGAGGAACAAAGAGGATCGACCATACTTTCATAAAACAAAAGGAACGGGTTGAAGAAAAGAATAAGGGGCCGGCCTATATTAATTTGGGCTTACTTTAAGGGTTTAAATTTAAATAGGGTTTTGTTATTTAAAATTGTTTTTAATTTGTATTTTCTTTTTAAACCGTTTTTAATTTTCTAGTCGTGTGACTAGGGGACAAACTACGGTGTGTAGTTTGGGAATTCGCAACTCGGTGGTTGAGTTGTGGTCAGGGTTTTGAGCGTAGAGTTAGATTAGTCAATAGCGGGTATAGCGAGTTTACGTGTGTAAGCGAGGGACTATCTAATTTCTAGTAGAAACCTTGGGGGCAGCACGTAGGCAGGGTTTTGCCGAAGCTGGGTAAATTCTGTGTTGTTCTGTTATTTATATTCTGCAATATCTGTGCTGTTATTCTGTGATCTGAATTTAATTTAATTCATAAGCTTCCGCGATTAATTTTTATAATTTACACTATCACCCTATTCACCCCCCCTCTAGGGTGAAATCGATCCTACAACTACCAGGATTATACTTTTGCAACGCCTCTAAATACCAATGTAAATCATTATATGACATAGCATTTGTTATCCCATTTTTGGTCAAAACTAGAATATCAACGAATGGACGAGGAATGATGGATATCAGGATTGGAGATCGGTTGGAATCAAGGCTACGATCGATATCATCAAAATTTGGTTGAACTCCGATCGGGACGAAATTAATTGGAGATGATGATAAGGATTAGGAAAGGCTATGTTTCAAATTTCAGGTTAATCGGAGTTCGTATGGAGAAGTTATGATCGATTCAAGGTAGGAAAGGCGTGCCGTTCGAACCCATTGAGGAGTCAAGATGGTGCTCATTTCGAATCCATCAGATTCGAACCCATCAAGGTTTTTGTTCATTTCGAACCCTTCAAGTTCGAATCGATCGAAGGCACGACATGCAAGGTTCGAATCGATACACTTCGTGTCGGTTGGAATGGATTCGGCTCTGGGAAGTTTCCATCAGGTGTTGGTTCGACTCGACAGGCTCGTGTAGGAGAGATAGATGGATCTCGGTTCGATGGCAGCAAACCCAGAAAGGTAGCAAGCATGTGGAGGTTCTTCGAATCGATGTGCTTCGCATCGATCAGGATGGGTGCAGATGGCTTATTTCGACTCCAGTCTCGTTCGAATCCATCAGGTGAGAGCTTCGTTACCCATATTTCACGACCACTTCGTATCGATATTAATAGGTACGAACATGACCGTTGTGAAGTTATGGATAAGGGCGAAGCGTGGAAAGTGGATACGAACGCGTCTTCAGGAAGGGAAGCATTCAACACGGCGACAAAGGGGGATCGACCCAGAGAAACAACGCCACGTCACAGGTACGCACGCGCTTTGTATGGATTCGAAGCATGGTCTCGAAGCGTGGATTCGAAGCATGGATTCGAAGGCGACAGGCAACGGACAACCCCAGATTCGAATCCATCATATATTCCAAACCGTTGATCCAAATGCAATGAAATTTTTACAGGAGCTTACATACATGTTGAAGAATGTTCTCACCAAATTTGAGCTTAATTGGATGATTTCTCGATCGATTCGAATGGAGTTCGAATCGATCACAAAGTGGGCCCAACTTCCTGAGGCTGGGCGCGTGGGCCCCCCACGTGCCAGAAGCGGTCTACCGGACTTTTAGGAGAAATATCAGCCTCCTACGCCTATAAATAGAGCCCCTGGTCATTCAAAAAAGGGGTCGGAGAATTTGGAGAGAGAAAGCACGTCCGGACGCTGCCGGAATCATTCCATATCATCATTGCTGCTATTTACCTCAAGTTTTGGACTTTGTAACGGCTGTAATCATCTGTAATCTTCAAGGATAATCAATAAAAGGATAAAAAACTTTGGAGTGGACGTAGGCCGGAGATAGCCGAACCACTATAAAACTTGTGTCTCTGTTCTTTATTTTGGAATTGCTGTTTAATATTTGCTGAAATCTGAGATTTGTGTTTGAATATTATTGATTTGTATTCATACACTGGTGCTTTTACGGTATTCGGGGTTTGTGACCAATTTTGGCACAAACACTTTGGTGCTTTCACTGAGAACGACTAGCACCCGCTACATCGAATTTGAAAGTTGGATTTGAAGATTTTAAAGAGTTTGGATTCAAGGACAATGACTAGGCAAAATAGTAGAAGGCAAAGGGCTGAGAGAAGCCAACAGGAAAGAAGTCAACAAGCATCCTCCGAAGCTGGGGAAGGACATGCTTCAATCTACATAACCCGGGACGAAATGGAGGCTATGGCAAATTCTTTGCAAGAGAGATTGTTGAAGAGCCAACAGGAAATGATGCAGGCTTTCTTCGAGCAAATAAGAGCTGCAGGGATGCAGAACCTAGGGACAGCAACAGCCGCTGTGGATGCAGGACAAGGGACTAGAGTTGTGGAACCCAATGGAGGACAGGATACAGAGCCACAAAGCAATCAACAAGGGCTTGGGGGCAGACCCACAGGATCCAACACAGGAGGACCTCTGGAAGGGGTTCAACAGGCTAGAACCAACGTTGCTACTAACGAGCCACATGAAGAGTATGTGCCGGAGTTCCTTCAGGGGCAACCCCCGACGGACAACGCTGGATTGGTAGAGATGATTAGGAAAACTGTGCGAGGTGGTTTGGCCAAAGGAGACTTGGAAGGAGTGAACAGGAGTCCGTTTGCTCGGGAAATAAGGATGGCTCAGAATCCACCTAAGTTCAAGTTGCCTAGCGTGGAGGTATACGATGGCAAGGCAGATCCAACGGATCACTTGATGAGGTACACCAGACACATGGAGGTGCTGGGGGCATCGGAGGAAGTGATGGCCCGATGCTTCCCTTTGTATTTGACGGACTTAGCTGCGATGTGGTTTAGGCAGCTGGAAGAAGGATCTATTAGGACTTGGAGGGAATTAGTGGAAAGGTTTTTGGGGCAGTTTCGGGTTCGTGTCAAGAGACCGAAGAACGTGATGACATTAACATCGGTAAAGCAAAGGATGGATGAATCGCTTAGAGCTTTTCTAACTCGATTCAGCGCGGCAGTCGCTTCGGTGGATCGGCCTGATCCATCGATGGTTTTAATGGCAGCAGTATCAGGAGTCAGGGAGGACTCTGATTTCAAGGTATCTCTGATACGAGATCCCCCACAAGATCTCGACGAATTCTTTCACGAGGAAGAAAGGTTCCTTCGGCAAGAAGATGCAAGTACGGATTTAAAGGTGAAAAAGGTTAATGTAACTCAGGGTGTAGGACCATTCAGCAAAGGTTTGGATAAAGATAAAGGGAAAAGGAAGATGGACGATGATTCTGGAAATGCTAGGAAGCGATGGAAGGATCCAAAGTTTTCCACATACACAGGATTGAACGAGACGCTGGAGCGGATATACCTGGATACTCGGAATCGCCTTCCTTATCGGAGGTCGGCTAGGAGAGAACCAACAGAACGGGAAAGGACATCAGGAAGGCACTGCCTCTTCCATGATTTAGATGGACATGATACCAATAGCTGCAGGCACTTAAAGGATATAATCGAGGAGCATGTAAGGAATGGACAGCTACAGCAATATGTCGGAACTCGGAATGCAACGGTGGAGCAGGAGCAACCACCGACAACCTCTCGCCGTGATGATGGGAGGCCCAGGGATGATGGTCGATTGATCATCCACTGATCAGGATAATGTGAAATAAGTAGCGAACTACTGGCAAGCAACTAAGTCATTTACACATGTATGGGGACGGAGATAGCCTCTAGGCATGCTCTGAATGACGATAAACTGCGATGCTGTGGTTTGCGAAATTTATCTTTTGCTTTTTTGATGGGACACTGCTTTTCTCTTTGAATTTGGTTTTGGAGTTCGGATCGAACTCCTGGTTTTGCTTGTTTTTTGATTTGGATTCCCCACTGGATGATTGTTTTTGGTTCTGGATGCCGGTTTGAATTTTTGATTCTTTGATTTCGATTTGGACTTTTGGTATTTGGATTCCGGATTGGATTCTGATTGGATTTTCATCTGGTTTTTGATAAACGGTCGTCGGGTATGGATTATGCCTCGCATGGGGTGGGTCACTTTGCCCGAACATGGTAGATTGACTCATTCAGGTCGTCGAGTATGGACTATGCTCGGCAAGGGTCCGGAGTGACCAGGATATGGCCTAGGACTTTGGCCCCATATTATCGATTATTATTTCAGGTCGTCGAGTATGGACTATGCTCGGCAAGGATCCGGAGAGACCAGGATTCGGCTTAGGACTTAAGCCATGGCATCGTACAGCGTCCAGGGATACTGGACCAAGGTCGTCAAGTGTGGATTACGCTTGGAAAGAACCCGGAGAGGTTAGCTCAACGTCCAGGGACACTGGACCAAGGTCGTTAGGTGTGGATTACGCTTGGCAAGAACCCGGAGAGGTTAGCTCAACGTCCAGGGACACTGGACCAAGGTCGTCAAGTGTGGATTACGCTTGGCAAGAACCCGGAGAGGTTAGCTTAACATCCAGGGACACTGGATCACGGCCGTCAGGTGTAGATTGCGCTTGGCAAGAGCCCGAAGAGGTTATGGATTTGGATATCGACCCGGAGAGGTCCTGGATTCGGTTATTGGCTATTGGACAAGGATGGATTGGAACTCGGTTGTCGAGTTCGGACGGATATGGAATTGGCTATGGCTTTAGTTATTGGATTTGGAATTGGGCGTCGACTCGAAGCAGTCAAGGATGATATACTCTGGCAATATGGTTGTGGACCTCGGATATTGGATTCGGAACTATTCAAAACACGCCTTGTTATCACAAGGCATGTTTTGGGGGGCAATGTGCTATCCCATTTTTGGTCAAAACTGGAATATCAACGAATGGACGAGGAATGATGGATATCAGGATTGGAGATCGGTTGGAATCAAGGCTACGATCGATATCATCAAAATTTGGTTGAACTCCGATCGGGACGAAATTAATTGGAGATGATGATAAGGATTAGGAAAGGCTATCTTTCAAATTTCAGGTTAATCGGAGTTCGTATGGAGAAGTTATGATCGATTCAAGGTAGGAAAGGCGTGCCGTTCGAACCCATCGAGGAGTCAAGATGGTGCTCATTTCGAATCCATCAGATTCGAACCCATCAAGGTTTTTGATCATTTCGAACCCTTCAAGTTCGAATCGACCGAAGGCACGGCATGCAAGGTTCGAATCGATACACTTCGTGTCGGTTGGTATGGATTCGGCTCTGGGAAGTTTCCATCAGGTGTTGGTTCGACTTGATAGGCTTGTGTAGGAGAGATAGATGGATATCGGTTCAATGGCAGCAAACCCAGAAAGGTAGCAAGCATGTGGAGGTTCTTCGAATCGATGTGCTTCGCATCGATCAGGATGGGTGTAGATGGCTTATTTCGACTCCAGTCTCGTTCGAATCCATCAGGTGAGAGCTTCGTTCGAACCCATATTTCACGACCACTTCGTATCGATATTAATGGGTACGAACATGACCGTTGTGAAGTTATGGATAAGGGCAAAGCGTGGAAAGTGGATACGAACGCGTCTTCAGGAAGGGAAGCATTCAACATGGCGACAAAGAGGGATCGACCCAGAGAAACAGCACCACGTCACAGGTACGCACGCGCTTTGGATGGATTCGAAGCATGGTCTCGAAGCGTGGATTCGAAGCATGGATTCGAAGGCGACATGCAACGGACAACCCCAGATTCGAGTCCATCATATCTTCCAAACCGTTGATCCAAATGCAATGAAATTTTTACAGGAGCTTACATACATGTTGAAGAATGTTCTCACCAAATTTGAGCTCAATTGGATGATTTCTCGATCGATTCGAATGGAGTTCGAATCGATCACAAAGTGGGCCCAACTTCCTGAGGCTGGGCGCGTGGCCCCCCCCACGTGCCAGAAGCGGTCTACCGGACTTTTAGGAGAAATATCAGCCTCCTACGTCTATAAATAGAGCCCCTGGTCATTCAGAAAAGGGGTCGGAGAATTTGGAGAGAGAAAGCACGCCCGGACGCTGCCGGAATCATTCCATATCATCATTGCTGCTATTTACCTCAAGTTTTGGACTTTGTAACGGCTGTAATCATCTGTAATCTTCAAGGATAATCAATAAAAGGATAAAAAACTTTGGAGTGGACGTAGGCCGGAGATAGCCGAACCACTATAAAACTTGTGTCTCTGTTCTTTATTTTGGAATTGCTGTTTAATATTTGCTGAAATCTGAGATTTGTGTTTGAATATTATTGATTTGTATTCATACACTGGTGCTTTCACGGTATTCGGGGTTTGTGACCAATTTTGGCACAAACACTTTGGTGCTTTCACTGAGAACGACTAGCACCCGCTACATCGAATTTGAAAGTTGGATTTGAAGATTTTAAAGAGTTTGGATTCAAGGACAATGACTAGGCAAAATAGTAGAAGGCACAGGGCTGAGAGAAGCCAACAGGAAGGAAGTCAACAAGCATCCTCCGAAGCTGGGGAAGGACAGGCTTCAATCTACATAACCCGGGACGAAATGGAGGCTATGGCAAATTCTTTGCAAGAGAGATTATTGAAGAGCCAACAGGAAATGATGCAGGCTTTCTTCGAGCAAATAAGAGCTGCAGGGATGCAGAACCTAGGGACAGCAACAGCCGCTGTGGATGCAGGACAAGGGACTAGAGTTGTGGAACCCAATGGAGGACAGGATACAGAGCCACAAAGCAATCAACAAGGGCTTGGGGGCAGACCCACAGGATCCAACACAGGAGGACCTCTGGAAGGGGTTCAACAGGCTAGAACCAACGTTGCTACTAACGAGCCACATGAAGAGTATATGCCGGAGTTCCCTCAGGGGCAACCCCCGACGGACAACGTTGGATTGGTAGAGATGATTAGGAAAACTGTGCGAGGTGGTTTGGCCAAAGGAGACTTGGAAGGAGTGAACAGGAGTCCGTTTGCTCGGGAAATAAGGATGGCTCAGAATCCACCTAAGTTCAAGTTGCCTAGCGTGGAGGTATACGATGGCAAGGCAGATCCAACGGATCACTTGATAAGGTACACCAGACACATGGAGGTGCTGGGGGCATCGGAGGAAGTGATGGCCCGATGCTTCCCTTTGTATCTGACGGACTTAGCTGCGATGTGGTTTAGGCAGTTGGAAGAAGGATCTATCAGGACTTGGAGGGAATTAGTGGAAAGGTTTTTGGGGCAGTTTCGGGTTCATGTCAAGAGACCGAAGAACGTGATGACATTAACATCGGTGAAGCAAAGGATGGATGAATCGCTTAGAGCTTTTCTAACTCGATTCAGCGCGGCAGTCGCTTCGGTGGATCGGCCTGATCCATCGATGGTTTTAATGGCAGCAGTATCAGGAGTCAGGGAGGACACTGATTTCAAGGTATCTCTGATACGAGATCCCCCACAAGATCTCGACGAATTCTTTCACGAGGAAGAAAGGTTCCTTCGGCAAGAAGATGCAAGTACGGATTTAAAGGTGAAAAAGGTTAATGTAACTCAGGGTGTAGGACCATTCAGCAAAGGTTTGGATAAAGATAAAGGGAAAAGGAAGATGGACGATGATTCTGGAAACGCTAGGAAGCGATGGAAGGATCCAAAGTTTTCCACATACACAAGATTGAACGAGACGCTGGAGCGGATATACCTGGATACTCGGAATCGCCTTCATTATCGGAGGCCGGCTAGGAGAGAACCAACAGAACGGGAAAGGACATCAGGAAGGCACTGCCTCTTCCATGATTTAGATGGACATGATACCAATAGCTGCAGGCACTTAAAGGATATAATCGAGGAGCATGTAAGGAATGGACAGCTACAGCAATATGTCGGAACTCGGAATGCAACGGTGGAGCAGGAGCAACCACCGACAACCTCTCGCCGTGATAATGGGAGGCCCAGGGATGATGGTCGATTGATCATCCACTGATCAGGATAATGTGAAATAAGTAGCGAACTACTGGCAAGCAACTAAGTCATTTACACACGTATGGGGACGGAGATAGCCTCTAGGCATGCTCTGAATGACGATAAACTGCGATGCTGTGGTTTGCGAAATTTATCTTTTGCTTTTTTGATGGGACACTGCTTTTCTCTTTGAATTTGGTTTTGGAGTTCGGATCGAACTCCTGGTTTTGCTTGTTTTTTGATTTGGATTCCCTACTGGATGATTGTTTTTGGTTCTGGATGCTGGTTTGAATTTTTGATTCTTTGATTTCGATTTGGACTTTTGGTATTTGGATTCCGGATTGGACTCTGATTGGATTTTCATCTGGTTTTTGATAAACGGTCGTCGGGTATGGATTATGCCTGGCATGGGGTGGGTCACTTTGCCCGAACGTGGTAGATTAACTCATTTAGGTCGTCGAGTATGGACTATGCTCGGCAAGGGTCCGTAGTGACCAGGATATGGCCTGGGACTTTGGCCCCATATTATCGATTATTGTTTCAGGTCGTCGAGTATGGTCTATGCTCGGCAAGGATCTGGAGAGACCAGGATTCGGCTTAGGACTTAAGCCATGGCATCGTACAACGTCCAGGGACACTGGACCAAGGTCGTCAAGTGTGGATTACGCTTGGCAAGAACCCGGAGAGGTTAGCTCAACATCCAGGGACACTGGACCATGGTCGTCAGGTGTGGATTACGCTTGGCAAGAACCCGGAGAGGTTAGCTCAACGTCCAGGGACACTGGACCAAGGTCGTCAAGTGTGGATTACGCTTGGCAAGAACTCGGAGAGGTTAGCTTAACATCCAGGGACACTGGATCACGGCCGTCAGGTGTAGATTGCGCTTGGCAAGAGCCCGAAGAGGTTATGGATTTGGATATCGACCCGAAGAGGTCCTGGATTCGGTTATTGGCTATTGGACAAGGATGGATTGGAACTCGGTTGTCGAGTTCGGATGGATATGGAATTGGCTATGGCTTTAGTTATTGGATTTGGAATTGGGCGTCGACTCGAAGCAGTCAAGGATGATATACTCTGGCAATATGGTTGTGGACTTCGGATATTGGATTTCGAACTATTCAAAACACGCCTTGTTATCACAAGGCATGTTTTGGGGGGAAAAGTGTTATCCCATTTTTGGTCAAAACTGGAATATCAACGAATGGACGAGGAATGATGGATATCAGGATTGGAGATCGGTTGGAATCAAAGCTACGATCGATATCATCAAAATTTGGTTGAACTCCGATCGGGACGAAATTAATTGGAGATGATGATAAGGATTAGGAAAGGCTATGTTTCAAATTTCAGGTTAATCGGAGTTCGTATGGAGAAGTTATGATCGATTCAAGGTAGGAAAGGCGTGCCGTTCGAACCCATCGAGGAGTCAAGATGGTGCTCATTTCGAATCCATCAGATTCGAACCCATCAAGGTTTTTGTTCATTTTGAACCCTTCAAGTTTGAATCGATCGAAGGCACGGCATGCAAGGTTCGAATCGATACACTTCGTGTCGGTTGGTATGGATTTGGCTCTGGGAAGTTTCCATCAGGTGTTGGTTCGACTCGATAAGCTCGTGTAGGAGAGAAAGATGGATATCGGTTCGATGGCAGCAAACCCAGAAAGGTAGCAAGCATGTGGAGGTTCTTCGAATCAATGTGCTTCGCATCGATCAGGATGGGTGCAGATGGCTTATTTCGACTCCAGTCTCGTTCGAATCCATCAGGTGAGAGCTTCGTTCGAACCCATATTTCACGACCACTTCGTATAGATATTAATGGGTACGAACATGACCGTTGTGAAGTTATGGATAAGGGCGAAGCGTGGAAAGTGGATACGAACGCGTCTTCAGGAAGGGAAGCATTCAACACGGCGACAAAGGGGGATCGACCCAGAGAAACAGCGCCACGTCACAGGTACGCACGCGCTTTGGATGGATTCGAAGCATGGTCTCAAAGCATGGATTCGAAGCATGGATTCGAAGGCGACAGGCAACGGACAACCCCAGATTCGAATCCATCATATCTTCCAAACCGTTGATCCAAATGCAATGAAATTTTTACAGGAGCTTACATACATGTTGAAGAATGTTCTCACCAAATTTGAGCTCAATTGGATGATTTCTCGATCGATTCGAATGGAGTTCGAATCGATCACAAAGTGGGCCCAACTTCCTGAGGCTGGGCGCGTGGGCCCCCCCCCCACGTGCCAAAAGCGGTCTACTGGACTTTTAGGAGAAATATCGGCCTCCTACGCCTATAAATAGAGCCCCTGGTCATTCAGAAAAGGGGTCGGAGAATTTGGAGAGAGAAAGCACGCCCGGACGCTGCCGGAATCATTCCATATCATCATTGCTGCTATTTACCTCAAGTTTTGGACTTTGTAACGGCTGTAATCATCTGTAATCTTCAAGGATAATCAATAAAAGGATAAAAAACTTTGGAGTGGACGTAGGCCGGAGATAGCCGAACCACTATAAAACTTGTGTCTCTGTTCTTTATTTTGGAATTGCTGTTTAATATTTGCTGAAATCTGAGATTTGTGTTTGAATATTATTGATTTGTATTCATACACTGGTGCTTTCACGGTATTCGGGGTTTGTGACCAATTTTGGCACAAACAGCATCATCCCCATATATTTCTTTCAAAGCCAACTGTTATTCGCTATAAGCATAATAATATGAAAGATTAAAATTGTACTCTCTTTTAAATTCCTTCATAATATCTTTTGGCTTCTTCATAGGAGCATCTCGAATTTGATCAACGATCAAAGATTTAACAAATCTACTTGAAATATTAACTTTATTAACATCTCTAAGACCGGCTCCACACGAATGATCAAAATTGTAAGTTCTAATAAAAAAACGAGAGAGTAGACCAGGATTCGAAGAAGCATTAAGATAAAACTTACAACCATCCTTCAACCAAGAGCAATTAACTGAAATTCTATCTGGAGAATTTCTTACAAAAATCAAATCATAACCATTTTTTATTTGATATGCCATTAAAAACTCCCGAAAATCCTCAGCTCCATTAAAACAAAAGGCAAGAAAATCTACAATAGTTTTTTGAGAACCTTTCTTCAACATATCTTTCCAATAATAAGAATAATCAGCATGTGAATCACTATTTAAACTAGAATTACTACCAATTGAAGTGCTTTGAACACTTGCATTGCCTAAACCACAACCAACAATATCAGCTTCCTTAACACAAACATTTTCCTTAACAGTAAACTTAAAATATTGACTCTTCTTGAAAATTAGAAAACACACAATACTAATCAAATCTGAATCAGTATCAATGATTATATTCTTATTCTCAAGAACATAAGATATCTCAATAGAAAGTGCACTAAGATGTGGCCAAACTTCACAGATTTCAGTCACACCAAACAAAGAAGAGCCCGTCATGAGTCGAGTAGAATAACAATTCTCATTATGTTCAAAAATAACTAGCAAACTATTTGCTTCATCATTATAGATATCAGTACTGCAAAAGAAATTAAAAAACCAATTAACAAACTTACTTAATGTTATGATACAGCAACAACAGAAAATGTTAAAATAACATAGCATAACAAATCGAAATCAAATTAAGAGCTAAATAAAAGAAATATAAATTAATTAAAAAGCAGATGATAAATGAACGTAGCACAATCAAATTACAACAAAATATAAATACAATAGCAAAGAATGCTATATAAATATAGCATAACAAAAAAAACTACATATGAAATTCACTAGAAAGATAGATGAACAGTAAAATTGTAAAACCTTAAACTATACTGAAGAAACAGAATGATACACAATAAAATCTTACTTTGCCTTTGAAACAAATCCAAAATAGGAACTGAAATCTGGAAGAAGACAAACTATACAACCTAGAAAAACAAAAATATACTTAATAACCGAATAATATTTTATCAGAGAAAGATAAAAAGAATATCGAAACAAATAAAACAATATACCTGAATGTAACCAAATTGTATGATAAAGATCCAGAGCACGATGAAGATCGACGATAAAAAAACACGACGAAGATCGATGACAATCGAGAAGATCGAATACAAAACGCGTCCTTGAATCGAGAAGATCGATGAACAAAGATTAGTAATATCAGAATGAAGGTAGAGAAGAAATAAAGACAAAAATTTAAATTTTACAGAAGTTTGTCCTTAGAACGAAAAATAAAGCCCGCGTCCTTGAGACGAAAAAATATCATCCGCGTCCGTAGGCCCAAAAACAGAAATAAAAACTTCCTCCGACCCATCTTCCTATTTACTAAATATATCATCTCAAGTCATAATGTGTGATTAATATTAACAATCATCACATTTTTCTCAGTCACTATTTTCCTTTTCGATAATCAAAAGGGAGTCGGATTATTTTATGTAGGCATTTAAGATCAAATATAAAATCAAATTTCTGAAATGCCTAAAATGAGATGAAGTCAACAAAAACTATTTTCTAGAAGGGGATTTGTAAAAAAGTGCACCAATTTATAATTATTTGAAACGAAAATTATGTAGATATTTTCTTTGAAAAAATGTGATGCAATTAACAAATGTCTCAAAATAAAACATGTTACACTAGTACTTTTTCTATCAACTAGACTATCAGTGTAATCTGCATATGAATTCCCTTTTGACTCAAAGTTATCTTTAGATAAATATCATAGACCAAACTGTGATATGTGCAACAAATACTATCTAATCCATTTACAGCTTTTAAAATGTGATTCCTTAAGAATTTGATTGAAAACGTGCATATAAACAACTAGTGAACATAGTGTCAGATCTAGAAGCAGTAAGATAAACAAATATATCTATATGTATCTAGAGTAATAATCAACCAAGACAAAACAACATCTGTTACTGTAATGGCCCGATTTTTTCGACGTCCGAAAATCAACATCAATACGTCCACTGCATCAAATGCCGAACAATCGAATGCCAAAAACCCGAACCATTAGGGTTAAAGAATAAGGAGGTAGAAGAAGAGGAAACAAACAATAATAGAATCTAAACATCGCAGCGGAATAAAATATAATAGATAATAACCGGTCTTTACTCAAAAGAAAATATATCTGTTTATACATTACATTATCAGAGTACAACAAACTCATAACACACAACTGGATAGTTATCATAATCTATCCTCACCAAAGTGACTATGCACAAGTACGGAAGTACGCTCTTGCCATCCAGCTCGCCTCTTGAGCTCCACGACGTCCTTTTCTGTATTCTGTAATACTCGGTCTAACCCGAGCATTATAATAAAACAATACCCGAGTCAGTCTGGAAAACCAGCGTGAGAAAACACACTCAATTGGATTATTAAAGTTTTCAAAATCATTTGAAAATCAAAAGCATCTCGTAAGACCACGCCACAAATAAACATGTCGGGTTTTTACCTTACGATAGCCAAAACATTTCTTATCATAATCCTCTGATATTATAATAGTGTCTATATACAAATACCTTTTCAAATAGCTGAAATTGTTACATGATTTAGTTCCAGCATACTGGCCACTAAGTGGATTCTACAAACAAAAATCATAAAGGCACGTAGGGAGAATAGATTTTCAACTAATGACTAGGCACTGGGGTACCATCTGTCACAGTACGTGGCCTAGATCATCGTACCGAGGATCCCTCCCGATCCCCTGCAACACAAGACCGGGACTTCCCATTACTGGACAATCCCAAGTAAGATCACCCCGCGGTTGGGATCAGCAACCGTACTACACAGCCGAAATAAAAAGGGACATCTAGACAGGGATGACCTTACCCTAATGGGTGCGACCCACTTAGCCTTGCTGCATAACTCCTGATTTTTAGTCATTCTCGGTTGATGAGGCTCGAGGCTAAGTGTTACCTTTTTACAACATTTCACTTAGTGTAACGACCCGAAATTTTCAAACCCGAATATTCCAGATAGTTATGAAAAAGAAGAAAGAGATAGAAGAAGAAGAACAGAAACACCAAACACCTCACATTCGCAGCGGATAAAATATAATAATAAATAATAAAAGTTGCAAAAGAATACTATATCAGCCGATTACATTCTAATACATCAGAGTTTCACATTATATACAGTCACAAAATATTTACAAATATCATGTCCCAGATTAACAATAATATAATTACAGCGGAAATATTCTATACGCTCCTGCCATCCAGCTCGTCTCCTGAGCTCCAGAACGTCCTAACCTGGAAATCTGTAAAACTCGGTCTGACCCGAGCATTACACCAAAGTAACACCCGGGTCAGGCTAGAAACCAGCGTGAGTAAACCCAACTAACAAGGAATACCAAGCAACATCTTAAATAAACCCGGGTAACATATATCAATTTAACCAATTCGCAATTTACTATAGACAACACCTATTTCACATATCAATTTCAAAGTACCAAACTTAGATATAATAATTCAATTCACTCACATCATTTCATTCCAACCTATTGATTTCACAAATCAAGTTATAAAAATTCGAAGTAGTTTCGGGTACTTCCCAATACCTGACTCTGGTCTCTTCGAAACTCATGATTTTCTAACCTAAGTTATTCGAATGAAATACACAACATTTCATACCAGAGATATCTACTCATTCAAAACATCTAATACCATTCAATCATTTAAAAGCAAATTTAATAGCTTCCAAATTAATTCAATTGATTCTAATTGAATTTCAATCCTCAAACACTTAGGCCTCTTCATTAATTAATTTCAAATCAATTAATTAATCAACCCTTCCTTATTTCATCTTAATTAATCATCCTGGATTAATTAACCTCCAGTTTCATTCAAGTAATTATCTTTAATAATTTATTTTACTATATTAATTTACCAAATCAATGAGTAGTCTTTAATTACTTCACAAATTAATTAACTATAATCAATCACTCAAATTCTTAATTACTTATATTAATTGATTTCTCAAGGGACTTTGGTTAATTTATCTTAATTAATCAGTCCTTAATTACATTGTTAATTATATAAATTAATGAATTCCAATTATGTTTTGATTTGTTCTAATCTAAATTAATCAATCTTTATTATACTTTTAATTATAAACCCAAGGATTTCAATTATAATTTTAATTTATCCTAATCAAAATTTATTTTTCTTAATTAAGCCACAATATTAATCATTTCAATCAATTCCAAACTATAATTAACTACTCTCTTATTTACTTCATTAAATAAATCAATTATTCCTTTATTAACCATCTAAATTAATCTCTTGATTAATTTCACCAAGTAATTATATTTTATTAATACCATTAAGTAATTTCTATCAACCCATCCTTTAATCAATTACAGCCAACAATTATCACCAATTACTTCACCAAGTATACCATTATAATACACCAGGTTATTATATCCACCAAATTTCACAATTTATCATTCTTAATTAATTAGTAAAATTAATCACCTTAAATTAATCTCATCAATAAGTCATTTAATAACCCTTAATCATTGATCTTTCATTAGCTATATTCGTTAGCCAATCCTTAAAGTACTTCTCTAAGTACTTAACTTAACTTAATCACTTAGTTACAAGTTAATTTGTTAATTAATTCTTAACTTAACGAAAATTGAAATCCGATAATAACTTACTATTACGGATCCAATGGAACTGATTTCGTCGAATTCCGAGACTGTGCCTTGGAAGCCTATTTTTAATTATCGATTTAAACGACATATTATTAAAACTGAACAAATTACCTTTAAATTAAATTCCAACCATTTTATTATCTTCAGTATCATCATTATAAATTTTATAAGCCTTCCAATTATTTTAAACAGGCTTAGAATCTCGAATTCAACAAATTACCCAATTTCAATTATTAAATTCAATATTTCAACTATATAATTCAATAATTTTGGCAAGGCCGACGGGGTTAAATGGACCCCGACCATTTATTACTACACCAGAGAAAACTACACACAAACAACAGAATACAGGGAACATTTGGCATAGCAAGCACGGGGGAAAAAACAAAAACAAAAGAAAGAGAGGAAGACAACAACTAAATGTTTAGTAGAAAGGAAGCTCGTATCCCAGGCTCAATTGCGAACGACAGCTGCCCCAAAGAAAGACATATCTCACACATTATCCACCTTTTAAACACCACGTCAATTTTAGCATTAACAACATCAAAAAGCCTGGCATTTCTCTCCCTCCAAACAGCAGAAATAAAGCTTTTAAGAACTACATTGAAGATTCTTCCTCTTTCGTTATTGATTCCAGCATGATAATAGACTCTTTCCCATTCAGTTCGATTGTCGTGGGATACATTCTGCCTATGAAGCCTCGCCATCACGGATATCCAGATTAGTTTTATAAAGGCGCACTCGAAGAACAAATGTTCGACCGATTCAGGCATATAACTGCAGAATTTGCATGAGAGGTTAAAGCCCAAACCCATGCAAGCAAGCTTCGCATTAGTCAGCAATGCGCGATTCAAAACTTTCCAAAGCATGAAGTCATGTCTCATACTGCTATCTCTTCCCCACGTACGTTTCCACCATTTCCATTGCGGTCTAGCTCTGTTCTTCATCATAAATTCGTATATGTCTCCAATTTTGAAGGTAGCTCTCTTGTCCCCCCACAGTATACGCGTAGCTACATCTGAGACAGGCGTAAAGTTGCTAATTCTTCTCCATATATCATGTATCCTCGGGTTTGACCATGAAGTACGTGCATTTTGTATGTTGTGTAGAATGTCCCTAACTTTGGCTGCATGGTGAATACCAGCCTGTTGCGTTTCACAGTGATTAAGTTGTCGCCTTAGGATGAGACCCGCCTCCAACCAAGGGTCATCCCAGAATTTCACACTATACCTTGGGTTCGTGTTCATTTGGATGAGTGGAAGAACCTTATCTTTGAGTTTGAATATGCACTGCCACGTCCAACTCAAATTTTGAGGCTTGGACATGCACCATATACTCCTCCCTTTGATCACATTCTTGTCAGACCATTCAGCCCAAAGACTGTCATTGCGATTATAAAAAGTATCAATATGCTTAGCGAAGGCTGCCATGTTCCATTGTTTTAAGTTGAGAATACCCAACCCCCCCTTATCCATTGGTATTTCAACTAAACTAAATTTGATCGGAGCTATATATCTACCTGATGTTCTGCCCTTCCAAAGATATCTCATGAAAGCACCTCTGATCATTTTAATCAATTTAAAGGGAAGAATGTAGGTTCTAGCCCAGTACACTTGCATAGAGAAGATCACGGATTTTATGAGAGTTAATCTTCCAGCTTGACTGAGCAACTTGGAAGTCCAACAGCTCAACTTGGCAGTAATTCTATCGAAAAGAGGAAGGCAATGGTTCGAAGTGATTCTAGAGGTTGTAACTGGAAGACCCAAGTAAGAAATTGTATTGTGATTTAGAGATAACCCAGTGATTTGAGAAATAAGAGCACATTGCTCAGAACTAACACCAGCAACGGTGATGTCAGATTTTAGGAGATTCACTTTCAACCCCGTCATTTCATAGAATTTGTCAAGTATGTGCATGATGTTAGTAAGAGTACAGGTGTCAGGAGTACAGAACACAACAAGATCATCAGCAAACATCAGAGCAGAGATCCTTGGTTCAGTGCAGAAAGGATGAAGCTTGAATTTACCTTGATTAATTATCCTGTCAATCATTCTTGTTAAAAGCTCCATGACAAGAATAAAAATATAAGATGATAGGGGGTCTCCCTGTCTAATCCCTTGTTTACTGACGAAAAAACCCTCATTCCTGCCATTCAAACTAACAGAAAAGGTGGGAGTAGAGATGCATTCGTAAATCCAAGCAATGAAATGTGGTGGAAAGTCCATGAACCCCATGACCCTAACAATGCTGTTCCATTGCAGCATATCAAATGCCTTCATTATATCCAGTTTCAACATTGCTCTAGGAGAAACATTCCTGCGCTTATATCCCTTAATGAGTTCATGGGATAGGAGAACATGATCCAAGATGCTCCTACCAGGTAAGTAGGCAGCCTGATTCTTAGACACTATGGTTGGAAGCACATTCTTAAGTCTGATAGCTATGACCTTGGCGATACATTTGTATATCGTATTACAACAGGAGATGGGACGGTATTCATTAACATTGTGAGCATTCTTGGTCTTGGGAATCAGTGCTATGTTAGTATAGTTGAATGACCTGTAGAGTTTTCCTTTTTTAAAAAAGAGAAGAATTGCATTAGTAACGTCGTCAGAGACAATAGACCAATAGGTTGTATAGAATAAGGCGTTCAGACCATCCGGTCCACCACAAGATTCGGTATTTAAAGAGAACATAGCCTGCTTTATTTCTTCATGAGTTACTTCATTGCAAAGACTAGCTTTCTGAGCTATATTGAGTCTTGGAAGTATGTCACTGGGTATTTGGTCAATTAGTGGCATGAAGTCATTCATATTGCCATATAGGTCGGAGAAATGTTTGACAATAGCATCCTTAACCTTGTCAGGTGTATTATGAAGATTACCATACTTGTCATATATTGTTGTGAAATTTTGGCTTGTTTGCTTATTCTTTAGGCTGGCGTGGAAGTAGGCGCTGTTTCTGTCACCCTTTTCTCGCCATTTGATTCTTGACTTCTGCCTAATCATATCACTCTCTTTACTCAAAGCTTGATGATATTGCGTAGTGAGAATACACTCCTCTTCGGATAGATTAACATTATTGACTGAGGCCATCATTGCTGACTGTACTACAATAAGCCTTGCCTTGATCATAGTACTCAACTTGTCACCTTGACCATATTTATTGTACGCCCATTGCTTCAATTCTTTCTTCGTCTCCTTGATTTTTTCCTGCAAAACAAACAAATGATTTCCCTTTTTAGGCTTTTTCCATGCATTTGCCACAGTATTTTTAAAATCAGGTTCAGAAACCTAGGTGTTAAAAAATTTAAAATTTGTTTTCCCTCTCAAATCCGCTTCACGAAGGTGTATTATTTGGGGGGAGTGGTCGGATAGGAGAGGAGGGGGAAGGAGGTTGAAGAGAAAAGGCCATTTTGTTAAAGCATTGTGGTTCGAGAAAGTGTGGTCGGATATTTAATTATCAAGTAAATATTAATATCTTGAATTCAAGTTGAAATTAACTTTTAAATATTTTAAAATCAATTATCTATTCAATTTCAAATTGTTAGAAATTCCGGGTCGTCAAATTCCTCCCCCCATAAAAGAATTTCGTCCTCGAAATTACTATTTAGGAAGAATGGTTCACCGTTTTCCCTTCCCAAAACCCACAATTCAACATCTTATCAACTAACCTTTATTAAAGACCTTCTATCCTTAACCAACTTCCCAAAACCTTCTATAGCTTTCACGCAATACCCTTTTGTTCAATCATTCGAATTTCAATTTAAAACCAAATTGTGAATTCTCAAAATTTTCTCAAAATTTTCTAACTCCCTAAATTTACGAAAATTTTTATCAGCGTCTCCTTTGCGCGGCTAGCTCGGTACTACTACAAAAGGCCTCTACGGACTTCCAAATTCCAAAAGAAAACAAAAGCCAAGCGGCTACATCAAAAACCCAATCCAATTTCATACAGAAACTTAAATACATACCTTTTGTCGGGCAATTCACATTTATCCTTTGGAATCGAATCCAATTTTCTTTTCCCCTTTTAATACCTGCATATCTTGTTTAACAACAATATTCAATCGTAACTTACAAATCATTTTATACATTCCCTTATATAGGTTTCCATAATTTACTTCTATTCAAATTCGTTTTTTTTTCCGTTTTAATATGAATTCAACTTATTTCAATTTTAAGTATTAAATTTTATTTCCATTTAACTAAGTCTTATTAGTTCCATCTACTATTCTATTTCAGTTTCATATTTAAAATCGTTTAATTGCTTAACAAATATTTTTTAAAATTTTCTAACTCCCAAAATTTTGGCAGTCTCCTTTGTACGGAGGAGCTTTTGCAATTTGACAAGAGATATAAATATATATACGTCGACCCACACGGTCGGAAAAAGCAAAAACAGTTCATATTTCCTATTTTTATTGCGTAGGCGTACCTTATTTAGCATTTTAAGCAAGCAACTTATTTATTTAAGCAATTAGTGCAATCCAAATCCAGCCAAACGACCTTTAAATACCTGTACTTACTCAATTTAAATATGTAAGTGCCATATATAGAAAATTTATTAGCATTTCACTTACTTTCAATAGCGAAACAATGTATTACATACCCAACAAATGACAAATGCTTCCCATAAGCGATTCATATGATTTTAAAGCTTATTCAATTGCTTTCAATCAATTTATAAACCATTTCATTCAATTTCAATGGTTTGGAAATCAATCTCTTACATTCCATTGATTTATAATTCAAATAAGCTCATTTTCACTTCACATGATTCAGAATCAAATTTATTTAATCTCCATTAACTCATAGAATTTAATTACTTTGGTTTACGCCAAATAACAATTATTGTTATGCAATCTCGACGATATTCGCTTAATAGGGTATTCTATTTTATTTTATAGCTACTTTAAATAAATTTTCAATTCATTTTATATTTAATTCCATTTCATTTCTAATTTATCACCCAACCATTCATTACATTTCATTTTATTTCTGCATTAGATTCATGCAAACAATTTATTAAGCTTGGCACATTCAAACTTATAAATTAATGACCATTTCCAAATTAATTTAATCCAAGCTTCTATTTAATGGGCTTTCACTCTTATTCGAAACCAAACTTCCATAAATTCTAAACTTAAGTGAATTTATTTTAGTTTATTCCAAGACCAAACTTAAGTTTCTTCGATTTGATTCTCATTTAATCAAATCCCATTAAATTCAATTAACCCATTCATTTTAAATTCTAATTTCAATTCATCTTCTCAATTTATCAAAATAATATCCAACACATACTTAACTCATTTATACTTCAATTATTATGCCACCGCACTTATGTTCAGTCTGATAATCCTATTCCAATCACAACTTTGGTTTAGTTTTTATTCTATCAGACTTCATTCATTTATTGTTTAATGCCATTAACTCATTTTATATTTCACTTTCTTAATTCATTTTGCTAATTTATTTTATTTATACAAAACCATTCTTAATTTATTTCTACTTACCTGGGTTTTGTTTGCAACCCAACCATTTCTATCATTATTCACTTTCATTTCATATGACAACACTTCTCTTATATCCAATTTACTTGCAAATTTCATTAAATATTATTCAAGTCACATTTGGATATTATTTGCAATTCATCCCATCACTACTTCGATCCCATTCTATTTTATTTTTATTTTTACAACATCTCTTCTTATTTAATTTATTATCAAATCCAAGTCGAATTCTATTAACAATTCGAATTCACTTCCAAATTCCATTATTAACTTAATCTATTTATTTACCCAAGTTAAATTTTATTAACATACTCAATCAAACAATTATTTAGCCAACTAGCTTATTTCCAATTTTTTTATTACAAAAATCACTTTATGAAAGTCTCTTGAGTGCCAAAAATTTTCATAATTCCAGTTTGGATTCTTCTTTATTTTTCCAAAATTCTAACACTTTTATTTTAAAATTTTAGAAATGCTTTTAAATTCACATCATACTATTAAAATAACTCTTTAAAAAAATACTTTTTATAACTCGATGTCTCAACCAGTCCATCCTTGTTCTCATAGAAATTCAGTCATACGTTGATCAGACGTAGAACTGAAAATCTATAAGTACTTAGCAGACTCATTCTCAACATCCAGTGAAAATATTTTTGAAAATATTTTTATTGAAATTATAGAAATCAGTTTTTGAAAATATAGAGGAAATATCTTTGGTGAGAATGCTCTGGAAATCATCACCCCCATCCATGGTCACAGTTACATACCAGGGTTACGTTGCCATCACAAAAAAAGTCCATGCAACTGCAGGCTCTTCGCGGCCTCTCAATTACACCATGGACCCCACACAACAGATTACAGTTACATCCGGGGTTACGTTGCCATCGCAGAAAAAGTCCATGTAACTGCAGGCTCTCCGCGGCCTCTGATTTCGCTATCAAAATGAAACCTCTCCACTCCTACATAGGTCGCAGTCTGCCGATATAAAATCAAACGCAGACTGTTGGCTCTCAACGGCACACACGACTTTCGCTATGTTATACCATAGGTCGCAGTCTAACGATATAAAATCAAACGCGGACTGTTGGCTCTCCACGGCACGCACGACTCCCTCTATGGTATACACTACACATAATCCTCAGGAACTAGTTTTGTCCGGACTCCCCATAGGATCAACTTTAGAACCCCCCCTTGGGGCTCAAGGCAGCACCACCCGGTGGCACTCCTGAGAAGTTCACTTCAAGGGAGCGCCTTTTTCCCCAGAGTCATCATCAAAACATTTTATACTATACACATATAGTATCTTTCAAATCATACACCTAGTATGATATCATACAAAGCTCCTTTACACAAAATCGATTATCCCAAATCTATAATTCTCAAAATAGGCTTTCCAAATTCCAATATTGATTTTACCCAAAATCAAAAGCCTTTCCAAATCTAAAGATTCCCCAAACCTTTTCCAAAATCCTCAAAAGATTCTTTATATATATGCCAATATATATAAATTTTTTAAAACTTTGGATCATTTCAAACTTGTATAAAACCCTTTTATACTTCAATTCTTATCTCAGTTGGGTATTTAAATCAATAGCAGTTTGGACTCCGACCATTTTATATTTAGAAAATAGCTTGAAAATGTTAAAATAGATAAGTAGTTGAAAATAATTATTAGTTTGCAAAATAGCTATAAAATAGGTAACTAACTGTAAAATAGTTGAGAAATGGCTAAATAGTTTCAGAAAATTTAGATAATTGCAAAATAGTTGTAAAATAGTAATTAATTTGTAACATAGTTGAAAAATAGTAATTAGTTTAGAAAACTGTTGAAAAATGGTTAAATAGCTCCAAAAATAATTGTAAAACAAGTATAAAATAATTTGGCTTTAAGAAAGAAAGGTTGTATATATTAATAGCTTAGAAAAATAAGTTTATATCAAAACAATTTATATTGAAAATAGTCAAGAGCCAACTGTTCACTTCCCCAACAATTCAATTTAAATCTCCATTTAAATTGACCCAATTCCAATCCAAATAACTCCAAATTCCATTGGACTTGATTAATTCCCAATTCAACTTGAATCAATCTTGATTTCTTCCCAAATTTAAATCAAATTCTAGTTGATTTTAATCCTGTTCAATTTTAATTATAATTTCATATTATTCCAATCAATTTGAATCATTATCAATTTAATTTCAGAATCCAACTCACTTCAATTTAATCCAAACCAATTTCCCATTTAAAATTTTTAAACTTATACATCTTCAACCACCAATCCAATTACTTCAAACCAAATTCAATTTTGAGCTAATTCAATTCAATCTTGAATTTAAACTATCTCGAATTATAGAAATTCGAGTTAAATTCTCAAAGGTTGGTTTAACTCTTTAAACCAAATTAACCTTTAAATCAAAGTGTTTAATCATTTTAATTTCTGAGCCCAATTTCTCAAAATTCCCATTGTAAATTATTTTTACTTATGTATTTCAAGGTTCAATACAATTTTATTTTAAAATTGTAATTTATTATTCAATTTAGTTTTCCAGTTTGAAGCCAGTTCTTAAACAAGTTTATTTTACAATTCAATTATTCAAACTTATTTTATTTTATACACTACCATTCTCAATTTAAAGATTTTTATTTCCATTAGGATGTTATCATCCAATTTATCTTAAAATGTCCATCCATTTTCAATTTTTAAATCTCAAACCGGATTTGAGATCACACAAACTACTAATTCAAATTAACCATTTAATTTTCCAAGTTAAATTCCAATTTCATCTTGAAATTTCCAATTCTGGTTGCTTTTCCTACACTTATTTAACTTTCCCAAAATTAAATTCCAATTTACTTAATCCAATCAACCTTACTAAATTTGAATTTCCACTTCAAATTTCAAAATTCTTTCCCTCTTATAAGTTCAAAACTTATATCACTTTGGGTTTTTACACCACACTTTAGAGAAAAATCAAAACTCAACCTCTTAGAGTTTATTTCAAATTATCTTTAATATCATGTATATCCATACATATATACATATTTATTTCTTGGCCCTCCCAGCCATGTATTACAATTTTAAACCACCCTTGGTTCTTAAATTCAAATCAAAGTTCAAACAACTCATTGTTTACAATAAGTCTCATTTCAAACTTACCTTTCTTTAAAGCTTTTAAATAATTTAATTCCTAAATTCTAATTTTTGAATTTCATTTTCAATTAATTAAATTCGATTTGGTTGTATTTTTGGCTCTACTTAATTTAATTCCAATTCTAGACTTCAGTTTGGTCGTACTATATTACTTCTTAATTTTAATTTCAATAATTTACAACCAATCACCTTAATATTTATTAGAAGGAAATATTGCTTTATATCTCAAAATATATTTTATATAAAATCATTTAAAAGCTTTATATAAGAAAATAACATGTAGGCTCTCATATATATATATATATATGTATATATATATATGTATATATGTATGTATGTATATTCTCAACTCATTCTAGAGTACTACAGATTCTACTTAATGAGTAATTCCCACCAGAGCCAAGGTTCTCGCTTAACCTTTCTGCTCTGATACCAAATGTAACGACCCGAAATTTTCAAACCCGAAAATTCCAGATAGTTGTGAAAAAGAAGAAAGAGATAGAAGAAGAACAGAAACACCAAACACCTCACATTCGCAGCGGATAAAATATAATAATAAATAATAACAGTTGCAAAAGAATACTATATCAGCCGATTACATTCTAATACATCAGAGTTTCACATTATATACAGTCACAAAATATTTACAAATATCATGTCCCAGATTAACAATAATATAATTACAGCGGAAATATTCTATACGCTCCTGCCATCCAGCTCGCCTCTTGAGCTCCAGAACGTCCTAACCTGGAAATCTGTAATACTCGGTCTGACCCGAGCATTACACCAAAGTAACACCCGGGTCAGGCTGGAAACCAGCGTGAGTAAACCCAACTAACAAGGAATACCAAGCAACATCTTAAATAAACCCGGGTAACATATATCAATTTAACCAATTCGCAATTTACTATAGACAACACCTATTTCACATATCAATTTCTAAGTACCAAACTTAGATATAATAATTCAATTCACTCACATCATTTCATTCCAACCTATTTATTTCACAAATCAAATTATAAAAATTCGAAGTAGTTTCGGGTACTTCCCAATACCTGACCCTGGTCTCTTCGAAACTCATGATTTTCTAACCCAAGTTATTCAAATGAAATACACAACATTTCATACCAGAGATATCTACTCATTCAAAACATCTAATACCATTCAATCATTTAAAAGCAAATTTAATAGTTTCCAAATTAATTCAATTGATTCTAATTGAATTTCAATCCTCAAACACTTAGGCCTCTTCATTAATTAATTCCAAATCAATTAATTAATCAACCCTTCCTTATTTCATCTTAATTAATCATCCTGGATTAATTAACCTCCAATTTCATTCAAGTAATTATCTTTAATAATTTTTTTTACCATATTAATTTACCAGATCAATGAGTAGTCTTTAATTACTTCACAAATTAATTAACTATAATCAATCACTCAAATTCTTAATTACTTATATTAATTGATTTCTCAAGGACTTTGGTTAATTTATCTTAATTAATCAGTCCTTAATTACATTGTTAATTATATAAATTAATGAATTCCAATTATGTTTTGATTTGTTCTAATCTAAATTAATCAATCTTTATTATACTTTTAATTATAAACCCAAGGATTTCAATTATAATTTTAATTTATCCTAATCAAAATTTATTTTTCTTAATTAAGCCATAATATTAATCGTTTCGATCAATTCCAAACTATAATTAACTACTCTCTTATTTACTTCATTAAATAAATCAATTATTCCTTTATTAACCATCTAAATTAATCTCTTGATTAATTTCACCAAGTAATTATATTTTATTAATACCATTAAGTAATTTCTATCAACCCATCCTTTAATCAATTACAGCCAACAATTATCACCAATTACTTCACCAAGTATACCATTATAATACACCAGGTTATTATATCCACCAAATTTCACAATTTATCATTCTTAATTAATTAGTAAAATTAATCATCTTAAATTAATCTCATCAATAAGTCATTTAATAACCCTTAATCATTGATCTTTCATTAGCTATATTCGTTAGCCAATCCTTAAAGTACTTCTCTAAGTACTTAACTTAACTTAATCACTTAGTTACAAGTTAATTTGTTAATTAATTCTTAATTACAAACTATTTAACTTCTAATTACATCATCGACTCATAGACCTTATCTAAATTTATCTTTAATTACTCGAACAACCAATCCTTACTCATCGATTTACAATTTAAACCTATTTAATCACAATTCATAACACTAACAGATTTACTCATCATTCCCAAACACATTCAAAATGTTCCTTTCAAATTTATTTAAACTTAAACATTGTTTTCCTTCAAATTCAAACAGTAAATCAATTATACGGGTCAGAGATTACTCACCTCGACATGAACCACTGCCCATCGTCTCTGCCCTAACTTGAACCTCTCCAAGTCGCGACTGCCATCTCGCGTACAACTATCTCGAAACCCAAAGCTTTCAGACGCCACCGAGCCACCATCGTGAGCCAAGCCATCATCGCGAAGCGAGCCCAGGCTTCGCGAGTTTCCCCCAAACCGTATGCAACCCTATCTTCGACCGCGACTCCCTCTTTGCCCTTACAGCCTCGCGTGCCCTCCTTCAAGCGCAGGAGCAGATCAAACGGTGGCGTGCGAAGATTGGTCGGCTACTCCCTTCAGGTTGTCGAATTGATTTGAAAAAATAGGAGGAGATTCGGCCTCGATTTGGATAGCGAGCAACCGTATTTTTTTTATTTAACTCGATGTCGAGGAAAAGAAATTTGAAAGGAAGAGAATGAATTTCAGATGGAGGAGATACGATCTAAAGAGGGAAAGGGTGGCGTGTTGGGAAAGGAAGAGACGACGTCTTGAGGAAGGTTGCTTATTATTATTATTTTTTATTAATATTCTTATATTTTACAAGCTGTTCGCCCGAACTCCGAATCAAACAAGCCGCCAGGCGTTTATAAGGTTTTACCCGCGTTCCGAACACAATGGAACGTGTTTCGGAAGCTTATTTAATCGTATATGGAAGTTAGCTTTATAAATCGATTTAAAATATTAATTTATTAATTTTAATTTCAATGCGTCTCTCACCCGTACGAGCAAACGGTAAATCCAAACATTACGAAAATTGAAATCCGATAATAACTTACTATTACGGATCCAATGGAACTGATTTCATCGAATTTCGAGACTGTGCCTCGGAAGGCTATTTTTAATTATCGATTTAAACGACATATTATTAAAACTGAACAAATTACCTTTAAATTAAATTCCAACCATTCTATTATCTTCAGTATCATCATTATAAATTTTATAAGCCTTCCAATTATTTTAAACAGGCTTAGAATCTCGAATTCAACAATTTACCCAATTTCAATTATTAAATTCAATATTTCAACTATATAATTCAATAATTTAATTATCAAGTAAATATTAATATCTTGAATTCAAGTTGAAATTAACTTTTAAATATTTTAAAATCAATTATCTATTCAATTTCAAATTGTTAGAAATTCCGGGTCGTCACACTTAGAATGCTCATCGTCCTCCTGACGATGTTCTGAAAGCATTCATCCATACAAGTGCGTCCCGGGTTCGAACGGAACCAAAGGCACTACTCCTACTACATCCATTTTGGAATCACCCTCAGGATTAGTAGCGATTAGCCCTTGCACTTCACTAACCACCCTCGAATCCCAGCTCTTGTCTTCCTCACGAAAACCTTCAAACCGGATCGAAGTGGTTTTCGGGAAATAAATCCCGATTCCGGTCTCTTCGAAACGATCAGCATTGGCTAATATTGATAGTCGGTTATTTAATTATCAAATAACATTCACAAACAATCCATCGGTCATTAATAATTTCTCAAAATATCTTCACAAGATATATCTCCACTATTCAATCCTTTGAAAACAGTTTCAAACATCTTCCTCTCACGGAATAAATTCCTCAAATATTTTCTATTTCCACTAAAAATTGCCAAATACAAGTACTTTAGATTTTAAAATAATTTAAAATACTTTATTATAAAATATACTTTAAAATATTTGAATTTAAAATTACTTAAATTTCAAAATATATGCTTTAAAAATATTTAAAATAAAACTACTTCTTAAATTATATAACTAATTTTAAAAATAAAGGTTAAGCCAAAATAAATTTGAAATAAGAGTTATGAAATTCTATACAAGTTTCAAATAAAACTTTAACCAAACTTTCTTTAAATAAAACTATTTAAAAAATATAAATATTAATAATTATCTTTAAAATAAGAATACTAGTCAAACCTTTCAAATAATTACTACTATAATTAATTTAAATAAATGTTTATTTTTAAAATTTAAACAACTTAAACAATAATTTCTTAAAAGCATTCCTTTAAACAACTTAAAAAAAACTTTTACTTATACTAGAAATCTGCTTTGACAAAAACGTACTTGGCTTTCAGGGAAATACACTTTTCTCCCATACTTTTAAAAATAAACCACAATTTGTTTTTAAAACAAATTCTCATTCCTTTATAAATTCCTACCGTGAATTTATACTTCAAAATATCCACTGATATCCTCTTTACTTTATAAACCAAGTTTATAAATTCCATAGTCTCTCTTTTTTGATAACATAGTTTCAAATACTAAATCAATTTCCAAATTGATTTCAAAATTACTTCATTTTGAAATAAATTCCTTTACTTATTAATTTATTTCAAAACCTTTAATTTCATATTTTACTTCTTAATTATGATTTAAAATCTTTTATCAGAAAATTCCAATTTCATATCTTTTTCCAAAATCCTTCTTTATCCTTTCCAATAAATTAAACCTTGAATTTTAAAATAAATTCTTTACCCCTTAAATAATTTCACTTAAGCTTTAAAATTCATTATTTCCTTTTTATTCAAAATCCCCTTCCCATACTCGGAATTTATTTATTAGAATTTAACAATCAATTCTTATTCTTTTTCCAATTCATTCTCTAATTTATTCAAATTCTCTATATTTATTTTACTTTAAAATTTTCTCTTTTATTTCATTTCAAAAATCCAATCTATACATTTCATATGTCCAAATATATTTGATCAAACATAGCATCCATTATTTTCAATTACCAATATAATCTATCACAGATTATCCAATAATTCATAACACGGAATATTTAACAATCTAAATAATTTTGAGGAATCTAGTTGGATCCCTCCAACCTTTTCCCCGCATCCACAGATGTTAGCACAATATAAAATACCAATTCCACTTCGAGGTGGAATATCGCGGTATATGGGTTTATATAATATCCTCCGCTATTATGTGACGCATAGGGTCTCATCCGCTAAATAATGCGGAAAATCAATCACTCCAATATATACTATATACTACTATGTAATATACCACATCCAGACTGATAATAATAACCAATTGCAATCAATCATTCAATAATTTAAATTTAACTATTTAAATTTAAATAAAACCCAAATGAGTGAGACTAACTCACCTTTAACTTTTTAATTTGCAATCCGATCCAAACTAGCTTGTTTCTTCCTGATTTTAGGCCTTATATAAATATGTATACAGTTTATTAATATTTCAAATGATCGAACAGTCAATTTCATTTAAATTTAATTAACTAATATTTTAGTTTTAAACAAATTTTCTTTTTAACCCAGTAATCCTCAATTTAAAATTTTAACTATCTAACTAAATGTATATCAATTTACAGAATTATACCTTACTGTAGAAATCAACTTCTGCTTATTATATGAATACATATAAAAATCTATACCTGATAGCAACATTGAACACGATTTCAAACCAGACGCTAATCCCCACACCCACGTCGGCTGCTTCCCCAAGGACTCGCTCGAACCCTAGGCGCCGCCTTCGCTGCTCCATCGCACGCGACCTCCCCTATCATACGCGACAACTGCCGCGCCTCTGTCTCGATCGATCGCCAGACCATGGTGCCCCGTCCTTGCTCCCTAACCCAACGAACACATCGCCACTCCATGACCTCGCCCACAACGTGCTCGAGCTCACCTCGCCCTCTAAACCACGAATCGCCTATCAGATCGTGGCTCAATCTCCACGAGTCGCCTGCTTCGTCTTCGGCCATGTGATTTGCTTCCTATTTCGAATCGAACGAGTTTGAATCGATTGCTATGCTGAACTAGGTTTCGGCCATGATTTACTTTTGAATCGAACTGAAATATGAAGTGTTCTTATTTGATTTTATTTCGAGTTAAGCCAAGAGAACGAGATAAATTTGAACAAAATATTTGTTCCGTTCGTTTTTTTTAAGTTTCAAAATACTCGGTTGCAATGAAAGAACAAAAGGGGACATCTATACGCAAATGGTAAAGGAAGGGAAACACGTGTTCGTTAAGGGAAACGTGTTAAATTCGCCTATTTAAATGCAAATATAAATATTCAGTTTAAATTCAAATTCAAATAGTCCCAATATACGTACAGTAAAATTTCGAACCCCTAACGAGGCATGCCGCTAGGCGTTCATAAGGTTATACCCCCATTCCGAACGCAATGGGAAAGGTTCCGAGTCCTAATTCGAATGTATGAAGAAGATAGCTTTTTGGACCCAGTTATTAAATTGAATTTTCGATATAGAATTCAGCGCGTTTATCTATCATATGCTCACACAACTCCAATCACTACGAAATTTAAAATTCGGTAATAATACAATATTACAAATCCAATGGAACTGGTTTTGTTGAAATCCGAGACTATGCCTCGGATGGCTATTTTTAAATGTCGATTTAAACAACATATTTTTAAAACTGAACAACACTTCCAAATTCAATTTTAACACTTCTGCTATCTTCAGTATTATCAATATAAATTTTACAAGCTTTTAAACCATTTTTAACAAGCTTAAAATTCCAGATTTAACCATTTACCCAACTCCCAATAATTAAATTCAATAATTTAATTGCCAAATAAATAGTGATATTTTGAAATTCAAGTTAAACTAGCCTTTAAATATTTAAAATCAATTAAAAATCTAATTTCAAATATTCAGAAATTTTGGGTCGACACACTTACCACCTAAACTTGCAAAATCGTTAGTCCAAACAAATCTATATGAAATAGTTTAAGGATGAAAAGATGATTGGTCAACATTTTTTCATAAATCAGAATCAAAATTAACATTCATTTCTTTATTGTATAATTGGCTGATTTAAATCAGATTAAGGTACAGATTTTCAACATATAATGTATCGCTCGAGATTAATGTACTGTTACCTATTTACCTTTACCGATAATATTTCGTTGTTACCCATTGTGACTGCCACCTTTGTACAACTCTAGGCTAAGGAAACTTTGATTTGTCGCCCATCGTGTGCATGGAATAGCCAGAATCTAGGTGCCAATCTTGTTGTTCCTTAGCCTGCCACCACACCTACATAAGGAAAGATTTTTGTGACTATTTGTTTTTATAGGTCCATGATTGTTAGTCACAAATGGTTTTGAAAAATATGTTTATGTAGACCCATGACAATCTATATTTGTTCCTTTTGGCACCCAAATTTGTTTGACTTTAAGGAATCTTACATTTGTGCCTTTGGAAACCCAAATCGGTATGGTTTTCGTGTGTTTGGATCTAAACCATCAATTATTGTGATTATGTCCAATTTTTTCACAAATCGTGCACTTGGAATTGACCCGATTAGTTAAACTTATAACTCTTTCAAATTGTGTGTACCAAGTCCTTGTCTAATAGTATTAACAGTTAGTTTTGCTAATACCACATTTAGCGATCTTTCTCCTTTGCAGATTTTTTCTAAAATTGTAGACAGTTGTTGGACTTGTTACTTAAGTGATTCAATTTCATTCAATAACAAAGTGCACTTTCGAATAGAATTTTCTCTCCTAATGTTTTCACTTTCTTTCAAAATCAAAATTTCATTTTCAAGTGATTTAATTTTAATTTCTGATTTTTTTCAATTTCTTCTTTAATTGGTGGACACTTATCACACTTAGGGTTCTTATTTCGATAGTTTTTAACCAGTTGATTGAGCTGCTTATTTAGTTCTATCAAACTATCTCTTTATGTTTCAATTTTAACCAATTTCTTCCTAAGTCTTTCAAAATAGCCATTTACCACATGAAAATATATAAGTAATTCTGAGTGAGTAAGTTTTGATACCTCGCTTGGCTCGTCATCATCGCTGTCAGTTATTTCTCTTTGAAAACACAATTTTTCCTTTTCATTTTCACTGCTAGTGCTTTCATCTTTATCTTCATCACTTTCATCCCAAGTGGCCACAAAAATTCTCCTCTTCGGTTTCTTTCCATTGCTGAGTCGATTTTGAGGAAAAATCGACTTGATGTGATTAGGTTTATTGCAGTTGTGACAAATGATCTCCTGCTTTTCTGAGTCATTTAGAACTTTGACTATTCTGCTCTTTAACTGTTGATTTAGGACAGGATTTCCATATTTTCGGTTCCACCTTTTGAATCTCTTTATTAACAGTGCCAATTCAGCCGCTCCTTCATCATCACCATCTTCTTCACTTTCTGTTGTACCTTTCAGAGCTATTGATTTCTTTCGCGTATCACCTCCTTCACTTTCTTCCTTGAATTTGATTTTTAGCTCACAAGTGGTGAGATTTCCGATGAGTTCTTCAACTTTAATTTTTTTTAGATCCTTTAATCTTGAATGGCAGTCACTTTTGCTTCAACTTTTCGTGGAAGATTTCTGAGGATTTTTTGAACAATTTCTAGCTCTGTGTATGGTTTTCCAAGGGATTTTGATTTATATATGAGATTAGATAGTCGTCTATACATTTCTTTGACACTTTCATCCTTTGCCATTGTGACGTTTTCGTATTCGCTACTTAGCATGGCAAGGCGAGATTCTTTGACTTGGGTGGTTCCTTCATGAGTCACTTCGAGTGTATGCTAAATTTTCTACGTAGTTTGATAATGTGAGAGGATTAAATTCAATTTGATCAAATGAACAATAATAGAATTCATAGCCTTATCGTTAGCAAATTGCAGTTTATTTTCAAGATCTGTCCATTGGTCCATCGGTTTTTCAACTTCTTGATTATCTACCATTATTTTTGGTGTGCTATAACTTGTTTCAACAATATTCCATGCATCTATGGTTTTTTGAAAAAATTTCATTCCATTTTTCCAATTTGCATTTTCTCCATTGAACATGGTGGTCTGACTATGGATCGACCTTCAGTAAAAGCATTATTAAAAGAAGCCAATAAAAAATCAAAATTTTAAAACAATTTTTTTTTCCTAGCTCTGATACCACTTGTAGGATCGTTTTCACCCTAGAGGGGGGGGATAGGGTGATACTAATAATAAAAATTAATGTAGAAATAAAAATCAATAGCAGAAAATAATATAGAAGAGATCATACACAAATTTTCTCAACTTTGGCAAAACCCTGCCTACGTGCTGCCCCCAAGGTTTCTACTTGAAATTAAGTAGTCAGACGCTTACACACATAAACTTACGACATCCGCTAATGACTAATCTAACTCTACGTTCAAAACCCTGCCACAACTCAGCCACTGAGTTGCGAATTCTCAAACTACGCCCCGTAGTTTGTCCCAGGTCACACGACTATATAATTGCACAAATTAAAATAGACAATGAAAGTAAAAAGTTAAAAAAATCTAAAACAGAACCCTAGTTTTAACAATTTAAGCCCAACATAAATATTAAACGGCCGAAATCATAATTAAAGAGATAGTCTCCTTTTTCCTTTGAGTAGAACTTTCGGCCGCCTCCTTTTGTATTCGTGGTTGCCTTGTCTCTTTTTCATTCTTCTTCAAAATATAGAGTTTTTCCAAAATTGAAGTCGCCATTTATTATCGATCGATTGGGAGATTAATATGCTTTGCTTAGTCATTCATCTCCTTGGATTTCTTAGCTTGCGGTCGCTTTAATTTAGTGGAGCCCGAATGATGGTATGAGAATTGCCATTTTAAATTTTTGATGATACTTGAGTTAATTTTCTATCGAACTCTCTTTCATTTCGAGTTATTGATTTTTGATTTTCTTCAATGGATTTGTCTCGTATTTTTCTTAAACTCGAATCACGTTGACTTGCCAATGATGATGTGAAAAATTTATATGGTTCGAACCTCTTAATTTTCGTTCGTATATTTTGTTTGAGTTCTTCAGTGATTTTTGCTTGGCCGTTCGATTTTTATCGAATACTTGTGACAAATCTAACTTGTTCAATTAATATTTGTTATTCCAGGATTTTGAATTTTACTCTGTTACTTTGGGTCGGTTTCTTCTTTTGCTCCTATTACTTCGTATTTTTAAATTTGTGATGACTTGATGAATTTTGAATTGTCATCCTCTGTTCCATTTTTCTGAGACTGGAACTTTCGACTTTTCGATTGTTTAAAAAAAATTCAACACAGTTCTGTTTGTCCATTTGACTTTGAGCAATAAATCACGGCTTTATAATTGTGCATGTATTTGTCACTGTCTATATTCATGTATGCTTATGCTCTGGCCTCTCTGTTGCAATTGAGTCTGGTTCATGTTTGAAGCTTCATGTATACATTTGTGCACTTGTATGGTCTTGATTTCTTTACTATGAAAATTTCTGTTCAATTTCATGTGAGGTCTGTATACATTTGCTTCAAGTGCTTCTTTGTGTAGTCTTGCATCTATGTCTTGTATGTAACTTCATGTGTCATTGAGTCTGATGTCATCATGTGATCTGGTTTGTGGTTCACTTTGTGTTGAGTTGCCTTGTTAGACTTAAAGTCTGTATTCATGTTGTCTTTACTCATGCTGTGAAGACCCGCAAATCCATACTCCTTGAATATACACTAATCTCCATTGATTAATTCAAGATGAACAGAAATACGAATTCTCAATGTTTAAGAAAAAGAAAAAGCAGAAGAAGAGAGAAAAAGATGGAAAATAGAAGGAAAGGAAATAGAAAATAAAGAAAATAGAACGGAACAGAAAACAACAGAACAATATCACAATCTCACAATTCGCAGCGGAACAACATATAATAAATAAATGAATAATCTTTAAACAAAGAACTATATCCGTTATTACATTACATCACATCATATCATCAGAGTGTACAACATCATAACAATCAACAACATCAAACAACGGAAAAGAAATACTATACATAGTAATACGCCATGCCACCCATCTTGCCTCCAGCAACTCCTGAATATCCAGAATATCCTGATAAACCTAACTCTTGACTGCCCGTGTGGAAATTGGTGGGCACCCAGAGTTTAGGAAGGAAAACAATAAACTCCGAGTCAGTCATGTGACTGGTGTGAGAACTCAAAACAGTTTATTTATCTTTAAAATCAAAAATAGAGGAATATTTTTAAAGTCAATTCGCAATGCTTTTAAGAATGAGACTACCATAAGGCCTCCCGCACACACACACACAATGCAAACGCAGAATCGGAGGAGATTTCTCCTTATAATAGTCAAAGATGCTTGATACGCATTTAAAAAGAACATTTGATATTATTATTAGTGCATAGTGTAGAAAAAATTCATTTCGAAAATAAAGATATAAATCTTAGCCGACATAGACATTTCGAACTATGCCTACTATAACTATCATGTTCAATAGCGGGTTACCGCCACATTCCATAGTAGGTTATACAACTAAAACCGTACAAGGCTCGTATTTGAAGAATGGATTTTCCAACAAATGGTCAGGCCAAGGAACTTCCCATTGCCACATGGAAACGCCTCTGGAAGGACGCCCCCGAGAACCAAACTGGATCTCTACCAACACAAGGCCGGGTTACCCCTAACTGAGTAACAACTAACCGAATATGCCATCCCCCGGTCCTTTGGGACCTTTCAACCGAGCGCTCGTAATCAATTCACACAATCATAAAGTGTTCTCAACATAAGTATTTGGGCTCCATACCATGATACCACCCTTTTCCAGAAGGAAATGCACATATCCTAAAGGGCGCTAACCCTCATAACCTTGCTGCATCTTTCCTGTTTTGACCATTCCGGGGTGTGAGGCTCGACGAAGTCACGTCCACAAAAACATACTTTATACAAAAGCCATGCTTTGGGTCAACAAATGATCATAGAGATGATCACAAAGATAAACGATCAAATAAATGATCTTATCACAAATAATCAACACAATGATCATTTACAGCAACACTCAGCATGTCACATTACCAAATTGGGAACATATCGCTGATAACATTCAACTACATAACCTCTAAGCTCGTACGTCTCAGAGAAGGGTGTTAAGCTAAAAGAATATATTCTCCGCCACCAACAGAAATATATTTGAAAGAAATCTGCTTTATATCTCAATTTGTAATGTCAGACATACAATCCATACAAGTCTGTTCCGGGATCGAGCAGAACCGAAGGCACTTACAAGGAAGTCCTTGCAATCCGGATAATCTCTAATCACGTCCGGACTTCCCATCACATAGGGAGTCTCTATACCGTAGCTACTCAGTGCAAAGACAATCGACGAGTTGTCCTTTCGCTTTCAAAAAGATCCGGTCTTCAAATGCAATTCATAACGACGTATCACATATTCGGAATGGATTATACGACCCCATGGTCCTTTCCCGGTTAACCCGAATAGTGAGCGCTTATTCAAAAATAAGTGTGGCATTCGAATTCAAACAAATCACATCAAATACCCATTCAAAGGGAAATATTGATAGTCGGTTATTGAACTATCAATGGATATGCACAACATCACCAGATTCCAAATAATTTTCCAAATTATTTATTTTCCAAAATATCTTTACAAGATATATAATTTTCACACTTCAAAAATAAATCAATATTTATTTTTAAACAAGTTCCCCTTTCTTTTATAAATTCCATAGTGAATCTATATTCCAAAATATCCATGCATATACGATTTCAATTATTCATTTCAATTTATCTTCAAAAAGATAAATTCTCAAAATATTCACTTTATATTGGAAAACATTTCCATACTTATTTAATAAGTAATTCACAAATCCATTTATTTTCAACTCTTGGAAAATATTCAATATACTTGAATCGAAATTAAGTATATATTTCATTCTTTAAGGAAATCATACTCTTAAACATATTTATTTGGGCCAAAACGAATGTTGCGTAAAACATCGTTACGACGTCCCAAAATCACTAGTATAGGGATTCGAATTTAAGATAGATATATAAATCCCAATACTATACAAAACATTTCCTTTCGGAAATCATTTACTATAACAACAGTGTTATAGTCCACCGTTTCCTTCTATTTCTCGAAAACGTCTATTTCAACAATGAATGTTGAAATCTATGGTTTCGAATCTCAACACATTTAAAACATCGTTAGATCGTTTTAATTCTATTTAAAATATCACATTCTAAACATTTTCTTTAACATATTATTCACTATCTAAAAACGTGAATATACTTGTTAACCAATTTCATCACTTCTATACATTTTATTTCAAAGGATTATTCACAGTCAAAAACGTGAGTATAACTCCATTAATAGGTTTCAACAATTTACTCATCGAAATAAGTCGTTTGCGGATTTATAAAACAACGTTTATAAATTCTATTTCTATTTATTTTATAACAACTTCCTTTTATAAATTCCTTTATTAACCTATTCACTTTATAACTCAATTATAAACCAAAGGTTCATATTATAAGTTAAATGCTTATAAAACGATTATTTTACAAAATCGTTCTTTTTAAGACTTTCCAAACTATAAATCTTATAACTTATAAGATTCATTTATTTATCAAAAATATTCTTTAATAACTTCACAAAATTTATAAATCTTACTATTTATAAATTCCATTCATAACTTCACCATTTATAATTTTATAAATTTCATTCGTTTATGAAATTCATTCACAATTTATTCTAACACTTATAAAAACTCGTTTTATAATTCAAAATATTCTAATTTATAAATATCCATTTTATAAATCTTTTATACAAATCAATTTGTATTATTATTCTAAAACGTCTTTAAACTTCTTTATAATTTCACTATTTTGATTTATAAAATAATCAAATTTTATAAATCCTATATTTTCAACTTTTTATAATAGATTCAAAAATCCCGATTAAACTATTTTATAAAATCATTAAACTCCATATTTTCAAAAATCAACCTTTAACTATATTTCTCAAAAATCATAATTTTTATAACATTAAAATTATACGTTTATTTATTTAAAATGGATAAATTCCCAAAAATATTATAAACATAAAAATCTCTTTAAAATCCTTTTAAAATTTCAAAACTTGGTCCAATGATGCTACATACCAAATAGTCAATCACGACAACAACGATATCATATATCGATATGATAATCCATCAAATATCAAAATATCTGAAATCTAATAAATACTGTTGAGGAATCCAGTTGGATCCCTCCAACCTGTTTTTCTGCATCCAAAAACATTAGCACAATACCAATTCCGCTCCAGTACGGAATTATCGCGGTATATGGGATTTAAAATATTATCCGCTTAATAGACGGCGCAATAGGGTCTCATCCGCTAAAAAATACGGGAAATCAACAACTCCAATATATACATATGCCAATATATATATATTGCTATTATATATAATACCAATTTCACTGTTTATGAAATATTCGCGGTATATGTTTTTAATAAATAACATCTGCTTACTAACGGCGCATAATGTCTATTTTAACAATCAATAGATAACAATCATCATTCAAACATGCATTCAAATATTTTAAATCTAACTATTTAAAATAAATCGAAACTGATTCGATTGAGTGAGAAGTTCTCACCTTGATTTTAATTTCGTTTTAGCGATTTATTTCGAATAAAATTAAACGGACGTTTAATTTTATCCGAAATTCTCACTAACTCCAAACGACTCCAATCCAATTCCATCGCGTAGTGCTCATCCATACGATCCCAACGCAACTGGTTTTGCGCGTTTTCGACCTCGTATGAAAAAGATATCAATAATTGAAATTACACGAATTTATTTAATATAATTTACAACTTATATTTCTATATTTAAACCTAAATCATTTATTGGCTGTTGATTTCATGATGCTTGGATCTGGACCGCTCTTTTTTTCTTTCTTCTCCTCCAGGCCGAGACATACGCGAGCTATGGCAATAAACGTTCAATTTAAATTAAACCGATTTAAACGATTTTCTAGGCGTTTTAATTTGTACCGGACAAACGGTAAATCCAATTGACACGAAATTTGAAACCTTACAATAATATCACATTACGGATCCGATGAAACTGGTTTCGTCGAAATCCAAGACTTTTTGAAAAATGGCTATTTTAACTCGCCAACTTAATATTAAAAACAATTCGATGCGTTTCGAGCTGCTACGATCAAACGATAACTCCAATTGCTACGAAAATTAAAATCCGGTAATAACTAACTATTACGGATCCAATGAAACTGGATTCGTCCAATTCTGAGACTGTTCAAAAATTGGCTATTTTCACTGGTCGATTTAAATATTAAAATATTCAATTTTCACAAATAAACTTTTAATTCGATTTTAAAAGTTCTAAAATATCATTCTAACTTCAATATGATAAAATAAAATTTCCCAAATCATTTTCAATCAAATTTAACCCAATTTTCAATTATTTCCATAATTTAACGTATTAAATTATTGATTTAATTATCCAATTAAATCCAATTATTCAAAATAAAATTTATTTGACTTATAAATTCACTTATTAATATTTAAAATTAATTAAATATTTAAATTTTAAATTAATTAAAATCCTGGGTCGTTACAATCTTCCCCCCTTAAAAGAATTTCGTCCTCGAAATTAACAAGTAAGAAAAGTTACAGAATCTATTAATTTTCCCAAAAATTCCATTGTTAAACTTCTTACAATACTTTTACTAAGTTTTCCATATCATACTTAGTTATCTTTTCAGAAACAACTACTATTGTTTAACTTTCAATTCCAAAAACAAAGTTAAAGTTTTCCAAAATTTTCCAATTTTTCTAACGCCTTAAATTTCCGGAAAAATTCGCCATAGTCTCCTTTGCGCGGCTCGATCCGAAAAAAAAATAACAGTATATATATCGCAAATATACATCTCATCAAGTAATGAGGCATCCCGAAGGGAAAAAGTATAAAAGTACGGTATGTAATCCGAGATATGTACCTTATATTTTATTAGCAAGCATATACGGCTAATATAGCGCGAAAGCGAGCTCCAAATGCGAAGCTAACGCGATCCGCACCTACTAAACACTCAACAAACAACATGAGAACATGCATATATGAAAATAATCTCAATATACATCATATAGCAACATAATAACTATATATGTTAACATAACAAATGAAACAAAAGCAACAAATGCAAACATCAACCAACTAGCATTCAACTAATTCATAACCAATAAATATTCATTCATATTCTCATTAATATTCAATGAATTGGTTTTCAATTTAAATCACATTTGATTCATTAACAGTGGATGTTTCTAACATTCATTTTCAATTAGTTTATATTCACTAATTCATATTCAAGTTGGTTCACTTCCAAATCAAATTCAATTCTATTTAAGATTCACTTAACTTCCAATTGAATTTCAATTATTTTAGCTTTCAATTTCATTAACACTTAATGAATTATATACAATCAATCAACCAACAATCATATAACAACTAATGTATATTAATTCAACCAAATTCCTTTGCTTATATTCATTCAATTTAGTTTAACACATTCACTTTCAATTGGTTTAATTAAATTGATTTGCATTCAATTGATTAACATTCAATCCATTCATTCAATTCAATTTCTAAAGTTGAATTTCATTTATATAACTTTAGTTCACATTTATCACTTAACTTTAATAATTTACTTTGATACCAATATCAACTTCATTCAACATCTCTTAAGTTATATTTCATTTTACAAACATCACTTTGTTTTACATAACTTAAATTCCCACTTATAAAGAAATTCAGATTTCAATTCTAAAGTAAATTTCCATTTAACTTTAAATTCATTTTTATTTACAACTCATATTCATAAATATATTCATATAGTTTCACTTCTTATATATATAAGTTTATTTCACAATTATAAATCACTTTAATTATAATTCGATTCTTATAATTCTTTTGCTTATACAATTTATTCTTTTATTTAGATTATTCAAACAACTAAAAAATCAACTTATATACTTTAAATAATTCTGAAAATTATTCCTTTATATATAAAATATAATCAAGGTAAAATTATTTCATTTACCCAATTTAAAAACAATACTGTGTCGAATTGTTCTGTACAAGTGTTTAGAGATCCCCATCAACAACGTTAATTACTCGTATTAACCAGAATCCATATACCACTCAACAAACCAATCATCACAATATAAAACAATTTTATATTTACTAACAAATACGCTCTCATAGCTATTATTACACTCAAACTCATTCTAGAGTACTACTGACTCTATCTCTAATGAGTAATACCCAACAGAACCATGGTTGTCGCTTAACCATATGCTCTGATACCACCTGTGAAGACCCGCAAATCCGTACTCCTTGAATATACACTAATCTCCATTGATTAATTCAAGATGAACAGAAATACGAATTCTCAATGTTTAAGAAAAAGAAAAAAGAAGAAGAAGAGAGAAAAAGATGGAAAATAGAAGGAAAGGAAATAGAAAATAAAGAAAATAGAACGGAACAGAAAACAACAGAACAATATCAGAATCTCACAATTCGCAGCGGAACAACATATAATAAATAAATGAATAATCTTTAAACAAAGAACTATATCGGTTATTACATTACATCACATCATATCATCAGAGTGTACAACATCATAACAATCAACAACATCAAACAGCAGAAAAGAAATACTATACATAATAATACGCCATGCCACCCATCTTGCCTCCAGCAACTCCTGAATGTCCAGAATATCCTGATAAACCTAACTCTTGACTGCCCGTGTGGAAATTGGTGGGCACCCAGAGTTTAGGAAGGAAAACAATAAACTCCGAGTCAGTCATGTGACTGGTGTGAGAACTCAAAACAGTTTATTTATCTTTAAAATCAAAAATAGAGGAATATTTTTAAAGTCAATTCGCAATGCTTTTAAGAATGAGACTACCATAAGGCCTCCCGCACACACACACAATGCAAACGCAGAATCGGAGGAGATTTCTCCTTATGATAGTCAAAGATGCTTGATACGCATTTAAAAAGAACATTTGATATTATTATTAGTGCATAGTGTAGAAAAAATTCATTTCGAAAATAAAGATATAAATCTTAGCCGACATAGACATTTCGAACTATGCCTACTATAGCTACCATGTTCAATAGCGGGTTACCGCCACATTCCATAGCAGGTTATACAACTAAAACCGTACAAGGCTCGTATTTGAAGAATGGATTTTCCAACAAATGGTCAGGCCAAGGAACTTCCCATTTCCACATGGAAACACCTCTGGAAGGACGCCCCCGAGAACCAAAGCGGATCTCGACCAACACAAGGCCGGGTTACCCCTAACTGAGTAACAACTGACCGAATATGCCATCCCCCGGTCCTTTGGGACCTTTCAACCGAGCGCTCGTAATCAATTCACACAATCATAAAGTGTTTTCAACATGAGTAAGTATCTGGGCTCCATACCATGATACCACCCTTTTCCAGAAGGAAATGCACATATCCTAAAGGGCGCTACCCCTCATAACCTTGCTGCATCTTTCATGTTTTGACCATTCCGGGGTGTGAGGCTCGACGAAGTCACGTCCACAAAAACATACTTTATACAAAAGCCATGCTTTGGGTCAACAAATGATCATAGAGACGATCACAAAGATAAACGATCAAATAAATGATCTTATCACAAATAATCAACACAATGATCATTTACAGCAACACTCAGCATGTCACATTACCAAATTGGGAATATATCGCTGATAACATTCAACTACATAACCTCTAAGCTCGTACGTCTCAGAGAAGGGTGTTAAGCTAAAAGAATAAATTCTCCGCTACCAATAGAAATATATTTGAAAGAAATCTGTTTTATATCTCAATTTGTAATGTCAGACATACAATCCATACAAGTCTGTTCCGGGATCGAACAGAACCGAAGGCACTCACAAAGAAGTCCTTGCAATCCGGATAATCTCTAATCACGTCCGGACTTCCCATCACATAGGGAGTCTCTATACCGTAGCTACTCGGTGCAAAGACAATCGACGAGTTGTCCTTTCGCTTTCAAAAAGATCCGGTCTTCAAATGCAATTCATAACGACGTATCACATATTCAGAATGGATTATACGACCCCATGGTCCTTTCCCCGTTAACCCGAATAGTGAGCGCTTATTAAAAATAAGTGTGGCATTCGAATTCAAACAAATCACATCAAATACCCATTCAAAGGGAAATATTGATAGTCGGTTATTGAACTATCAATGGATATGCACAACATCACCAGATTCCAAATAATTTTCCAAATTATTTATTTTCCAAAATATCTTTACAAGATATATAATTTTCACACTTCAAAAATAAATCAATATTTATTTTTAAACAAGTTCCCCTTTCTTTTATAAATTCCATAGTGAATTTATATTCCAAAATATCCATGCATATACGATTTCAATTATTCATTTCAATTTATCTTCAAAAAGATAAATTCTCAAAATATTCACTTTATATTGGAAAACATTTCCATACTTATTTAATAAGTAATTCACAAATCCATTTATTTTCAACTCTTGGAAAATATTCAATATACTCGAATCGAAATTAAGTATATATTTCATTCTTTAAGGAAATCATGCTCTTAAACATGTTTATTTGGGCCAAAACGAATGTTGCGTAAAACATCGTTACGACGTCCCAAAATCACTAGTATAGGGATTCGAATTTAAGATAGATATATAAATCCCAATACTATACAAAACATTTCCTTTCGGAAATCATTTACTATAACAACAGTGTTATAGTCCACCATTTCCTTCTATTTCTCGAAAACGTCTATTTCAACAATGAATGTTGAAATCTATGGTTTCGAATCTCAACACATTTAAAACATCGTTAGATCGTTTTAATTCTATTTAAAATATCACATTCTAAACATTTTCTTTAACATATTATTCACTATCTAAAAACGTGAATATACTTGTTAACCAATTTCATCACTTCTATACATTTTATTTCAAAGGATTATTCACAGTCAAAAACGTGAGTATAACTCCATTAATAGGTTTCAACAATTTACTCATCGAAATAAGTCGTTTGCGGATTTATAAAACAACGTTTATAAATTCTATTTCTATTTATTTTATAACAACTTCCTTTTATAAATTCCTTTATTAACCTATTCACTTTATAACTCAATTATAAACCAAAGGTTCATATTATAAGTTAAATGCTTATAAAACGATTATTTTACAAAATCGTTCTTTTTAAGACTTTCCAAACTATAAATCTTATAACTTATAAGATTCATTTATTTATCAAAAATATTCTTTAATAACTTCACAAAATTTATAAATCTTACTATTTATAAATTCCATTCATAACTTCACCATTTATAATTTTATAAATTTCATTCATTTATGAAATTCATTCACAATTTATTCTAACACTTATAAAAACTCGTTTTATAATTCAAAATATTCTAATTTATAAATATCCATTTTATAAATCTTTTATACAAATTAATTTGTATTATTATTCTAAAACGTCTTTAAACTTCTTTATAATTTCACTATTTTGATTTATAAAATAATCAAATTTTATAAATCCTATATTTTCAACTTTTTATAATAGATTCAAAAATCCCGATTAAACTATTTTATAAAATCATTAAACTCCATATTTTCAAAAATCAACCTTTAACTATATTTCTCAAAAATCATAATTTTTATAACATTAAAATTATACGTTTATTTATTTAAAATGGATAAATTCCCAAAAATATTATAAACATATACTTTTAAAAATCTCTTTAAAATCCTTTTAAAATTTCAAAACTTGGTCCAATGATGCTACATACCAAATAGTCAATCACGGCAACAACGATATCATATATCGATATGATAATCCATCAAATATCAAAATATCTGAAATCTAATAAATACTGTTGAGGAATCTAGTTGGATCCCTCCAACCTGTTTTCCTGCATCCACAAACATTAGCACAATACCAATTCCGCTCCAGTACGGAATTATCGCGGTATATGGGATTTAAAATATTATCCGCTTAATAGACGGCGCAATAGGGTCTCATCCGCTAAAAAATACGGGAAATCAACAACTCCAATATATACATATGCCAATATATATATAGTGCTATTATATATAATACCAATTTCACCGTTTATGAAATATTCGCGGTATATGTTTTTAATAAATAACATCCGCTTACTAACGGCGCATAATGTCTATTTTAACAATCAATAGATAACAATCATCATTCAAACATGCATTCAAATATTTTAAATCTAACTATTTAAAATAAATCGAAACTGATTCGATTGAGTGAGAAGTTCTCACCTTGATTTTAATTTCGTTTTAGCGATTTATTTCGAATAAAATTAAACGGACGTTTAATTTTACCCAAAATTCTCACTAACTCCAAACGACTCCAATCTAATTCCATCGCGTAGTGCTCGTCCATACGATTCAAACGCAACTAGTTTCGCGCGTTTTTGACCTCGTATGAAAAAGATATCAATAATTGAAATTACACGAATTTATTTAATATAATTTACAACTTATATTTCTATATTTAAACCTAAATCATTTATTGGCCGTTGATTTCATGATGCTTGGATCTAGACCGCTCTTTTTTTCTTTCTTCTCCTCCAGGCCGAGACATACGCGAGCTATGGCAATAAACGTTCAATTTAAATTAAACCGATTTAAACGATTTTCTAGGCGTTTTAATTTGTACCGGACAAACGGTAAATCCAATTGACACGAAATTTGAAACCTTACAATAATATCACATTACGGATCCGATGAAACTGGTTTCGTCGAAATCCGAGACTTTTTGAAAAATGGCTATTTTAACTCGCCAACTTAATATTAAAAACAATTCGATGCGTTTCGAGCTGCTACGATCAAACGATAACTCCAATTGCTACGAAAATTGAAATTCGGTAATAACTAACTATTACGGATCCAATGAAACTGGATTCGTCCAATTCTGAGACTGTTCAAAAATTGGCTATTTTCACTAGTCGATTTAAATATTAAAATATTCAATTTTCACAAATAAACTTTTAATTCGATTTTAAAAGTTCTAAAATATCATTCTAACTTCAATATGATAAAATAAAATTTCCCAAATCATTTCAATCATATTTAACCCAATTTTCAATTATTTCCATAATTTAACGTATTAAATTATTGATTTAATTATCCAATTAAATCCAATTATTCAAAATAAAATTTATTTGACTTATAAATTCACTTATTAATATTTAAAATTAATTAAATATTCAAATTTTAAATTAATTAAAATCCTGGGTCGTTACACATGCATTTGTGCACTGGTCTTCACGTGTGTACATTTTGAAGCCTAGTTGCACCGAGTCGGGTTATGTTGACAAGTCATATGCATGTTGAGTCTGGTACTAAAACTTTGTTATTGCATTTCTTCATGTGGTAATTTCTTTTGCATGCATGGTCATGTACATATGTTCTCCTACTATGCTTTGTCCCCTTTGTTGCATTGTGTCTGGTTCAAGTGTGTTCATTGGTCTGCACTATGCATTAAACTTGTGAGCATGATGAGCTGCTAGCTTGTTGCTCTGACCATACTTGATAATTTGGTTGAGTTATTTACCTTCGAGTTAACTATTTGCTGGTATAGTGCACTTTTGCTACTATAGTCAAGTCTGGTTAACCTGGTTGCATGAGTCTGACCATTGTATTGTACTCTTATTCATGTTGGGTGACCATTGAAACTGGTGCTTGATCATTCTATTTTTGTTTTTGTATTGCACCTGAGTTGAATCCAGCCTATGCTTGGGTTGACCTTGTGCTCACCTGTCCCTGTGATTTTTATCACGCAAGTGTATATCGGTGTGCATGGCCTTGTGACATGTACAGTGATACACTATGCATGTTACAAGCTATTTGCGTAAGATGAATTCAAAAGAAAAATGATAACGAACAACCCAAATAACCGAGGAAAATAATATTTTCAAAATACACACTTTATTTTGAATTGCAAAATATTTCTTTTTTAATTTTATGGCATTATGTTTATTTTGCAGATAATTCAGATGCTGGATACAGATCGGAATAGAGTTGAAGATCAAATATGAATGTTGAGTGAATATGTAGTGAGATGTAAATTGTAAAATGAAAATTATATTGTAATTGAAATTGAATTATAATTGACAATGTGTAAATTTATAGTGAGAGCTTAAATTTATACTATTCGAATTTGTAATAAAACATTTATTTAAATAAAATATTTGTTTGAATTTAAATTCTGTGTTATTTATTTTATCCAACAAATATTTATATAATTATGTGAAAAATAAAATAGTACAATAACAAATTCATTTAAACGAATATATATATGTTTATTATCATCAAACAAAAATCATGGATTGGCATATTCTACAAAAACGTTTGCAAGTCCGTCCTTTAAACAAAATTATCCATATTTTAATCAAATAACCCGACAAACATTGGATAAGATCAAAATTAACTACAACCGTTCAAGTTGCAATCTGTTTGAACCGTTGATGTTTAATCACAATCACTATTTTATCTCGCATTTATTATGCCGGATAAATCTATATTATTTTCTATTGAATCGTCATCTTTACATCACTTCAATTTCAAAAGGGAAATTTTTTTGGGGTATAAATTGATCACATAATTGACGATACAATGGATCTCAATGATTAGATGTTAACTTTAAATGTGAACAAAATTAGATCTAATAATCAAGACTTATTGTGTCATATTTATTATTTTATTTTATGTTCAAATAACAATTCCCATTCGAGAAACTCAAACCCTAAACCAACAAGTCAATCCAAAATCATCGAAACTTGCATTTTATCACTAAAATTTATAGAATATAAGAAGATTGTTTATTGTAATCCACCGAAGTGGAAAAGGTAATTTGAACATCTTAGCGAAGGCGGAGATGATAACAGACATGACGGTGGTGGTGCGATGGTGGTACTAGATCGAGTTATGAAAAACAAGGTATAGTATGCAATGAAGCTATCATATTTCAAATGGGGTGGAAAGATGTCGTATCTGATTGCGCAGCTCCTAACCCTATGTTGGCCAAAACTTGAGACTACATAAGGAATTAGCGAACTTCCATGTTTTCATGTTCTTGGGAACAAATATGTTTCCAGAGTCACTAGTATCAATGTAAGCTATTTTTATATCTTTTTCGAGCATGTCATACTTACATTTATATTCAGTGTGCTGCTAAGAACACCATAATTTCTTCTTTTCAATACTAATAATACCATAAAAATATAATATTTAACTTATTAATATCAAAATTGCATGGGTTACCTATCGATGGTTTTCTACAGGTTGAAAACCTATGGTTTTATATCATCAAAGGTGTTTTTCCAATTGTCAATGATTAATCCCTACGGTTATCTGCTATTGAATGGTGATTTTTAGCTGATATGACATAAGTAAGCATAGCATTTTATAAAAGTTGTCATGGTGCTAGTAAGAGTAAAGTGCGGTGCCTTTAACGACACTTAATATATTTAACAAATTTAATCAAAGATGGACATTTCATTAATCGATATTTAGTAAATTAACATTTACCGAAACCGACATTTAATTAACTAACACTTAGTGAATTAACATTTGGCAAATTTACATTTAGTAATTTGGTATAAATGGACTTGTAGTAATTAAAAATTAACATTATATACTCAAAATTTAGTAAAATTGTCATTTTATTAATTAACATTTAGTTGATGGACGTAAATATTTAGTAAATTTAATCCGATAAATTTAAAACTTAGTAAAATGATATAAACTAGAATTTAGTAAATTAAAAATCAATATTTAGTTAATCGACATTCACTAAATTGGCATTTAGTAAATCTGACATTAATTAATTGGCATCCATCAAACTAACGATTAACAAATTGAAATTTAGTACTATTGACAGGAATCTACATGTAGTAAAACTGTTATTAATTAAAATTGACATTTAGTAAAACTTACTGCATTAAGTTAATATGGAATTTATTGGCTGGACTCAAATTAAAATAAATATAAATACTATATATGCTAGGTTGAAAATTGTCTTAATACTCTACAGAAATTAAGAGGAACCGGTGATTTGGATGTCGCC